>WBNO01019601.1:357-384151 GCA_013400575.1 Peucedramus taeniatus | reverse complement strand
GCCGGGGGCCGGGCTCCGGCTCCGCGCTGGCGTTGCGGGAGCGCCCGGGCCGCTCGCAGGAAAAGCCGCATCTCCGGTGCGCGCAGGGTGAGGTGGCTCCGCCGGGGCAGCGGGACCGCGCTCGCTCCCAGCTGGAGGATGGAGCCTGATGTCTCACCGCTCCTCAGGCGTAATCTGCTAAACGTGTGTGTGGTGTATCCGCCTGCCACCGATTGTGGGATCTGGTAATCTCTTTTAGTCAAGGCGTGTGTACATACAGTCGTTACATTGCTCTGCTGCTTCCAGCTGTTTTTTCTCTAAAATACCTTACAGCTGTAGCTCGTGACTGACGGTTTAAGCTTGATGTATGCTTAGACCAGCTGTGGATACGGTTGTGGCACATAGTGAGGAACCTGCCTCTGTAGTATTAACTGTATGCTCTCACCGTGCAGAATGGCAACACGTTTACCTTAGCAGATCTAGGCTTTACGTGTTCTAATACTGAAATAAATGCCAAGAACTCCCCGCCTTCCCCTTTATTTGGCTTAAATATATGCTACCTCTTTAGGCTGTACAGTAACTATCTTAGTGATAGTCTTTTATTGATTGTTTTCTCAATATCCATAGGTTGTAGATACCCATCTTGATTGTGCTGATGCTTCCCTGATAATTAACGAGTCAGATACACTGTACTATGGAAATAAATACCAACTGTCCGTGTGGTGGGGCAAGCATCTCAGACATCTTCTGTGTCTCCAAATGGTTTTGCAGTAACAAACCCCTGCCACTCCTAGTGCCTGGATTTTACCTGTTAGTTGTGAAGCTTAACGTAAAGCAATTTGATATTTGAAGTATGGAATTCCTGGTGTTATAGTGAGCACTTTGTGAATCACAGATAGCAAGATAAACTATAGGAGGGAAGAGCTGTATATCAGAAAGTGAGACACAGCCCAATAGTTTTCCTTCTTTCTTATCCATAGTTTCTTTTCAAAGCTTATTTTACACATGAGCCTTAGTGCTGTAGATTAATCTCAAAACAGTTCTTCACAGATGAAATGCAGTCTTCTTCATAGCTTGCTATCCCTATAGATATCATATTGATAACATAAATTCATCAGAAGTTGATACTGTAGTTTTAATATAACTGTGTGTCTTGGGGATTTTGGCTTGCTGATTTGTTTTAAGAACTCAAATCTCTAAACTGCTGGAGAATTTAGGAACCTCTCAGTCTTGTGTGGTTTTTATTTTTAGTTTTGGTGTCCTTTGTTTGTTTTTCTAATCACGGTTTTGTTTCAAAGAATGGTTAGAAGTTTTCTGAATAACACATATCCAATAGGATTTTTCGCTGAATAGCTGATCTTTAAAAAAACCCCAACAATCAAAACCAAATAAGATCCCAAGAAAATTATATTTCAAATACTGAAATAAAAATCTGTTATTTTAAAGAGAACAGTACCTTTCCGTTGCCAAATTTTAAGTATTTAAATGATGTGTATAAATAGCAAACGAGAAAATTCTTATTAAAAGCAGCTTTTAAGAATGTGGGAATGCAAATTACTACTCTCAACACTTCAAGAAGTCAGATGTGGAAGTAAATGAACATATTGTATTGATGGCTTATGTGTAAAAAAGCCATTGAAGTGTATTCAGAGTTCTATAAAAGCAGTGTCATCTGAGGAAAACTGTGGCAAAGGAAATGTATTACTCATTTGATGTGGCATCATAGTTAAAATGGTAGTTTTGAAAACTGAAGAAATTACCTGGTTCCTCACGCGTGTGCCTGTATCACATATGGAGGTGTACAATGTTATGCTTTGCAGTAATGGCTTAGGAATAGGTAAATGTGTCCTTCCTTCCTTTCTTCCTTCCTTCCTTCCTTCCTTCCATTGAGATAGGAAATTCGGAGGATTGGTGTTGACGGTGTTGATGTTAATTGGAGCAGACAGGACATTATTTCAATGTGATTCATGAGGTCTAAACGGTATGCATTTAATTTTTAAATGATCTTAATCTGAAAAATGTAAGAAGAATAATGCTTCTTAATTTATCACAATCTCAGGGCTTTGAATATGGGAGAACAGTCCTCTCCATTTGGTCAGGAATATTTTTTGTTCCCATTTCACAGACTGAGAGAAGGACGTGTCCTGTCTTTGCTTCTGTCATAATGACTGCCAGTATCTCACAATGACTGTAGTGGGACTAGATTTTGAAATGTTTTAGAGTCCAGATATAAATTGGTGATGGAAATATGGCTGAAATTGATGAGTTTCTGTTTTCTTGTTTTCTACTTCTTCATTTAGATGAGCCTGTTGATTATATTTGACAGTTCAGCACAACTGAGGTAATGATAACTTTTGTGAGACCAAACAGCCTTAATGCAGTTTAACTTTTTCTCTAAAGGCCCAGTCCTGAGTCTACTGATTTGAGGTCCAAAATTTTCTGCCTTCTAAGTTAGTGAAAATAGGATCAAGTCAAACTGTAATTTGGTGGATTGTTGGTGGAAGCGATTTTACGTATTGTAGTCACTGTTCTGTTCAACTTCTTTAGTGTTTTAAAGTGGTAGGTGCATGAAGTACTTGTATAATACTTATGCAGCCTTTATATGAGTTAAGAAAAGGAAATAAAGTGTTTGTTTTGTCACCTTTCCTTTGCTTACCTTTAAAGTTTGGTTATAATACCAGTGTACAAACTTTAGATTTCCCAAGATTTTTGTGCATTACATAGACAAGTTGATGACAACTTAAGTTTCTAAAACCTATGCAGAAGTTACCAATAAATACCACAGTAGTAAAACAAGAAGGAGAATTTCATAGAGTCATAAATAGTTTGGGTTGGAAGGGATCTTATCTTCAAAGGTCATCCAGTCCAACTCCCCTGCAATCAGCAGGAATATCTTCAAGTAGATCATGTTGCTCAGAGCCCTTTCCAGCCTGACCTTGAATGCTTCCAAGGATGGGGCATCTACTACCTCTCTGGGCAACCTGTGCCAGTGTCTCATCACCTATACTATGAAAACTTCTTCCTTAATCTGAATTGACTCACTTTCAACTGCAAACCATTACCCCTTATTCTGTTTAAGTCATTGCTGTTGATATTAGTATTTAACTGCAGTCCTTTCCAATGAATAAAAAGTCATTCTTGTCTCAGAAATTAAAATTCTTGCTGTACTTGGGGAAACCACATTGAAGCTAAGACTTGTGGAGGTTTTGGTTCAGAAAAAAAACCATGTTAAGAAAAAATTTTTGATTTTTATGATGTAAGGTTGTGTGGAGTCCTAGGTGGACATGTTTTAAAGTGATGCTGTTGCTCTCCTGTAGGGGTTGAGTTAGTCTTGCACTCTACTGATGCAGAAAAGTTACAGCTGGTTATTCAACCTTCTGTTCATCACCAGTGCTGCATTTCTGTATGAGGCTGTTTTGTAACTGATACGACAAAATCTAGATCCCACTAGAGAACCAGAAGCTTTGTATCTAACTTTAGTCTAGGTAGCATGCAAATCTGTCATCTGTGGTGGCAGATAGATCAACCAGCTACCAGCACATCAACCCTTCCATAGTTCTGCCAGACCATCACTGCATCATTGAGGGCTTTTGCATCTTCCCAGTTTCTCAGGGATGCTCACCAAAAACATCATTATTTTACCAGGTAGATACTTATTTTAAAAATTTAGCATGTTGCTTAAGTACTGATAAATGGCATATTCAAGGTTTATTGAAATCAGTTGGAGATAGACTTGTGGCTCCCTCAACTTGCCATTTTACTAACTTACTTTTTATGGTTTCTTGACCAAGGACACAGCACAATATTTGGCTGAGCTATTACATATGCACAGAATTATTCTGTAGTACAGCTGTAGCTGTAGGTTTTAGACTATGATAGAATTGTCAGTGGTAGCTGCCTCCTCCAAAATGACTATCCAACATGTATCTTGCTATTGTTCTGCTTTTTGTGAATCAAACAATTAACTAAGAAAGAGACATAAATGTGCTAAGTGTCAGTTGATCTCTATGAATAAAATAAGAGGGAAATTATGTTAAATGGTATTTCTGTTGGATGGAAAGTAAGATTTTGATGCTGCTTAAGTAGAAAGGAGATATTAGTTATAGTCTTATCTTGGCACTTTGATAAGCCTGTTCTTGAGACTCTTCTGTTGCATTTCATGATGAGGAGACTGCTTAAATGAGCAGATTTCAATCCTCATCCATCTTTGTCTATAGCTGAAACTACATAAATATTAATTCCTTTTAAAAAAAGTCTTTACTGGTAGGCTTAAAAATCAGTTCCAACATGGATGAAGCTAAATTCTGCCATTGCCATCTAACTTGAGAAAACTTTTTTATTTGTTGATGTTTAAGTGTTGTCTTTATTTGCTTGAAAGCCTTCGTACATCTTGAAATTTGATACACTATAACATGGAAATCTTTGTGTATAAATTATAGCTGTAGTTAGCATTATGCAACACAGTAATGTCACTAGTATTTATACTTGACAGGAGAAGTAATTTAGATGGTTCTCTGCTTTTTTTTAATGGCTTGTAGGTGTTACCTGTTCATTTAATTCACTATATTAAATGCCATTGGTTTTACCTTAATGTACCTTTAATAAATTTAAAAACCTGTTTGAGCAACGAAAAAGCACCAGAAATACAACTTCAGTGGAAATTGAAATATTAATATCAGTGATACAGGGTTAATTGAATGTCAGGAAAAAAATACCATCCAGAGGATGAAAACTCCTTTACTTGTAACTTCTGCACTGAGAGTAATTTCAAGGTGTTTTAAAAGTTGAAATGAGTCCTAAAATGGTGGAGAAAATGCATCTTAAAACTGCAGTTTCTAACTTAACTGTTGCTGTTATATTTGAACACAAAATCTAAAGCAGTTTCCTGAATAATAATGAAACGAGGCATAAAAATTAATCTCCATAGAAAATCCCTAAGGGGAAAAAAAGACAGATGACTTTGTGAAGAGCATTCTGGTGTGCAAGGAGATGAGGCATTTCTCATATTCATGTTGCTGAGTAATCTTTATTTACTTATATGGAGTAAGTTTTGGTACTTCTTTCCCTTATTTTCTTGAGCCAAGAAGATTTGATTCTACCAGCGCTTTCCACAGATTGGTCATGTGAGTTGAGTGCTCTTGTTGCCAGTCTAGGTGGATTCTGATTATCTGTCAGTAACTAACTGGAATTTTCAAAGCTTCTCTTTTAAAGTTCCAGTTAGTCTGAAAGAAAAGGAAGCTCTTTTCAAGCTTTCAGAAGCAGTTCACTTCCTGACAGCACTAAAGCTTTGTCTCTTCTGTGGCTTGATGTTGAAGCTTCTGTATTGAACTCAGCATGTTTCCATTTTCTCTTGAACTGATGAAGAGTCAAAATTTAATGTAACAGATTCATCAGCTGGGAGTGAGAATGGGATTTATTTTGGAGAACTGAGATGTTGAAGACTTGTGTATTCTCCTCTGCTGAATATGGAATCTACATGTAGGATTTCTTGAGTTTGTGCGATTGGGTATTGATCTGAGCATCTTCAGAGTTCTGTTAGGTATTTGCCATGTAACCTTTTGTACTTTCAGACTTGTAACTGTATCTAGAAATGGCAGATGTATGGAAATTGAGTGATGCTGGAAGTCATCTTGTATGTGTATATATGTGTGTGTATATATATATATACACACATGCTATTACACTGAATGTAGACCATATGCTCAAATTAATAAAAATAATAAAAAATTGAATTTAAAGGTTTTTTTAATTTCATAAGTCTCAGAGTATGATTGCTGGATCATAGGTGTCTATGTTACTTGTGATTTAAAAACCTGTCTTAAGTTTTCTATGCTCAGAACTTTTTACAGACATACAATTATATTGTGTTTTGTCATTGCTTACTACTGCCATGCCATAAATCATTAAGCCAACACAAATGGGACCCTTGAAGTGTTAGTCATTCCAGTCCCATGCTTAATGAGTAACCTTTGACATTTCAGTAAACATCAGCATGCTGGGTGCTAAGTGTACTGTCTTTGTTGTTATCAGATGGAGACAAGTTCTCATTTTTAAAAGAAATTACTCAAAGTCAAATGCAGGAATGACACAAGAGAAATGTGTATTGCCTGCTCCTTCTCCACATGTGCTTTTGTTTGTAGATAAGTAAAGGGCATGAAATCTTTCTAGTGTGTACCAGTTCTTAACAAACAGAAGCTGTGAGCGTTTGCAAGCTCTTACTTCATCATAAGAGCTGTGGTCAGTGTGCAAGGTGTTTACAGGGTGAGCCAATGTCTGAGGGTAAAAGAGCTCAGCTGTGTCAGTCAGCCAGAGAAGTCCAGCACCTTCATTAGGGCTTGAAAATCTGGAACCATTTTTGCGTAACTAATGTATATTTATATAATGACAAAGTGATAGTGAGTGAAGTATAAACAGTTCTAGCATGATGAGATGGTGGATTCCACACCAGAACATGAGAAGCAGCAGTAAATCAAATTATGACTCTTTGTATTTTAATAATGTTTTACATTATTGATTGAACATGGAGAGTAACTAAAAGTCACACATTTTAGGTCAGCAGATCTTTTTCTTTGCTCATCATCTTGCTGATCAATGGTCTGATCTAAAAATAATAAAATGTGTCTCTGACATCTGTTTGAAATAGATTGTTTAAATACTGTGTTCAGCATTTTTGTTTTGCTCTTCCTTTTTAACAGTGGGGATTGCCAGACCTAAGGGGTAAGTGTAGGGCTGCAAATTAAGTCACAAATGCAAAGTAAATGCATCAAAATATTCTGCAAACATAAGTACCGTATCCATTAAAAATATTTCATTGGAAGGATATTAAAGATGTACTCCTAAATAAAATAAAACTATTGAGAGCCCAATATTTTGTATGAAAGGGCATGGCTATAGTACCATGGTACCCTTAGTAGTTGTCTTTATTTCTAAATAAAACTGAAGGTTTTCTAGATTTTGGCTTTTTTTTTTTTTTTTTTTAAATTGTATTCTTTGTCAGCACTTTTCTACGTATGAAAATAGTTATACTTTTCTGGAGGAGATCTGCCTCTATCTAAAAAGTTACCCAAACTGCCTACATCCTTAAAAGGAAAAAACCTCAATCAAGAATCATTCTTCTATTGCATGTTACAATACAGTATGAAAAATCTACTGTCACCCTTTCTCCTCAGAATTTATAAGCTAATTTTAAAATATCAAGAGAAGTAAGAGATGGGAGTAAAAACTATGGAATGAACTCAAAGGGAAAAGGCTCTTAATAGAGTGCTATTGTTTGGTGTCTCTCTACAGAGAGAGCTCTACATGCTTCTTTCAGTGTGATAGTATAATACCAGAGAAACATTGAGCATTCAAGACTTGATGTTGGGCATCATTTAGGAAGGATTTGGGCAGAAAGGATAGGTGCCAAATAAATGGGAAGGGAAGTAACCAGCTGCTCTTCTAGGCCAAAGCAAAATTGAATATGCTCAAGGTGATTTGAAAATGGTTCAGAACGAGGAGGAGAGGTGAGGTGGAGCAGGAGGATGAAGCTGTGTGACTGGAGCAGTAAAAAAGGCCAAGGGTGTTCCCCATTTGCTGTCATGTTTCAGATAGGCTGCAACAGGCAGACTCATGCCGCTGATACCACTTGCTAGCAAAATCTTTTTGGCAGATCTGTACTCTTCTAAATTTGCCTAGACTGATGTAATCAAACACTGAACTTCTTGTTTAAATATTTGTAGTGACATGTACATGTGCTTCCCCTACCTCTGAGCTTGTGTTAGACTACAGTGGGGTCCTGTATAATTAACTTCTGGTATATTTTCTGTTTATGTCAAATCTGACAGGAAGATTCATGGCAACAGGGTCAGTAAAAACCTTAACTTCACAGCTTTTCTCGAAGTAACATTGAATCATGATATCTGTTGATAAATCAAGAGTGAGCTGCTCCAGCTTGGAGTTCTGCTTCTCTGTTCTCTTCTTTAGATGGTGTTGCTTTGTCTTGAATTTTCCACTTGCATTTGGGTGTCACTATTTCTTGTAGGTTTTAAGCCAACTGTTTCATTCTGAGGAATGGTAAGAAACTTGAGGAAAAAAGGGAAAGTGTAGGGTTTTGGAGTTCAGGAAGGGAACAGTTAGGACAGTGTTCTCAGCCCCGGGGTGTGGTCACTGGGGTGTCCTGTGCAGGGCCAGGAGCTGGACTTCAATGATTTCTGTAGGGCTTTTTCAGTTTGGGAAATTCTGTTATTCTATGACCCATCTTCACACTCACCACTGAGATTGCTGTGATTTGTAAGGGGAGATGTAATGTTTTGGTGTGTGCACAGGTTTTGCTTATTTTCAATAAACTGTGACCCCTTCCACAGATTTCTTATGAAGAGCATGAGAGAAGTGAAGGAGGACAACAACTCTGGAACCAACTTTCTGCATTATTGTTTGGATAGTGTATTAATGGGAACCTTACAAATTACAAAGTTTGAAATAAATTAGAAGTAGAAATGAGGCATTTTTCAAAAATCTCTCCAGTAAATGTTTATTTACTATTAACTGATAGGCAGAAACAACTTCAGTATTAATTTCCTACCCTGAGGATGAGTGAGATCAGTTCAAGGCTATTATGCCCTGAATTTGCAGACAGCTCGTTGTAATTAAGTAAACCTCATAGTTGTTTTGATTTTTCCCTGATGCTTTGCTGGGGGGTTGGAAATGTGGTTTTGATGCCTGTTGTCTATAGGCACTAGAAGGCTTAAGTAGCATTGTGCCTATTAACAATTGGTGCAAAAATTTCCCTCCAAAGCTGATTTAGTGTTCCAACATAAAAGGGCTGTGGAATTACAAGGCTGTTAATAGATGAGAAAACAACTATATGTACCATGAAGGTGATTATGACCACAGGAAACTCGTATCAAAATTGCTTTAGGTCATAATGTTATAGTATGGAAACTTTTAAAAGGTTATTTCCTTAAACTGTTAACAAAACCAGTCTCCTGTTATGGTTTCAGCTCCTAGGGACAAAACCTTAAGTATGGTATCTACTTTGTCTGCAGAATAAAATGAGCTTTTCTCCTGATAGTTATCCTGGGAGCTGAGCATCTTGTTACACTTGAGTACAAAGGCATAGTTCATTACTAATGGGAAAACAAACTTTCTCTACCATAGCAATTCAAATTGAGCTCTCTGCTAAGTAGTGCTCATTAAAAAATCTATCATTTGCAGGAATTACTATTTTAGCCCTTTTAAATGTTTCAATGCTTTCTCTTACACGGGATAAGATTTGCATATTTAAAAAAGAAGGGCAGGAAAGGACACTTTCAGAAAGATTATCACAGCCAAAATTGGACAGTAGATGAGCTGTATAGGCCTAAAGGGCAATGATAACAGAATTAGCAGAAATAAAGATTTGTTGTTTCCTGCTTGCTGAAATAACTCATCTGTTTTGGGGTAGATGACACTCCCTGCAGTGTAATTTATTATGTACAGTTTCTGAGGATTCCAGATTATATCCAAATTCACTTTTCCCCTTCTAGTATACAGTTAATGGGGAAATAAAGCAGCTCTGTTTTATCTGTTCTGCTGCTTGGTCTTAGAAGTCTGAGATGGTTGTTCCACTCATCTCTGAAGGTGCATTGCCCTCTGCCCAGTGCAGGAATATTCTTCCCTCTTGGGTGCCGTTTCATCTTCTCCAGTTCTTCCCTCCTTCCACACACCCATCAATGGTGTTTGGGAAGATCCCTTAGGACCTCTCAGGGGGACAGCCAGCAGTGGCAGAGTAAGGTAGCCCTAAATAGTCAGGTGTCTTATTTTTTTAGCAGAACAGTTTCTGAGGCAGGACTATAAAGTACCAAGTACCTGTTGCACATTCATATATAGGCAGCTGTGTCCTGCTTGGGATCTTACCCTCCTAGGTTTTCAAAGCAGCAAAGCTTACCTAAATCTATACTCTCACCATGGTTTTTCTATTACATGGAGGCTTTCTGCATAAACAGAATTTTTAAAAAAGCATTGCTCTGTAGCAATTTTAAACTCTTGGGTCAACTTGTAAACTTCTCCAAGAAGATTGTTGGGTGGGTGGGGAATTATTTTTAGAATCAGAGATCTGCAATGCCAAGTATGCATCCACTTCTGCGTTTTCTTAGTTATGACTAAAAGACTAAAGATACCTCTTCTAAATCTTTCTCTTGACATTCCCTGAGCAGCTTAGATGAAGTTCTTTGCTGGGAACAAGCAGTTTAAAAATTTTACCTGAGTAAGGGGATAATATTGGGGTCAGACATAGGGCTTTCTATACCAGGTCAAAAAATGGATGTTCTAGTTCAGTGTCATGCTTCTGGACTGCAATTCTCTAACAAACCCATAAACAAGGAATGTTATTTTGACCTGGATACTCTTCAGTTGATAGTAGAGATGGTGGCCAGACACAGGAAGGTTCAGTTTAGTGTACAGGTCCTGCTGTTAGTGTATGTCTGATCTGAACAAAGGCATAGTTGTAGAGTACAAATACATATATTTGGAGAATGTGCCTCTAAATAAATGAACATTCATTCAAGTTATGAATCTAAGGATGGATAGCATAAGCTAAAGAATATAATTCTCCTAGAAATTAGTGCTTTGTAATGAATGGCATCCAAGATGACAATTGTCCATTTGAATTCTCAATACTGTGGACTTGCTGGAATTTTCTTTCGTTGAAAAAAGAAATTAATTAAAATCAGTTAATCTCCTTTGCAGTCATATATATGAAACAATTTCAAAGGATATCAGATAAAAATTGTTTCCATAGTAAAAGGTTATAAGGCATTTGTAGAATGATGAAAGGAACTTAGCAACAAGTTGTTCTGAATATTTAAAACAATCCAAACTTTGGTTTTTGTACAACAATTTCACCTTTTCTTCAACTTGCCTAATGGAACTGAAGCCATAATTTGCAATGGTAAGGTGAATGACTGGAGTTTAAAGATCCTTTTCTGAATGAAATTTGAAGGTAAGTCTTATCTGCATAGTTCTTGAGGCAATGGATTTTGAGCTATTATTCCTACATTTAAAAATGTTGATACATTTGTCAGGTTTGGGTAAGAGGGAAAAGTAAGTATTTGTAGCTTTCAGCCATGGAGTGGTAGCTTTCCTGGGAGATGAACTGAGAAACAGCAGGTCTTAGTATCACATTTGTTTATTATGCATTGTGGATCATATTGCTGCTCATACTTCTCACATCTGTTCAATTTTTTTAAATGCATTTAATTAACTATCCTTAGAAATATTCAGGAGAATAACTGGTTTGTGTTTTGAAGGTCACCCCTAATTTTTCTTCAGCACCTAATACTTTGCATGTTATGAAGTAAATAGCTTCTATGCCCAAACTTTAGCTCATGTTATTGTACTTTTGTATTATCCAGCAGAAAATGCTGGTTGTGTATGTGTGCCACCCTCAACAGAATCTGCTGTTGTTTTCCAACATATTTTTACTGTTCATTAAATCATTCATGCACTTAACTTTAGAAGGGTGTCTTATTTATTTCAGAGAAATCTAGAAAATTCATAAAACTTAACTCTTTTTCATCATGGACTGATGTTCCTATTAATAGAAAGGTTTCACAGTGGAAGACCAGTGAAGTCTGCAAAACTTCTTTCTTGTTCCTTCTCATATGTAAAGAGGTATCTGTATCAGTATTCCAACAGCATGTCCAGAGACACTGAATATACTGCTATGAAATAGTGAAAATTAGTGATCATAAAGTGAAACTGTGTGTACTTGGATGTACATAACGTGAGTCATATAGCTGGCATTGGTACTGAATCAAGTGCAGTATTACTGTGAAATGATTGATATGTTGCTTTTATAACAACATAACAGCTGAAGTGATTTTTCAGCATCATTTGGAAATGGATAGAGACTTTATTTTCAGTTGTCATAATATTCCACTTTAAAATAAATGTACCACCCAACAATGATGAATTTGTACTCTCTTTTTGAATCAGGCTAATATTTTTCTATTGCTTGTGCTCCATGATAAAATTGAGGTTTTATTTGCCTTATGCTTGACTTTTTAGTTTGGGCAGTCTTTTGCATTGTGCAGTACAGTTTGCTGGTCACTAGGAATAGTGTGTAAGGGTAGCTAATGCCACATTTTACTGGGTGCCTAACTTCTAATATATTTTGGGTTTTATTGAGTTATAGTGTGACTAAGAACCACTAGCTGTAAATCAGTAAACATTAAATGAAATCTAGAGACTTTAGTTTTGAACTTTCTCTGAAATGTTACCCAAGGTATATGCCTTGTGTCCTTCTAAAATGGGCTGTAGACAAACTAATACAAAATATTGTTAAGACAAGCACATCAACAATTTCTTCATTCAATCTACACTGACCGTTTTTTAATTACACCTTTGTTAGATCTTCCTACACAGTCCAGAGAAACCAATATAACTGTTGTTTTGGAAATCAGCTCTTCAACTTGAGCTTGTGAGCTGAGGGCAACTTCATATTTAGGAGAAAACGCCAAGGTTGTCAAGTCTAGGATGCAGAGAAGAGCACTGTAGCTCTCCTGGGTAGCCTGGCAGGATGGAAGGCAGCTGCCATGGACAGTGTATCTTTGGAGAGTGTGCATACTCTTCTCCACAGCAAATAGTCAAGAATTAGGAACTGTCATTCTCCCCCAGGCTGTATCTGTTTCCTGTGACTTCCTTTTCCCCAGCTGCTTTTGTTGTATAAGTTATAGTGATTCAATAGTAGATATTTGGGTGATATGGAAGTAAAGAATTTTTAATTTTCCTCCTCCTGGATCTCCTATTTTAATTTTTTAAGTGGAGATCATCTAGTCCCTAGTCCATTTTGAATCTCTCTTTACAGCTCTTATGGCTGAAGTTTTTACAAAACATTATTTTTCATATGAGTTTTCATTCCTATTTCTTGACTCCAGTGGGAGAAAAATGTAACATAACAGACTCCTTTTAGGCTGAAAAAAAATAAATTTATGTACATCTTAAACATTTGTTTCTATTTACATGTTAGAATTGAAATGTATGAACACAAATACAACACGTTTGTCATCTTTTAAATTTGTTAAAATGTCAGTAAAGTAGTAAATATTTGGTTCTGTCTTCTGGCAGACTGAGGGCAGACAGTAGCTGCCTTCTAATTAGTAAAAGCTCTCCTACAGAACTGTAAAAGGTATTCTCAGTCTTTTTCAGCTTTTAGTTTTACATTATGGAAGTGACAATGGCCCATGTTCTCATTAGCTTGTTTGCTTATAGGCATCTCTCAGCTCATATTCTTTTCAGTTTTGTCTGAGCTATAATGCCATTTTTTTCTACAAAAACATTTATTGTACTTTTTTCACACTTGGTGTTTGTTTCAATTTTTGTTTCATAAATTCTCATAACTTTGTAATAAGCCTCACTTTTCCTCCCAACATTTAGTTTTGTTGGCTTTTTTTTTTTTTCACCTATGCTGCAAACGTTGAGGAGTTTTATGTGGTGTTTTGTGGACACAAATGTTAGAATTCATACAATGATTCTGGTTTTTTTTGTGCGCGTTAGATACTAAGGTTTTGACTTACTGCTTATTCTGATACTATGTAGCAGTAGTAGACCAAAATGACAATTTCAGTTTACATTCTAGCCTTAGAGTCAGGGAAAACATTTGGGTACTTTGGTCTGAGGAAAAACAAATTCTCCAAAATGCATTTCACTAAGATACTGATTTCCTAAGACTTCTGGTTAAGTGAAACATCCTAATAAGGAAATTCAGTCTTGCATGGTGGAGCTAAGTTATACTGTATCAACTTTATTTTTAAAAAAAGAACTGAGAAGTTGTAAATATGGTGCTGCATAAGACCCTAATACTCTGCGGGTTTTAGAGAGAGATTTAGAACTGTTTGATTTTTGAGAGGAAAATATTGTGACAGCTGTGCTTAAACATGTTTTATGTGTTTAAAAATTCTTAAGGCAGAGTTAAAGGGGGAAAAAATCAAGAGATGCCCAAAACTGGCAGTTGGACATTAGTTCAGAGGAAGCTGAGACAGCTCTTTGAAGCTGTATAAATGTAAATCAAATCCTGCCATAGATCAAAACACTTTCAGGTTTCCTGTAATTATTTGCAAATTCTAAATTTAATAGTTTTAATTTTTTTAAGAGTAGACAGACTTTGTGCATGCAGACTTGTATACATGTGGTGCCTTGAAGCCTTTCAAGTGTTTGTCTGTCGAATGAATTGTAAACAAAGCTCATTTTCCACCCCTCATCCCCCAACTCCCTCCTGACAAAACAGGTGCCATATAAATACTTTGTCCTTTGTCAATATTTTCAGCTGTCCTTAAAGTGACAATGTAAGAGTAATTGATGGGCATTTGTCCCTCCTGAATTCCTCTTTTTCTCTTGCGGTGGGAATATCTCATTAATAGAAACAACAAAAAAATGTTATTACTTGCCGTAAAATGTTCAGTATTTCAGGACTGTGTACTCAAAACTCTGTCTGCTTCCTCTGCATTAGGTTCTGCTTCCTCAGCTTTTGTTTTAGTTTCTAACTCAGTCTTGAAAAGCAGTTTCACAGCCAATGTTTATGCAGAAAAGAGACTCATGAAACCTGTATCACCCCTCAATAATTGGTGTGAAGACCTGGTAATTGCTTTGTTTTGTAGATAACTTCCCAAACAGGGAGTCTAATCCTGTCTTCCATTGAACCTGAGAAGCTGCTTTGTCCATTAGGACTTTTCATTTAAGTTTGTGATACTACTTCATATTCAAAGACCAGTGGTAAGTCTTGAGCATTATCCAGAGAGTTGAAATGAAAGGAAAATAAACTACAGAAGTTGCAAGCCTTGAAGAAATAATTTTCTCCACCCTTTCATTGAAAAACCTAATCACCCAGTGTTTGTGTTATCATAAAAAAATCCTAATTTCTAGCCTTCCTTTTTTGTAATTCAGTCATGTATTACCCAGCCAATTCACAAGTGTTCTGGTTTGAGTGCAATACCCAGGGATCAGGAGTGAAGAAAGTGCCTTTTCTTCACTATTGATTATCAGGTGCACAGAATGGACAATAGAGAGTATGTTTGAAACCCACGTGTCTTCAGATGGCAAAAAAATTAATGTTTTCCTCTTTTTGCCTGGTTCATCTGTAGGACCACTATTGCTTTTGTATCATGGATGGGGATATTGCCAGGTCAGTCTGTTGCTCAATTGATAAGTGGTTTCTTGGGCAGTTGTGTGACTTCTTGCCTGCAGCCATGTGGGCAGGTAGGACTGACCACAGTGTCTATGGAAAACAGAGATACTGGAGTGAAAATGCAGTTTCCTTCTCTATAGTTTCATGTAATGGATCATAGTGTGGTTTGTAGGATAAGGTGAGCCTTGATTTCTGGCCTGAAGCTGTGGTACCTCTTAGATCTGCAGGTGTCCAAAGTCCTGGGAAGAATCAATAGTTGCTTTTGATGTAACATCCCAATTTCTGTGAAGTCTAGCCTAGTTTTAGTATGAAATGGCTGAAATGCATCTGAAAGAACCATTCTTATATTTAAAACAATCCTGTTTTCTTACATAATGTATAAATTTTCTTCTACCTGTCACCTACAGCTGGACTGTGCAAACTAGACAAACTTTTCAGAATATTTGAAAATGTGAGTGAACAAACCTGGAAGAACAGATTTAGCAAGACCATCACAGCAAATCTAAAATACACAGATTCAAGCAGCTATAAACCAGATGATTGTGAGGAATCCGGATAGAACTGTTGTCCAGGTAAACTAATTTGTTACTACATAATTATCATATCTGCTGGAGTAAAGGTTTTATTATTAATTCAGTGTTTCCAGCAAAAAAAAAATTCATACGAAAATTTCAGTTATTTCTCTTGGACATTCTTCTGGATAAGCTTGAACAGTGCCACTATTTGGGGTTTTTTCTTCATTGTGATACACAAACATATGATGCTATGAACATAGAATATGTAGTGTTCAAATCAGAAAAAATCAATGCCATGTAGCTATTGATGGCAATTGATTGAAGCACAAAAATATGTTTTGTTGCTTTTATTAAAGGCTGTGAAATTTTTTCCTTTTCTTTGGACTCAACCACCTTGACATGGTTTTAAAAGTAAGAAACAAGGGCATGTGGCCTTGAAAAACTAAGAGTCAGGGTAACATCCTTCCTGGATGGCCTTAAAGATATAGTAAACATAATTAGTAATTCAGTGGCAATTGTGTGGTAGTTTGTCAGGTTTTGTTTAACAACCATCTTTTTCCTTCATGTTGAAGGGAATCATGCAAAAGAAGTTTAAGCCATAATGTTTTCCATTTAGTTGATTCTAATCCATTTATTACATATGTATATGTGTATATATATGTTTGTTCAAAAGCATATTGTACATGGAAACTGCTATGTATATTTTTTCCAGTATCCTTTCGAAGTAGGTTGGCACTTTCTTCTTCCTCTGAGGGTAAATGCTGTGTACTGTGCTAAGAGTAACACTTGCTTAGCTTTTTGTAGGTTCAGGTTTAGACGCAGAAGGGCTAAATACAGGTTAACCATTTTTATTTTCTGTTCTCTAAAGACAAAAGAAATAAAGGTGATTTCCTGCAGATTGTGTCTTATCTCCTGTTACATCTGAGATGCCAGATCTTCTCTCTATGATCTTTTATTCATCATGAAAATACCCTGGAGCAGTCCAAGTTTCTTCCTGCAGTCTCCAGGGTATCCTTGCTCTTTTGTTCTTTATCTGTCTTGGCCTTGACTTGCCAGATGTGACAGCAGTTTTTGTGGCTGGTCTGAATGCATGTGCTTGACAGGCTGGCCAAAGAGAAGGGGTAGGTGTGAAACACTCAGTTTCCTCCCAAAACCCTGGCTAGCTTTGTCTTGTATCTGGTTCTGGACATCTGATAGAATAATTTCAGCTTGAAACCTTTGAATAATTTTAAGCAAATTTCACTCTGTAATCATTATAATTATGGGACAGAAATAAGGGAGAACTGGGAGTGATGGAGTAAGGAACTCATGCTGGTTTACAATTGTTTGCATAAATTGTACCCTGGTTTAATATCCGATAAGCACAGGAGGAGTATGTGGTGGCCAATGTGAATAATAAACCTCTGAATGCAAAATTTAAATGTTCATGGGAAAAGACAGACTAACATTTGTTCAGAGATGAGATGATGTGTTCATTTTCTGTCTGTTTTCCAGGCTAAGCTCTGCAGAGGTTGTGTCATCATAAAAATAATAAATAATATTTGCAGTTAATTCTTTTAAGTACTAATAGCAATTTGTATAATTTCCATTGGTGAAGGTGTAAAATCTTCTTAATCAAGTAATGTTAAGGAGAAGAAATTTTCTTTTTAAGGAGCTTGCATAAGTGATTAACATAGTTTTACTGAGTGTCTTTAATTTTTAGTGGTTTTGGTTTTCAAGTTCTTTGTACGTGTTTAATCTTCAAAAGACAATGATGTGACACCACTGACACTCTGGTGTGTGCTTTTTTTCTCTAACTAGTGCTATTCTTTGGGCAGTGTAAAGCTTTTTCCTTTGTCCACTTAACACTATTTTGTCTTAAATTAATTTCTGGGGTTTTATCTCTGAGACTCTCTATATAATTTTCAATTAATATATGTAATTAGTTATTTGGCATATCTGTAGCAGGTGAGTATAATTCATACTATTTCCAGGTAAACTTATAGGTTTTATCTGCATTTTGGAAATGTGATCTTTATCTTGATTTTGTTACTTCCACTTGTTCTTCCTTCCACTTCCTTGTTGTTCCTTCCACCTGTATAAAGCAGTCAGGATTTTCCAAGTCTCTGTGTATGTTTGAATGTAGCATTTACATACACATCCTTGTACTGCCTCAGAATTGCGCTGCATTTCCAGGTTAAGGAAGGAGTTGAAGAAGCTCTTCAGGTCTTCAGCAGTAAATCTTCAGGTCTACTGTAGGAAGAATTGGTAGTTACCTATGCTTGTAAGAAACTTGTGTAATCCCAGTCAGTTGAGATGAAGTGGTAATTCTAAAAGAATACCCCCTTTTCTTTCTCAAATTGTTACTTACCCCTCGATTATAATGAAAATATTGGTATTGAAGAGGAGACTAGTACAGTCCTGCTTGGCTGAGCCATGGTGTTATTGGGGAGGGAAGTGCTCCCAGTTGAAAGTTCTCTGCCAGTGTCACAAAGTGGATGGTTCCCTTTGGAGCCTGGAGGAACCTGGGACCCTGTTCTTGACTTCCTTGCACTGTGAGGAGGGAGGCTCAGCCTGAAGAGATGCTCCCTGGAGTCCAGAGCTTGTTTCTCAAGGCTGAGCTGCACAGGATCAGTCAGCAGGATGAGATTCACAGACTGATGTGACCAGAGATCTGCAGTGATGAGGAGTAACCAGCAGCTAACTGGTAAAGGTTCCATTTTTACTGGAAAACTGTGCAAAACTGGACATTTTGTGACTTTCTAACAAGACATAGCATAATTTCATTCTTCAAAAAATGGCATTAATCTAGAAAGAAGACGATAAAAAAAGTTTATAGAAGGGGAGATCCAATCACCATCTGAAGCATTGCAAACTTGAGGCCCTTTTCTGTTTACTCAGTATTACTAAAGTACTACTTTAGCTCCCTAAATTTAGTGTATCAGGTTGAAGAGCTTCAGAGAAATTACCAAATGTTTTTGGAATGCATGAGCTCCAGGCTGCAGAGCTGGACCACACAGCTGCCAAGCAGATGATGTGCCAGTTCTGTGATGCTGTCCTTTGCTCTTGGTGCATTGTGGGGCAGGGCAGGATGCCCTTCTGCTGTGGCATTGCTTACATTTACTTAGAAAATACCAGCCTGACATCTGCAATGTCAGGCTCCAGCTGCTTTGCTTTTTTCTGATTTTTCTGGAAAGTCCTGACATGATTTGTATAGGCAGTTGTGTTTTATCAATTGTACAAGCACTACTTTTCAAATGGAGCCTTTATTAAATATGTTTGAAACAAAAAAACAGGAAATGTGTTTTAAAGAAACATCTCTCCATCAGAAATAGTTACTTATTTGCATATACATTGATACCTTATCTAAGATTTTGCAGGAATTTCACGGTGTTGTTTAATTGCCACATGTCAGTGTACACACATGTGTGTTGGTCTATTTGTCTGTCTGCTGATGAAAGAGAGATGGTGTCAGACACTGATTCATGGTTGTGTAGAATAGGCTTTCAATTCATGTATTTTGTGACCACCTTCTTTCAGAGCTTGTAAGATAAAGTGACAGAAACTTAGCCTTGCCCCATGATTTTAGGTAGCCCTTTCTGCATTTTTTATATGGACTGATTTTTCCCTGGAGTATTTGAGAGACGTAAGCTGAACATGCCATCCTTTATGGGCACTGCTGAAACAGCTAGGTGGCAATGTTCTTCTTGTTTCTTATGCTTGTACTAGGCCATGATTAAGATGTTTATTAATAAAGAGTAGTACCTTGTAGATTTCATCAGAGAATGAAGTTAATTAAAGTAGTTTTTCAGAAATAGTGATCACATAGAGGTTTGAGAAGGAATATGTCTATAAAACTATTTATACTTGTTAGCTACAAGTATGGTTACATATTCTAGCTAAGATAAAGCTAGGACTAACATAATAATAATTTCTTATTCTTTTAAGTAGGTGTTTTGTATCTGGAAGAGAAAATATTTATGTATTTTCATGTTTTGGTTAATATAATAAAAATAAAAACTTAGTAGGATTTTTTTCCTACTAAAAATGTGTTTATTTCCTCCAGGTTAGTATTCTGATTGACTCATAGTTGTGAATTGAAAAATGTCACAGTCATCTTATAGCTAATGCTTTATTGTCTTGATGTAGCTTTACCATATAACCAGGCAGATCCCTGGTGGTCTGGAATGCAGAAGAAGAATTCATTATTGCTTGTTACCTGTTGTATTTGTTCATCTTAAGTTCCCACAGGAACCTCACTGGTTTCATTTGTGATAGAGGAAATGGCTGCAAATGAAGATGGGAGTTGAGTTTGACTCCTTCACGTGTGCTGGCTGGGCTTTGGTGTAAATTTTTGTCTCCAGATGTCATCAGTTCAGGTTTTGGTAAAACTGGCTGCTGATAAGGCAATGTACAGCAGTAGTTCTTTTGCCTTCTTGTAGATGTCATAGTCTACCAAATCTCCTCCTCTGCAATTAGAGGATATGATCCAAATCTTGGGTTGGGTTGGAAGGAATATGATATGTAAAGCTTTCATGTATACTTACTGCAGCATAAGATTGTCGTAGACAGGAGGCAGAATTGTAAAAGAAAGGCCTCATAAAAATCAGGCCTGCTCTGTTAAACTAATAACTAGCCTGTCATTTCTTCTAAGTGCAGCTAAGCAATTTGCAAGTTCCCATCCGAAAACAATCTTAGGTATGAAAGGTTTGTTAATACAACAACCTATTCTTGGGTGAAAAATAACTAGCACTTGCATAAGCAATAAGATCTGTCTCCTGAGAATCAGTAGAAAAAATATTTAAACTAACTAAAAATACAGAAGTTTGGTATATGTGCAAAATACCATGTTCCAGCCAATGAACTAAGTGTGACTGTATTGTCCACCAATAAGATCTGACACAGAGCCTTCTGATAATCCTATAAATATGACCTATACAATAAAGATTCCGCTTTTCCTGCATGAAGAAAATGGCATCTCAGCTGATTTATTCCAATATAAGATAATTGAAGCAGTCTTTTCATGAAGTAAATTTCCTAAAACCATGCTCTAAAAAACTTTTGTGGGTGAATTATTTGTCTTTAGGAAAATAGTATTCATGTTAATGTTTTTGTAGTGATTATAAGATGATATGTATAATATTCTGTTGTAGTGAGAACAGAGAAAGAAAAGGAATTGTTCAAAGCAAAGTTATTTTCCTGTATTCTTCAATTAAAGAACTTTTGCTATTAAAAATATCAGCACGTTTTCTTATTTCTTACTGTAGTTGTGCATCAGTTATTTAAACTATTGTGACTATTAAAAAGAGCTGAGGCTTAAGATTTGGAAGTAGTTAAAATCATACTTTTGATTTCCACTTTCTAAACTTCCCATACTTTCTGAGTTACTGCCCCCAGTTACAGAAAGAGATGTTAAACCAGAACTTTAAATATTTGTTGAAACATAGGGAGAAATCACTGTGCAGAGACAGGACATGAAACAGTCCTAATTCTTGCAAGAGGAACTAACAGGCAGGATGCTGGAATTCTGCAGGCAGTGCTGCTGCTGCTCCCTGCCTCCAGATACCCACTCCCTGCTTGGAGATGAGTAGGTATTGCAGTGATTCCAGAGCTTCTAGATGTTTCCTTTCTTTTGACCTACACCATTTTGTTTTCTGGAAATTTTGAGAAGCAAAACCAGTTTTTTTGACTATTCAGTTAAGTCAAAAGTTTCCAAGCTATCAGATTTAAAATGGAGTTTTTTCTGAATTCTTGATATGAAACTGGCTTTATCTGTGGCCCTTCATATTAAAAGTGTGATTTGTTGTACTGGTTTTTGGCTACTTTTCTTGAGAATAGCATAGGTGTGGGGCTATGTTTTGGATTTCTGATGCAAACAGTGTTGATAACACAGATGCTTTTGCTGAGTGGTGTTTCCACGGTGCTAAACCCCTTTCCTGCTCCTCACCCCACTCGAGCTCTGCTGTCCTGGGGATGCTGAACACCTGCCCACCCTTGGGACATGAGGAATGAATTCCTTGTTTTGCCTTACTTGTGCACACAGCATTTGTTTTACATATTAAACTGTCTTCTTCTCAACCCACGCATTTTCACGCTTTTGCCCTTCCAATTCTCTTCCTCATCCCACAGGAGGAGACTGTGAGATCAGCTGTGCAGGGGCTGAACTGCCTATGGGAGTTAACCCACAGCATTTGTTTTGTCTTGGACTAATGCAATCTCTTTCTGTTTATTTGTATCTATATATTAAATTAAGTCATCAACCAGCAAATTCAAGTCTTCTATTTTGAGACCAGATGATTAAAAGATGTGCAAATTTAGTATTTTGCATTTCCATAGAAGTGATGTTTCTGATTGCAAGGCAGGCCCTGGCTCCCACATAAAGTTTTAAATATAAATATATTTATACAAAGAACAATCTTTTTTTTTCCATAGAAAGAGGTGCTGCAACTTCCTTTCCATCACCCATCCCTTCCCTTTAAGACAGAATTTTTTTGTGGCCAAGATTTAGATTCTTCTTCAATTACAGAATTCATGTGTAATTTAAATTGAGCCTGCATTGTCTGGCTTGTGAAAGCATGCATACTTAGTATGGCTTCTGCATTATTTTTCTCTCTTGCAATAAAATGGGTGGAAAATTTTCTAATTTCTTTCTACTTTCAGATATAAAAAGATATCAGTAATTGTTTCAGTTTATCAGTATTGTTAGTAAAGACAAAGAGGATGGTGTGTATTAATATTGTATATAATTAAAAAGTATTGGGTGAGTATGAGCTTGTGTAATGAATTATAACCTAATATTATAGAGTCCTTAGGGGAGTCAAAACATGAATATGCATTAGGAAGTTGCATATTGTGAAACTATATCAGTTTTCTTTTAAACAAATCTTAAATACTGCAGAGAGGAAACAATCAGTTGAGTCTCTCCTTACCTGCAGTAAACAGTTCTCAGTAAGTAGCTGCTTTGGAAGGAATTAAGGCTGTGATATGTTAGACTTGAGCATTTGGTCTTTGTGTGTGAACAATGGTCATAATTGTGCATGTTGAGCATGGTTTTGAAAATTGTTAGACTTGTCCAAAAAAGTTTCTTTAAGACTGTATATGAAAGGAATGGGATTCCTCTGCACACAACACCAAGCCTGTACTAAGTGAAACTTGGAATATTTAACTCTAATGAGATATAGTTAACAGAAAAGCACTTTGTATAGATTTAATTACTCTATTCAAATATTACTACTAAATTTACTACCTTGTGATTAGGATTCTTTTCTGAGCTGGACAAAGAAATGACTGGAAAACATAAGTTTGACTATGTGTGTTTTTTTTTCTTTTGGCAATGCCTGTGTGTGTTTTTCCACATACAGTGAAGAAACATGATTTTGTGGAAAATCCAATGATTTTTCCTTTTTTTTGTTTTCTTATGTGACCATATTGATTAGTTTCAAATATTTTTTTATTGTTGTTTTTTACAGTTCCAGCAGTTGAAATGGGTTTCAATGTCCGTGTATTGATTAATTCAGTCATCTATTTGGGCTTTATGGGATAGAAAAATTAGTGTAACACATGTTCTACCCAGTATACTTCTAATTTAGATGGTTTTACAACTATGCCATCTTGAAAAACAATGGGAGAGTTGTAGTTATGAATATTGGAATCTTTAAATGTTCCTTACCTGTTTTACAGGGGGCCCATTCTAGAACACCACTCAATGAACACATGTGGGCTGTCTCCTAATGCAGTAGATCATTACTGTGATTGATTGGGTCTCTGTAACAGCAGCAGTTCTTTAAAAATTGTGTGTTTCTTTCCTATATCATATTAAGTTACTTGAATCCTTAGAAATATCATTTATCAGAATTTTGCATACATTAAATTTTGGAAGCAGTTGTGACATGAAATTATCTTGCAGAATAATAGGCCTGAGGGGGAGGTATGTGTTTTGTTTTGGGATTTTTGTGGGATTGGTCATTGGTTTGGGCTTTGTTTTGTTTTTAATCAGTACCTGCTTAGAAGCTGGAAAGTTCTTAGAATTATGTAGATTAAAATTCCAAGTTGGATGGCCATGCCTGTTGCTTTATTGTTCCTTCTAAATAAAGGTACATCACAGTGCTGCTCTAAGTACACATTAATACTGTTACATTCAGCATATCAATAAAGAATACCCTTTGAAAATCACTGTATTATGCAGCTGAGGGCTTAGGCTTTACTTTGATATTCTTGAAACTGTTTGGTAAGTGTATTCTCTCCCAGATGAGGAATCCAAGGGAGGAAAATAAGCGCCTCTTTTTCTTTCTTCTACCACATATTTGATTAGAGCAGTCAGTCCTATTAGGAGAGAAGAGAGATCTGGTTAGCTTATTCTGCTTTTCAGTCTGACAGTCAAAGGCTGTCATGGGGTTTTAAATTACCCAGAAACAAGCTTTGGTGCAAAGCTCTTTTTTTTCCCTAAAATACCACTTGTTATTCCAATAGACAAAGAGTCTTTATTAAAACACAACTAGTGAGCCTTTTAACAAAAGGCATAATTTATAATAAAGGTAATTTTTTTCTGTGACTTCTGTGTGAATGCATTAATAGTAAATATGAAGGTGCACTGAAGTCCACCCTGTTTCTACTTACTCTTAGTAAGAAGAAGAGGAAGGCAGTAAGGATATTTGCATTTTTATGTCATAACACTGTGCCCCTGAAACAAGAAAGAGTTTTTATGAAGAGCAACAAGGCAAGATTTTTGATAGAGGTCCTACTTAAACAAACCTAAAAATGAAGCACAAGTGAGCTTGTACTCCTGGGACCACAGGGAGAGAATTTGTGTGCTGTTGTGCCAGCATCATTGCTAGAAATACAGGTGTGGTGTGTGAAAAGTAATTTCCCAGTCACTTTCTGTAAAAGCAGGGAGAGTCAGCACTTCTGGACATGTTTGGTTGACTCACCAGATGATCCAGTTGATAAACAGTGGATGGACAAAAAATACATATGTGGTAGGAGGAGGCATGGATGTACTCTCTGTTGGCTTGGTGTTGTGTATTTATAGCAAGATTGTAAAATACTAAGCACGTAAAATGGGAGTGTGCAAGGAGGTGAGATGAAATCAGTTTCTTGCTTTCTTTTGAGTGGTTTGCACTAAATTCTGTCTCGAAGTCAGTTCACTTAGAGTCAGTGAAATTTCAGTCTTCCAGATAACTTCAGTTAAATTACAGGAAGTGAAATGTAAAGTTACAGCAGGGAGTTTCCTGCAAATTTTTTTAATTGTCCATTTTTCTGTGGAAAAACACAATGTATTTTGTTCTTTTTATTTTTTTTCTGTAATTCCGTGGGGGGAAGAAAAGAGACACCTAGACAAATGTGTGCTAGATCAGCTTTTATGAGCTTGCTACATTTGTTACCATTTGAGGTTTCGGTAGGTTTCAGAGTAACTTTGAAAACATCTGTATTAAACAGCTATATTTTTAAAATATTGGATCCAGCACCTTCTGTATGTCAATACAAAATGATGGATTATTCTGTGCAGCAATTTCTGTGCATATATAGAAGTTTTAGAGAGGAGAATGTTAACATGACAGGTGTACTCTTTCGGTTTGGATTTATTTCTGGGTTGGTTTGTTTGTTTGTTTTTTAATTTCCAGGACAGAGTGCTAGGACTTGCTTTAAAGCCTCTTCTCCAAAATACTTCTTGCATGGCAACATTCTTTGAAACTTACAGTCCAATAACTGTGTAAGCTTTAAGCTTAGCAATGAATTTGATTGCATATTTTTCTAAACCATGAATTGGAGCATTATGTCTTTCTTCATTAAATGTATATTTTGTCTAATTGATTTTAATAATGCTTAGGAGTAAATAACCTCAGGGTGTGTCTTAATTTTAAAAGTCTGTTATTTCTGGAAAGCTTGGAAGACAGGTCTCTGGGTATTTTAAGGAGATACTGTTTGATTTATTAATATATAACTATTATTGTGTTTCTTGTTGACTGAATGTTTTTACTATATCTGAGTGCTTATAAAAATGAAGAGCTAATAGCATTAACAAGAGACTGGCATAGTGTATGCAGGCCATCTTTACAAGCTTCTGGATTCTCTTCTGCCTGTGGTCTTCTGCCCAAGCCAACTTTCCCTGTGCCAGTTGTAAGCTTCTCTTCGAGCACATATTGCTAATCGTCCTGAACTGAGCCAAATTAAATGGTGTATTTTTAATGAGAAAAAGAGTTTGGATTCCTATCCATATGCTTCAACTGATGTCAAATCCTACTTCAAACAGATGCTGACCTCTATATTATAAAGGCATAAGGGCTAATTATTCTTGAACAAATTTCCAATTTTGGCCACCCTATAAGGAACCTTTTACATTTCTAAGGGTATAGATCAGTATAACATATCCGTTAAATTTGTCTTAGGATGTGTCAGGCTTAAAATTCCAATACTTGGAACACATGCTGTTGAAAATAATACAAAATGAAAAGTTCTTAAAATATTTTCACTTCATTCATCTTTACCATCTTGTATTTCTGCCAGAGATTAATCACCAGGAAAATAATTGTGCTTTCTGCTTAAAGAAAAATGTATGTGGTCTTTTTCTCTAGAAGCTTATCTTTCAGCTCTGAGCCAGCCATTGCCTATGCACCAGTCACAAATGGCTCAATCTGGCATTAGGAACTGGGAGAGCTGGTAGCACTAGCTGTTATCCGCAAAAGGCTTTCTATGCAGATGGCCATATCCTCTTTCCTCCACTCCTTTGAGTTAAAATGTGTAAATGTAAATCATGCATGGTTAGGATTATTCTTTAGAATGCCTGTAAGTAGCTCTTATGTATAAATCAGTTAAGAGCTTGAGACATTTATGTGGAAAGGATATATGGAAAAAATTCCTGTATTCTCTTTCATTTTTTCCCTGTTTTTTTCCTTAAAGTTAAAAATACTCTGTAAAATCATTTGTACATGTACAAAGTATGTCATAAAACAAGTGCAAAGGGCTAAATAGGTGATTGTGAATTATTCAGGGTGATAGAACATCTGTCTTGTAACAAATAGTGTTTTAGTTCATATAAATTTCCGGTGTAAGCTTTTTTTTAAAGACCAAGTCTGCCTTTCTGAAAGTGCACATATGGCTAAGTCAGAGTTCACAGATAAAGATAGTACAACATTAGGGCTTTAGCTGGCTATGTTGATAGTAACAGTAATATGGGTAAAGCCTGTCATACAGATCCTGTAACACTCCATAATCTGAGAAAACGTAGAAATCAAACTTGTAGAACTGAATTAGAGATGTATGGGTATTAAAATCCTCTATTCCCTCCCATTTAAACACAGACCATCTGTTGTTTCCAGATGTACTGCTTCCTGCAGCAGTATACTGGGAATGCTGTTACAGCATCAACAAATCTTTTTTTTTTTTTCTCCCTGGTTCTGTAGTGTCATTCCCAGAAGCTCCAAACCACCCAGCACTGGTGTTTCTTCCTTTAGTGACAGTGCACAGTGGCGAGGGATGTTACGTTGCTCAATGGGTAATTTGTAGTGTGGGTGGCAAAAATACCTTAAGTGTAGATAATAATATTTTGAATGCTCCAGTGATACGTTTCAAACAATGTATAGTACAACACGTTAATCTGCTGCTGTCTGTAAAGCAGTGGGCTGTCACCTCCCTCAAGACCAATGCTTGCCTCATTAATATCGCTGGAACAAATTATCACTTCACAGCCCAGAAATCTTCTGTAGCAGTTGTGGTGATTGATGTAACAAGGCTAAAAAATAATGATGAAATGCATGTTCCAGAAGACAGACTCAAATGGCAGGATCTTCATAGGCAATTAAATTCAACAAAGGAGGAGTCTTCCTGTAATAATGTGCTTCCAAATAAATGGCAAGATAACTATGATATTCTGTTGTTATTCTACACAAACTAGTTTTGAATGCAGTAATTATCTGGTAAAACTAACCATACAGGCATAACATAAAAGACTAAGTTTTAGTATGTTTTAAATAGGTGAGCAAAAGAAAGTGAAGTGAGAAATAATGTCACTAAATATATTTAGTTTTTCTCTGAATTCATAGAATCATAAAGTGACCTGGGTTGGAAGGGACCTTAAAGATCAACTAGTTTCAACCCACCCCTCCCATGGACAGGAACACCTTTCACCAGACCAGGTTGCTCAAGGCCCCATCCAACCTGGCCTTGAACACTTCCAGGGACATCCACCACTTCTTTGGGCACCCTGTTTCAGTGCCTCACCACCCTCTCAGTAAAGAATTTCTTCCTAAAATCTAATCTAAATCAGCTCTCAGTTTGAAGCCATTCCCCCTTATCACTACATATCCTTGTCCAAAGTCCCTTTCCACCTTTTTTGTAGGCTTCCTTTAAGGACTGGAAGGCCACATTTAGGTCACCCTAAAGCCTCTTTTCCAGGTTGAACCATCCCAGTTACAAACTTTGTTATATACAGGTACTTAATAATTTGTTTAAGTAAGTCATGTTGGTGCTTTTGAGCATCTATTTTATAACAACCTGTAGGCACACAGTTTAGGGTTACTGGGAGTGGGGCTGTGGCTGAGCCTCATCCCCAGTGGGTACAGCTGTGAGAAGCAGGTGAGCAGCACTGACAGCAATGAGCCAGGGAGTGCCCAGGGGCACAGAGCAACCACCAAAGGTAACAGAGGCACACAGGTGCAATGTATGTATGATAAGGATTTAAAAGGTTGGGTTAAAGAACAAGAAGGGCAGATGTTTGCAGCCTTCTGAAATGCCCTGGTGTTACTCTGTATGGGTGAATGCCTAAAGCCTTCTGAAATTGTGTGATGATGCTCTGTGTATTGTAGTCATCTCAACTGTGACATATGCTGTGACAACAACCTATGTAGAGCTGATAACAATTCAGATGTCTAATATACAGATGAGCTGTTATCAAATAATTAGGTGCTTTCATTGGCTTAAACTAATTTACTGGCTTCTGAATTGAAATACTGTTCTAAGCATTAAACCTAGTAGGCCAAAGAGTTCTAATATTCCTCCAAATGAGGTCAAAACCTAAATGCACTTACGTAAGTAACTTTATAGGAATACACAGATTAGTCTTTGATAGCTATGAGATGGAGCCTGTAGTTTTGCTTCCTGTGATTTCACAGGCTTCAGGGGAGCTTCTCACATAAATAAGAACTGCAGGACTGGGCACTTTTCATTCCTGCCACTGTGATTTTTTTTTCCTTACAAGAAACATGACTTCTCCACTCTTCTTCAGTATGCCAGGGTACCTTTAATATTAGATTCACTTTCAGCTCAGTTTGAGGCAGGCAGGAGTATGTTATTCAACTGGGATTGCTTCTTGCAGTACTTGGGCTTGTCTTGAAAATCAAGTGTCTCATTGCTGCCCCACTTGTAGCAATGCAGTGAAATTGGGTGCCTGTGAGACTACAGTGTGTGTGTCTGATGGGGGAGCCTTTATATCTAGGACATCTCCACACTTCTGCCTTCTAAGAGCTCCTGGGAAGGAAATAACTACATATGGAGAGTCAGGTAGTATTCTATGCAAATTATTATTTTATTTAATAGTCAAGCAGATAATTCTGAGTAACTGCTTTAATCAGGGTTTCTCTACTTTGATTCTTTTTGTGTGTATGTTTTGCAAGACTGACAGAAAACTGTCATTCTTCATAGCAGTGCCAAAAGAATATTAATAATTTTATTTTTAGATTTGCTTTACACTGTGCTTTTCAGAATAATAAGATTTGTGCTAGGAAAACTGGGGGGCATGGGGCTAGAGGAAGAGCATTTGCTTGACCTATTTCTAATTAAAATTCAGATTACAAGTTTTATATTCTTATATTGACCATTCAGCAGATGAAAGCTGTTTTTCATACATAAACCAGTGGAGAATTCTGAGTTGTGGTTTCCACATGTAGATCAGCTTCTCCCCCAGCACCAGTGGACACGTAGCTATTAATTGAATTCTATTTCCCTGAGGTTTGACATTCTTTCTTTTAAATTCTAAATAGAACAGACTCTTACAAATGGATTAAAATCTTTAAGTTAAAAAACCCCAAAAGTTAGTGTATTAGAAATGTTGATGAGTTCTCTTCTCTTTGACTTAATTTTGTAGAAAGCAGAATGCAGCAACAAGCAATGGTGTATTGAAAAATGAAATTATCTCAAAGTTTTCAACTTCAATGAAATGTGTTTTGAAAACATTTCAGTGCATGAGGTATTAAACATGAGATGCAATGAATTCCAGAGGAGGAAAATTAACATAGTTGGGGTGAAATTTAAAATAGTTATTTTAATAATATATATTGAGAATGTTACTGTAAAAGCATTAATAAATGGCTAGACAGGACCTATTCTGAATGTTCATTTTGTGTCTGACAACAGACCCATTTGTTTTGTTCCAAGATTCCAATACACACATTGACATGATACCAGAAGTTTCAATTTACCCTTTTATGGGTGTTAGTGCAGTTTGATAAAGAAACTCCAGCATTTTCAGTGACTGGAATGGTGTAAAATCCAAAACTGCTACAAAGAACCAGCCACTATATTTTATTAGTCCTGATTCTACAAAGAGTTGTGGAATCACTGAAGCAAGGATCTGTCTGTGCAGGGTCAGAGGACATATTTTCAAATCAATTAAAAGGTTTCTGCTGACTTTGGTGGCCCTTAGGTCATGATGCCATAGAAATAGGAGGAAATAAGTGATGTTTGTATTTGGAGTCTTGGTGTGCATGGTCACTGAAAGAATGGTTACTGTGGGCTTTATTTAAACGATGCAGTAATTGTAGGTCAGCTGGAAGGGCTGTCCCCTGCTCTTGGGGGGGAGCTTAAAAATGGAAGGAACTATTGGAGAGACAGAATTGAAATCTTCAGAGTGTGTACTGTGTTTTGATTTTCTTGTGACACAGAATGTTTAACTGACAATCTTGACAGAAGGGTGTGAATCATCATTCTTCTCATAGTGGTTTCAGATTTGCTGGTTGTTTTTTTTTTTTTCTTACTTTTCTAGTGTTGATCAAGGATTCACTAAACAACAAGAATGTAGAAATAATTTTCTGAACTTTTAACTGTCCAGAAAATTTGAAGAGTGAGGTTTTTAACTATCCATGGCTGTTTCATTATTCAGTTAAAAATAATACTGATATTTAAGCATCTAACTAAATTTAGATTGTTGTAATATGGAGAGTTATGGACTTTTTAGTTTGGGGGGAATTGAAGCCATCTGTTGCCTTGAGCAGAGAGATTTAGTAATCAAGTACAACAGTAAAAAAGAATTTATCTAGGGAGGCTATTAATTAACAAACTTGGATCAGGTTCAGCATCTTCTTGCCCTTAAAAGTCAAGTCACTTCTGACATATTGGTTGGACAATTAGATCTTTGAATATTGCATTGGGCATTCTTTACTTAGCATTCCTATTCTAGAAGAGAATATTTAGGTGAAAAATAGACCTATTCCAGAAAATAATAACTACGCTTTTTTTATTTTCTGAAAAAGTGAAAAGAAACTTAACTTTATCTGCTTGCATGTAGTTATCTGAGAAAATTCAGCTCAAGCAATTAAATTATCTCAAAGTTTATGGCTTGCTTTCCACTGTCTTAAAGAGAACTCTTAAAAGATCCAGATACCACTCCTCAGATTTTTAAATAGTAATGTTGTTCTTCACTTCATTTCTCCTTGTGTAAAAATAATCTATAAAGGCTAAAATATGTAACTATCATTACTGTGTGAAATTTCTGCTGAATTCTTCCTTTTGCAGGGGGCCAGTGGAGCCCACATTCTGTTGTGTTTGGGAGCCTTTTTATCCTGTCAGTTGCTGATTTTTCATGTTGATGCTCAAATGAGAAGGATGTTTGTGCTTTAGCATAAATACCAATTAAAAATATTCTTGAGCTTGTTTTTCTGAAGTCTAATAAAAGTTTCTTAGAAGTAAGAAATTACTGGTGGAAATTTTGCTGTGAAGCCCTCACTGACTTTTTGTGATGTATGGGGTTGCTAGAGGTCAGTCTTGGTCACCAAGCATTCTCATAGCTTGTTAGAGTCCAATGACAGTAGTTGGAGTGGGTTGCTGAATGACTTCTGTTTTGCTTAGGAAATAATGCCAAAGAAAAGGTCAGAACAAAATCCACTTATCCTCTGAAAGCCCTTGCATGCTTTTAACATTTCATACCATGTTCTGTTCCTAAAATCCTTTCCCCCTTGGACTTTCCTGAATCAAACGTCTCCCAGATCATTTGCTTGTCTCTAATTCTTTCTTGCTTATCTTTCCTCCTCTTACTTTACAGATGAATTTTGACTGTTGCCCCTATATTTCTAGTGCTGCTGTCTTCCCACTTCTCTTTGTACAGTCTTGACAGTAAGAGCTTAGTTGTTGTTTGGTTGCTTGGTTTGTTTCTATCTGCAGTTGCTTTCAGCCTGAAGGACTCTGGCAGGGTTTGATAGCTCAGGCTCACCACTGCAGCAGGCCCATTTGTGTGACTTCTGATTGACCCAAACTGGCAAAGTGAGGGGGCATTTTGTAATTACATTTTCAGATAAAATCACTCCTCTGACAGAAGAGTTAAATCTCTTAATCTTGTTCTGTCCTTCTTGACTATGGTGTCCATTTGCCTCTAGTCTTCCCTAAACACATTCCTTATATAACCACTGAAAACTGTTCTGTAAAAACTAGATTTCTGGCTTGTCACTTCAACGTCTCTTCCTAACTCACTTTCTCTGCCTTATCAAATATAAACTGGTTAGCTTTTCTCTTCTTGAATTTCTGTGGCCTACTTCCTTGTTTGTAGCCTAGAAGAGGACAAAATGCACAAATCAGCCTGTGCCAAGCTTTATCTCTGTCTGGTGAAGTGTTTGGATCACCTTTGTACCATTTTCTCAACAAAGAGGTAATCTATAGATGTCTGCCAAGTTCATTATCCTCAGGTGCTTGTGTAAAATTGCATTTGTGGCATCTCTGGAATGTTTAACACCAGTCAAGCCAGACTGCTCTGAGACCACCTTTTACCCAGCATTGTATCATTAGTTTTTCCCTTTTTCTTTTCCCATCTGTTTGCTGTATTCATCTGTTCTCTTCTTCTTCATTTTTGATTTATAAACTGTTTTGCTCACTTCTGTTTTGTATGTGGGCAGTGTCTGTTAGAACAGGAGTCTTTTGAAATAAGTGATGGATTGTCACCCTGGGGTGACACAAGGATGACACGGAGCAGTCCTGTTCAAAGTAAACTCAAAAAATCTTTATTAAAACATCTGACTCCATATATATATCTTTCTGAAATGCCATTGTCATTGGAGGGTTACAGTGCCACCTCCTTAATGTCACTGGGCAACCTAACTGTCCGTCAGGTTCCTCGTCCCCCATAAAGGAATGAAAAACAATAAGTTATTTACACAAAGTGCATGAGAAAGTTCTGTGCAAAAAATGCAAACATTAGAAGGCTTGATAAAACTTGAGAAAATCAGGGTGACATCGGATCTAAGGAAAAGTTAATACTACTTGAAGCTTAAAGTGTTCCAAGTGAACATGTGGAAAAGCTGTTCCCCATACTCCTTTACCTTATCCTTTTTGCCCCTTCACTCAGAATTTGGTTGATAACATTTTTTGGAGCTTAGGGACAAGTCAGAGCCTAAAACTCTTGAGACTGGCACAGGAGCCTCTAAAGTTATTTCTTATTTTACATGGCAGCAAAATGGAAGTAAAACATTGATCTCCTCAGCACTATGTATTAATAGTTTTGAGCTAAGCTCTAAATTGTTCTAATATTACACACAAATTTACTCCATTCAAAAACATGGATAATTGAGGTAGCATTTATAAAAATTGGCATCCATCTTCTGAGTATCTGAGTGTGATGTTCATTCTGCTGTCAAAGGTTGTGTTTCAGACATTATCACTCTATAGGCCTGTAATGGGTAGCTGAGAAAATGTGCCTTTTACTTTGAGTTATCTTTTTTAGTAAATCTTTTCAGTGAATGTCTCTTACTACCTGAAATGGAAATTGAAATTTGCCATGTTTCAATTTCAATTAAGAACTAATAGAAGAGTAGTAATAATTTTGTAGAGTAAGCCATGTAGGAAACTTTTTGGTACTGACAGACTAAAATTGATGTGGTCTAAATACCAAAGAGCTTAGATTTGAAACCTGCTCTGCATTTGTGAGCTCAGTGTTGTTGGCTGCTTTCTTTGCTGGGTGATACAAATCTAAATACATCTGCACATTTGCAGTATAACTTCAAAATTTCCAAATAAGGAGAAGTCACACTATAGAGTTTTCTGAAATTCAAGAGGTGAAATCAAATATTGGAAGGGAAACAGATTAGAATTCTTAGTCTTCATTTTGCATATTTAATAATAATAAAATAAGGCTAACAGAATGCTGTAGTAGGTAGCATATATGCCAGGAGGACAAAAACATGGGGCAGCTGGATTTGTTGAACATGAGTTTTATGATTTTGTTCTAGAAAGAAACAGTGCCAGATTAAAAGTATTATTAGTTGTGAAAACTTATATAAAACACACATCTGTAGTTCAGGGAGAAAAGCCAGAGTCTGTCTGGGGCAGTGTAGGACCTGTTAGCAGAGCAGAGGGCAGCACGAGGCCATCGTAGATAGGATCATTAAGGTTTGAAAAGATACTTCAAGATGATGAAGTGTACTTGTTTTTCAAACACTTGCAGAGATGGTGACTCAGCCACCTCACTGGGGAGCTGGCTCCAGTGCCTTACCACACTTTCAGTGAAGAAATTTTTTCCTGATACCCAACCCAAAACTCCCTTGGCACAGCTCGAGGCCATTTTCCCCCTTGTATGGCTAGTTGCTTGTGAGAAGAGGCCAACCCCCACCTGGCTACAATATCCTTTTAGGGAGTTGAAGAGAGCAATAAAGTTGCTCCTGAGCCTTGTTTTATTCTCCAGGCTAAACACTCAGCTGCTTCTCATCAGAATTGTTCTCCAGACCCTTCCCCAGCTCTGCTGCCTTTCTCTACACCTGCTCCAGCATCTCAGTGTCTTTCTTAGCGTGAATTTAACACAGGATTTCGGGTGCAAGAAAATGGATTTAATAAGTTCTCATCATTATTGCCAACTAAATGCAGAGGCATGTAGAAGCCAGGATTGATTTCATTGGGGAAGGCAGGTAATGCACCCTGCAAGCTTGGGGACTGTTCAGGGGTCTTGGTTTCCTCAATACTTGTTCCTGTATGTGTACTTGTATTGTATATTGCAAGAGAAGTTTTTTTCTGTCGAATATTCTTTATCTTTTTTTCCTGCACAATAATGTGTCAGGTTTTGATGCTTTTATAACTCTAGGCCTATAGAGATGGGTTTCAATAACAACCACTCTTGGTGGGGCTTAATTTTCTCCAGTTTTAAGGTGTATTCTAAAAGAAGGAGGAGGCTAGGAAAAAAATTTTAAAAATCAGAACTTTGAAGGCATTACCATATCTGAGTCTCCTATATTAGTGAGAAAGATTGAACTCTAGGAATACTTTTAAAGGGGTGGAGGGAGTAGGAGGGAGAACAGATTTGCTTCCTGTGTGTCTAGAACTGAAACTGTGTCTGGGATTGTCAGTAGTGTATTTGATGTTGAAGAAAAAATACAGCTAAAATGGTTGAGACATCTTAAAACCTGCATTTCCTGAAATGCTAAGTGTTTCCTGCTATCTGCTTTTTCAAGCTGGATTTTTACATATGCAATAAGCTTTACTGAATTAGTGTGAAAATAGGTTCTACTTCTCTCTTCCATTCAGTTCTGTACTCAAATGGAAAAAGATAAAAGCATGTGTTTACATTCCCTTTCTCTTCCAGAAGCATTGAGCTATTAGGCATAGCTGAGGGCATTACTGAGCTCTTCATTCAGAGTTTGGGAGAATGCATATTTTTTAGTCAAGCTGCTGTGAGGGACAAAAGTGGTAGCACACATCTGTAAGGTACAATATTACAGTTTGGAAATGTTTGGCAATGGCTGTACAATAGGCTTTTATCCTTAACTGTGAGTTTTTGCTGCTTAAGCCAGATATTTAGCTCTTTGAGTTTTATTTCTATCACTCATTAGGATTGACATTACACAACACGTTTATCTCTCAGCTGTCTTCTACCATATGGTACTGTGGGGTTTACTATTCAACTTGCCAAATTGATGGTGAGAAATGGAGCAAAGAAGTTCTTTGACTATATCTCAGTTAGAAGTGGTATAAGATATGAATGGGAACTCCTCCTCTGCTGAAATTCAAAGAAACATTGGCTTGAACACATCATCTTGTTCTGACTGCTTCATCAGCCAGTGTGATTTCACAGGGAAGTGTTTTGTCACGTGTCTAAATCCCAGCAGGAACATTTAGAGCTTCTAATCATTGTCAGTTATTAAGTGCCCTACCTTTAAGGACTGCTGCATTTGTAGCTGTGGATTACAATCTTTTGGACCAATTTTGTTGAAATCTGCTAAACACCCCTCTGTCCTCCAAAAATATTAATGGAAATGGAAAATAAAGATAGTATTTTCCAAGCCCAAATGCAAATAGAAGTTGAAGATGTTGTGGAAGGATGAATGGTAGTTAAATTGTACTACTGGGTATATATTTATCTTACTGCAGTAAAAAGAAAAATTATTTTCTTTGTTATAGCGTGCATGTACAGGAGCTCTTAGGATGCAGTGTACACTTGTACTATCCACAGTTTTTTATTTGACATGCTAAAATAAGTTCTTTAGGACTTTCTCCTGGTTTTCCCAGTTATTAAATGCTGTTTTGCTGTTTTCAATTATTAACTATTTTCTTAACCTTAAAACTAGTAGTCAGTAGTTTCATTAAAAATAATTTTGATCACTAGATTTTTTTTTTTAAGTATGTGTTGAAATGTAGCTAAAATGTAATAATTCACAGTGACTAAATAAAAGGTTCTTTAAATATGTGCTCTAAGCTTCACTGGTGAAGTCAGAAAATAATTCAGACTGGATAGGCCTGTAGGATTCACTTTGGGTCCACCAGGACCCTTCCCAGTGATGATCACAGCCAGGATGGGAAAAGAAGTGTCTAATACCAGGGAAGTGCTTCTGGTTACTGAAAACAGTGATCATTATGTACAGTTTCTTCTGCTTCTAGAGTAGACATGGTGAGATATTTTATCAGGATTTGACTACAAGATTAGTCAGTCCTTTTAAAGAATAAGTTTCTGTTTTTACTTAGTCTGATTTACACTTAATTTCTTAAGGTAATTTCTTTTGTGGTTTTCTACAAAAGATTAATAATCTGAAGGTATCTGGAAGGAGAGAGTAGGTATCTCATCCATGAAATGAATGTGAAATTACTTGTACTTATATATAAGCCTACAAATACACACCTTGCGTGTAACTTCTATTAGGCAAAAAATCTGTTTGGTACAAGAATGCTGTGATATGCACATTATTTTGACCCTTTTTCTCAGAAAAAGGGTAATTTCTCAGACATTTTGACAATATAGTGCATTAAGGACAAATAAAAATACTTTACAGACCTTCTTTCACTCCCAGTAAAAACTGAAAGAAAATCATTCAGACGGGCTATAAATACTCAGCCTGCCAGGAATCACAGAACAGGAAGAACTTCAGCATTTTTGCTTACAAACTAAGGGTTAATAGACAACAGATGGTACCTCCATTATGGGAAATAGGGGGGAAAAAAAGGGGTCTTTTTGGTCAGTTTAATTATTAGTAGTATTTTCAGCTAGCAGGGTGGTAGGCTGAAATTTGCATAAGCATTTGATGTTAGCATAGTAGTGGGAGCAGTGTGAAGTCAATACCAAATGGCTTTGAAACTCTCCCACACAAGGTCTTCCTCACTCTAAATGCTTCAGTGGGCTGGATGGGGGCTGGGGAAGAGTGACCTTGTGGGGAAGGGCAGATGGAAGGGCTGAGTTCATCCTTCAGCTGCTCTTGAGCCTCCTGCATGTCCGTGGATGGTGAACTGCAGGAGCCAGGCTGCCCTTGGGGGTGCACAGGGACAAGAGGCAAAAGCAGGAGAGGAATACAAGGAGATGCTGCTTAGGAGAACAGGACAGTGAATTCTTAGTGATGAAGGTTGATATGGACCTGGGAATGCTTTACCTGGGGAAGTTGTGGGGTCTTAGGAATGTCAAAATTTGACTGAATAGGGCTGCAGGGAACCTTACTTACTGTTAAAGTTATGCCTGCTTTGTGCATGGTGTTGGAGCTCCACAAGACCCCTTAAGAACAGAACTTTTTTAGTTTGTGTATTGTTTTCATTGGATTCTAACTATTTCCTTTATTTTTTTAATTATTGCTTAATTTATGCTAAAAATTGTTCTGGGAATCATTCTGTAAGTTTTTGAAAACTTTTCTGTAGTTCTTGTTTTTTTTATTAGTGACAAGGTGGCATAATGTCTGAGGTACATTTCCATAATTTATAAATCAACATCCTGTGGCTACATGATTATTTAGCTATAGGATTCTTTCTTATTCCATAAAATTTAAATGCAGTTAGTTATTTTCTTTAAAAATAATAAATACTAAATATATCACTAGTCATTTATGTTGGAGTATTTCTTGCAAATATCAAAATCCATAAATATCTGAAATATCTAAATCCAAATATCTTAATCCTCTGTCCTAATCACAGTGCAGATGTAAGGAGGCTGACAGCTGCTGCTCTGTAGCAGTGCTGTCCTCGAATTCCTGTGGCTTTGGCCACTCTGTCCCAGGGCTGGCCTGTGACTGCAGATGTGCTTGCAGAGGAGCTGGGTCCTGTTTGCTCCATTCACCTGTCACTTAGTGCTGTGTACAGACCTCTGCCCAGGGAGTTAACCTTAGAGATTCTCTTCATTAGAATCAGATTAACACCCCATTGATGCTTATGCTTCAAGTTAGAGTCCATTTGTTCACTGAAAGTTAAGAATTTGGATAAAACTGTTCAGTCAGTGTCTTGACTTTGCTGTACACTGATTAAACATCAGTGCTGTGAATGAAAGAAAGATCATCTAAACCCCAGTCTCATTGCTTTTTTATCCTTGAGCTCGTACCAGACACTTGAGTTAAATTGAGCTGCTGGGCTAGAGCTGAAAGGCCTTGTTGTCTTTTTCAAGGTGGCCTTAGCAGTCAAAAACTGTTATATGTAGTAAGTGCACTGAATTAGTTGTGCTTTCGTAACTGTGTGTACTTTAATCAAAACACTGCATTGAAAAATGGAACATAGCTGTTATTTGGGAAGAAGGATCTTAAGTATTTTCCTTGTCTTAGGAATGTATGTGTATTAAGATTGGTGTGAAAATGATGGGAAGCAGCATTTGTTGATAAGGATATATCTCAGCCTGGCTCTCTTCCCCTTACTGAGGCAGTTGCCTAAGAACACAAGATTAGGAATTAGTCATCTTCTGACTGCTCTGCAGTCTGAGGAGGTCTGCATTTGTTCAAAAACTTAAAAGTTTAAGTAAATGCAGACCAAGGATAGAAATGGGCTCAAAGACAACCCTGTTGGTGAGGGCTATGGTTAGAACTTCAAGAAATCCTCTGGTAGGGGTCTGCATCTCAGTTGGATGTGTCTGAAGAGTCAAAAAAGGGTTGAAGGAAAGTTTACAAGGCCAAGAGTGTTTGTATGTTAATAAGTGAAATGAATTAATGAAAAATCAATCCCCAGCCAGGCTTCAGCCAGCCAATTCTGTTGCTGCTATTAGAGGGGGATACATAGTAGCTTGCATAGTAGTATCAGAGAATTTTCAAAGTCATTGAAAAGCCAAAATCGTTCTTGCAACCAAAATTTCACCCAGTTCTTCCCTTTACAGCTTTACATTTAAGCTTTTCTGTAAATACAGCTTTGTATTGGACTTCCATAAATACTTGATTGAATGGTAAAGGCAATGTCTTCACAGCTTGATCTAAGTCCTGTCTGATTAGGGTCTACATTTTCATCTTACTTTTTGCCTGTAGATTCTAAGCTGGACAGTTTTGTGTTTATTTGCTCGAGCTGTTGTGTGAAAAGAGGTCACAATTTTCTCAAAAATCTCCTGCTAGATTCACTTAACTATCACAGGTTGACATCATCAACCTCTGGGATTGTGGAAAAGAGTTCAAGAGGCTTGTCAGGTGTAGAAAATGTTCCTTTTATTAGTGTGCCAGCATTGCCACAGACCAGACACAGCAGGGCTTGCCACAGCTTTCAACCAGATGAGGGCTGTTGGGGGGGACAACAGGGATGTTTACTGAACTTTGAGTTTTTAGTCTTTCATGTACTCCTTAAAAGATCTGGAAAATTCTTTTATCATCAGCTAATTGTCTAAAACAAATGAATCTTTGAAAGAATACTGGTATGTGTTTAATGAAAGCAATTGATCTACCATTTTCAGGCATGATTCCTTGTTGTTTTATTTGAAGATTACTTTGTAGTCTTGTTCAAAGACCACCTACTTATCAAAAGATAAATTGCAAATTTTTTCTCATTTTTATACTAAAAATAATAAAAATACGTAATATTTATTCATTATGTATAAATAAATAATAAAAACATAAATAAAAATATAATAAAAATCTATGTAGCTGTAGCAAACCATACACAATACTTCTGAGATTTCTAATTACCTTTGAGTAAAACTCAATTCAGATATTGTGACTGGGTAATTTTTATTTGCTAAGTGGTTTAGATTCAGCTTATTAATAGCCACATCTTTCAACCTAATTAGGTAAGCTAATAATTTTATTGGAAAATATTCTATATCTATTTGCAGATATTACACACAACAAGATATTTTCTTTTTTTGAGTCACTGGAAAGCTGAAGGTTTGTAAACAGGACTTGGCACAGCAGCCAGTAACATCCTTGCCATTCAGAATACTGTGTTAACAGCATGCCAGCTGTAGATAAAGTTGTAACTTTTACTTGGGCTTTGATTGCACCTGGAAGCTGTAGGAAAACTTAATATGAGGAATTTTAAAAGGAATATCATATACTTTTTTTTTTGTCCTGCTGCAAAGATGCCAAATTATGATATTCATAAAAGGTCTTTACGTGTAAGAGATTTTCCATTGAAAAATATTTGAATTTGTATAAAAGCAAAGCTATCATTTTAATCTTTTGAAGACATATTATACATAGTAAGAACAGGATTCCTGATTTGTTTAGGTTACTCCTAGATATAAATTGTCACAACAGTAATCTAAGAAATCTACTGTTACAACAGTAATCTAATCTAAAAAGTTTATGCTTTTTTGTTGGTTGTTCATTAACTATCAGGACACTTTCTGATACAACAATAAAAATGTAGCAGGGTAAATGTATTTTACTTCCTTTTTATGTTCACAGTTACAAGGAATTCACAGACTCTAAAATCTTGATTTTTTTGTTTCTTTACTTAACATTTTAATAAGGCTTTTGCTGTTTGTTAAAATTCAACACTGTATTAAAATGTATTATTCCACTGTGTTCCAAGGATCAGTGTCAAGAAGATTTAGTACTTTTCCTCTTCAGGGCTTCCTGGCACAATCTCACTTTCATATTAAAAGCAAATCTGATGTGCTATTTTCTTTTCAGCAATCTTTTTGTCTTTAAAGGCCTGCAGTGTTATTATTTATCCCATTACTTTCTTTTTTTTTTCATTGTACTAATCTCTTCCCTCCATCCCACTTGTTTCCCTGTCTTAGTGTAGGGTTCTTTCTGGCAATGGCAGGAGATTGAGTCCTTACACTTCACTTTACAGAAGAGTTCAGGCAGCTTGCCAGCAATATCCAAGCTAACCTTTCTCCATGTCATGGGGGCCAGTAGCAAATCTGAGCCATGATTTTGACATCTTCTACATCATTCTCAAATACATTTTTATCTTTAAGGAAGAATTCTGTCATGAAACTCAGTGCATTCCTATTCAGAGAGATGAGTCTGGTGGCTGTGTAAGGTGCTGAGTAAGTGGTCACCCACTAGAATTCCCAATTAGCTGCACTGAGGCACGGAGCTGGAGGACTGAAATGCAGGAAAAATGCCCAGCACTCCCCTGACCCTGCCATGTAGGTGAAAGGAAATTAAATGCTAAGTTCAGTTGTATGTGTCAAGTGCTCTCCAGCACCACAGCTGGAGGCAGATTAATGACAGAATCCTCTGGTGCCCATTGTCATCACAAACTGAAAACAAACCCCATCTCCATAAATGTAGAGATACTTGCCTTTCCTAGAAAAATCTAGGATACTACTTCTTATTTTCTGTTACTGGGTGGTAGACCAGGAGATCTCGTTTCTTTGGTTTGGGGTTTTTTTTTGTTTGTTTGCCTTTTTGAATTCTCCTATATCTTATGGGAATTATTCAGCAGGCTTGGCATGTTTGCTGGCTGCCAAGCTCTGACCAGTTGCAAAGATAAATCATCATTCCTGTGTTAGTGCTACTGCCTTTTGATTCTGGGCAAAATCTGGCAGTTGTTTTGTGTTGGTTTTTATGTAGGCAGTTCCAGTTCCATGTACAGGGATGTTGAATATGGATTAAACAAATTAGTCCCAGAAGCACTGAGACCAATAAAGGCACTTGCTAATATTGATAAATTGAGAGAGGGGGAAGAAGCCAAGACCCAACTGGAATAGTCTGCCTCCCTTTTTACTGCTTGGTTTTGTCAGGTTTCAAGGCACCAACAATTTGATTTCTACAAAGGAATCAGCATAATATCTTAACAGAATTAAACTAGTTACTATGGAGGCACCTGAATATCCAAGAAAATCATTAATTCTCACTGATTTTCTGCCTGTTTCTGCCACACCTTAGTTTGACAATGGTGTGTGAAATAACTGCAGACTTGTCTTTCTCTCTCTGCAAAGTTACAATTGTGCCTTCCCTGGAATTTGCACTCCTGAACATCCTTATCCTCCAAATACTCTTATGATGTAGAAAAGTGCTATTATCTCAGCCTTACACATTGAAAAGTGGTTTGTGAAAGGTCACATGGGCAGTTAGTGACTGAGCAGAGCTGAACAAGCTGTTCAAGCCCCAATCTAGAGGGGTGGGTATTGCACAGATTTTCCCAAATGAAAGAATTCAAATGAAAATGTATTTCCAGTCAAACTGAGTAGGACAACCTTCATTACAGAAGTAAACATTATTTCTATGCAGTTGAAACTACAGCTCAGATTACTGTATGATGGACCATTTCATATTGGTTTAAAATTGGTGGGAAGTGATACCAAAACTCCGGCATATCACCAAAATTTTTTTACAAACAGCAGCTGTCCATTTTAAGTAGAATATAAAATATTGCCAGCAGTCTTGGTTTGTAGGTATATACTTAATATTCTATGTATAATATTGACTTTTTCCTCAAAAGCTTCTTGATCCTGTTTTGACAAGATCAAAAGTGCATCAGTAGCTGGACATTGCAGACAGCCTCTGCAATGGTTTACACTTGTTTTACTTATGTGAAATTCATGAAGTATCTTTTGGTCCATTTAAACTAGAATTTGCAGATACTTGTTTTCTTGTTTGACACAGGTTTAGGTCTCTGTTAGAATCATGCATTTCAGGTGTAATTCTGTTGGAATTAGTTTGATTTAGGTAATCACTTTTTCATTAGCTTGGATGCTGTAATTGTTGAATTTACACAAATAACTTATTTTTTAAAAGAGGCTTAATGTTTAGATTGTTCTGTAGCAACAATCAGATTTTGTGGTAAAAATTATGGTGCTTCAGTCTGCTTTGCTAAATGAAGATAATTAAATTCAGCTCTATTTTTCAGTGTCAGTTTAGTCTTACTGTAGTGTCATTTGTATCACCATTTTAGAACTGCTTGTTCCAGAAAACCTCTGCATGTAAAAATAATTGTGGAATAGCTCTGGATATCTGCTTAATTTCAACAGGATTCTGAACGAGTTTTAAAGTTTTTGTCAACTGTGATCATTATCTGTAAAACAAAATTCTTGAAGTGCCATCAAGATTCTCTTTTTAGAAACCCTTCTTGGGTTTAGCTGACAAATTATGATAGATGAAATATGATATGTCAACCGGCAACTTTCTTCCCTTCCCTAGGTAGCTTGTGGTTATCCTTACAAAAATCAGCACTGGGCACTGGCTGCCATCCAGTCATGCTTGAAAACCTAGGAAATAGAAAATAACCACCATGGTGCAGTTGAATTATTCTGATGACTTGTTTTGATTTTGCCGAAGAAAGAGATGAGTCAGAGATAGCTTTGAGGCTGCAAATTTCAAAAACACTACAATAAATTCAAGTAAAGTTGACTTGAAAACGTACAGAGTCTGTTTTCCTTGCACGGTACAGCTGGAGCTGTGTGCTCCAGGGATGCTTTCAGAATCCATTTCAGGTGACACATGAAAAATCACAAGTGATGACTTAAATACACAAAGGGATTTTTTTTGTTATGTAAGCAAAATAGTATGTATTAACAGTGAAAATTCTCGCTTTCCAGACTCATGGTTACAATAACCACAGAATCCTAGATCAGAAAATACTTGACCAAGAGAATGTTGTCAGGAAGTCTCAGTGTTATTTCCCTGGGTTTGGAATTTGGCACTAGGTTCGTTGTTGTGTTCCACAAGTTAGCTACAACAAGCATCGTTGCTTCCACATCTCTGGTTTTTTAGACGTGAGTGAATGCCTCAAGATAGTGAAGTTCCTGATGAACAAAGCTTGTTTCTCTGTGAGCTCAGGCATTTGGAAAAGCTCTTGCTGGTAGCCTTGTGAAAACAATTCAGATCCCTACCACAAGCAGTCTGACACTGGAAAGCCCTTCCTACACCAGGGTAAGCAAACTCCTCTGTCTCTGGTCAGGAGATTAAACTCACTGGTGTCAATGCATTTCAGAACTGTGAGCAGACTTCTTACTATTTTTTCTTCCTCTCACAATTGTGTGCATTTATGAGATACTTGCATTATTTTTCTTTACAATTTAGTCAGTGTTCCATGTGATTATATTTAAGCAAGCTGAAGATCAAGTTTAAAATTTTGTATTCCTCTTATAATATTTTGTTCCACACAGGATAATAGGAAATATATGTTATATAATAAATATTTATTTTTATCAATAGGACTAGATTAAAATTTTTAAACAGTAAAACAAACTCTATTTAAATTAATTAATTTTTGAAGTCCCTACAGTGGATTTAAAACAGAAGCTGCAAGAAACTGAATTTCATCTGAGTAATAGAAGTGAATATAAAAAATGGAAATTAACTTTGGTTAGGAGTGCAAATCTAAACCCATTTTCCATCTACGTCTTCAGTTGAGTTGTGCAGGAATCATAGACCTGATATTTGCAAAGTTGTGGCTGTTCTGTTAGAATACAAATTTAGGCCATCTGTAGCTTGTTTGAGGTAGTTACTTGCACTAGTTAGGCTTTCCTTTACTGTGAAGATTGTGAGAAATTGAGCTGAGAGGGAATTATCCATTCAGTATTTCTTCAGTTTTTCACTGCAATCAGCATGATATCACTCCTTTAGGAAAAAAATACATATAAAAGGCTTTCTGATAGTTACAAACCAATATTTCTGTGCCTGGAAAGATCTGTATGATGGGGAAGCATTTTTGGTACTATAGTGCTGTTTATTAATTATCTCAGACATTTGTGTTTGGTGTTCTAATTAGCGTATGACATCCAGTACAGCATCTAAGAACGTGGTGTTACAGTTGAACTGCGTTGAATGTTTGTGTCTATTTATGTCCAATTTAGCTGCAATTTAGCTGTTTTAGAAACCAAGGTGAGGACATGCATCATCTATATATTTACACACACACGACCCATCACACGCTCCCTGGGTGGTGTTTTCTGTGCAGCACGTCCTTAGCCCAGATAGCACTTGAGTTTAAACGGGAGCTCGGGGGCTGTGCCAGCCTGACAACTGTCAAATGGCACTCTTGAAAACTATTGGGTTAAGATTGTTTCAGACCTTTTTAAGTTTAATACCAGACTTTAGACAAATGCTTTCATAACAGGGAAGAAAGGGATACATGATGGCCTAAATCTTTCTATAAAATTATATGTTTCTCAGAGGATAGCTGTAATTGAATTATAGAATGCCTTGAGAGTATCCTTGTCGGTGGTTAGAGAGATATGAAGGGAAGCAGAGAGACTCTTTCACAAACTAAATGTGCAAGAGACACCCTATAATTCAGCTGTATAAAACCCCCAGCAATCATATAATTATACTATAAATGTGGTTTGGGAGGAATGAAAAGCAGCATTTATTTAAAACATTAAGAAAAATTACTTCATTGTATGAGACGTGTATTTTCTGTATTTTACTCAATTAAGTCTTTCTTGTCTGCCCAGCTAACACCCTTCCCTCCATCATCACAATGCACTTGTGTGTGGGTATCAGCCTTCTAATGTGCAAGGAGGAGACCCATTTTGGGAGCTGTAGTAAAAGCCAAACTCTAAAAGGAGGACAATGCTAACAGAAATGCCTCTGTTTCTGCCAGAGACAACAGAGTTGGAGTTTTCTGTTATAAGATTTTGTACAGCCAGCTAAAGAGAAAACTGGAAAGTTGATCCAAACTCTCCACTTGTGTAATATAAGTGAATTACCAGAAAGGCAAGGGGAATTATTTGTGGGTATTTTGTGTTAAAAGTCACTTGAAGAATTGTTCCCTATTATAGAATTTTAGCCAAAATTATTTTCTGAAAAGGGAGTAAGAGAAATATTCATTGTTTCATTATTACCATTGTAACTGGCAACAGGGGGTCAAGGTGATTGTTATATTAAACTCAGGATGTCAGTAAACAAATGAATTGGCAGTATTTACAATTTATGTGGGGACAAAATTTGCCCTTAAGGTTTGGAGGTAGCTTAGCATATTTACAGAGTTCCTAGTGCAGTTTAAATATCCCCAAGATATCTTATGTGAACTGTTGCAAGAACAAGTGACTGGCTGAGCTTGTGTTGGGTTGCACCTGCCCTTTCCAAACCCCACTTTTTGGGTTTCTTTAATGGGCACCTCTATGCATCTTATGATTCCAGCATCCAGAAGCTGTAAATGGTGGATGAAGTGATGCAGCCTCTCTGCAGAAATACAAAAAAATGTATTCTTCTGTTTAGTTGATGGAAATATGGAAGAGCTTTTCCAAGCCCACACAGAAGGATTGTCCTGGTGCTGAGAGCAGATGATCTGATTCCCTTTCTTTTGCTTGATCATGTAAAACTTCCTTCTGTAGCCTTGTCCAGACCAGAATTCTGATATTATTTTTGGAAGAGATCAAGCAGTGGATTTTGAGTGGAAGGATTTTTGTTTGGTTTTCAGTTTAACACAGCATTAGGAGGGTTGTTACTCTGTAATACATACAGTATTATGGCCTTACCAAAAGGAGATTGGAAATTAGATCCGTGTTTTTATCTTTGCAATCCCATTGCCATGCAAACAGTACTAAAGCTGTAAGAAAGCAGCTGAGCTAGTGATCTCATTTAGCAGCCCTGACAGCTAACCTGGACAGAAGGGAAACTGACAGTAAAAAGAAACTGGAGGCTGGTAAGGGTTCCAGGGGATGTGGTACCCCAGCTCCAGGGGCTGGAACACCTCTGGGGTTCATCTAATGGAAAAGTCTCAAGATTTCTACAATGGATATGCCTGTGTTAGCCTGAATGAGTTACTGGGTTTGCCGTAGAGAGACATCAAATTACATGTTATGTGTAACAAAAAGGTCTGCATTATTTTAAGACTACATTTTTGGAGAAAGGAGGGAGAGGAAGGTTTGTAAGAGAATCGAATACCATGTGACTTTTCAGCAACTGTCTTCCATAGTATTTTTCTATTTGCTCTCTGAAAAATTATGGTTAAAGGCTACTTAATAGCTTGATACTACATTGATTTTTTTAAAATCAGTTTTCTAATTAGGCTTAGTTTTTGGGAGGGGAGTGGTGACATTTTGGGGAGAACTCCAAAGTGCATACTAGCTTTGTACAGTCATGGAAATTTCAGATTTCTGGTACAAACCAAGAGAACATGGCCATAAAGAAATGTGGAAATTCACATGAAGGTGGAGCAGATCAAAACTATTTTCAGGATATGCATCTCTGAGTGAGCTTAGAAAAGCAGCACCCTCAGTGTGGAGGCACTCGATGGAAACACCGTGAAGGGTGATGGGCCCTCAGTGTTGTGTGTATGGACTGGTGTAGCAGCTCACATGTATTATTATTTTATATCCAAATGTGAATGGCTTATGCCACACCAGGAGAATAAAGGAAGAGAGCAAATGAAAGGCTAGAGCACACTCAGTCATCATGGCTAATTAGTACTTCATAGCTAATTTGCACTTTGTGGTTAAGAGTGGAGGCTGCTGGGTGTGAGTTGATGCTCTTAAGTGAGCAGTACTGAGTGGCCAGGGGTGAGACTGGCCCTGCTTCCGAAAGAGATCAAAGTAGCTGAATTGGAACTATCCCACACTAATCAAGATTTGAATCCTGGCAATGAAGAGGTAGAGGGAAAAACCTGAAAATCACATACGCATTTCTTGATGAAGCTATCAAGAAATATATGAAATATATGGTGCTTTAAAGAGGACTCTCTTTTCAGTGAATAAAAGGTTGTTAGAGCGTTGGTTTTGGTTTTGTTGAGTTTTTTTACAATAACATCCCTAATGTTTTCTTCTGTTGATGTATAGTATTATTTCCAGAGTTTTTCAGATCCCCAAGAAAGGTTGTTTATTTTGTTGTTTTTTGTTTTCTTTGCTTTTTGCCACCTGGGCCCTCTATAGGACACAGATGACGTATGACTGAAGAGTTTTAGAGAGCTCCTTGACTTTATTTGAAAATAATGATAAATGGGTTCAGACTGTTTTTTTTTTTTTTGCAAACTTGTCAATGACTAAAAAATAACAGTAAAATTGTTTAGGTTTTCTTCTTCTAGAATATTTGCTGTTATGTGTCCATAAAATGTTGAGATGAAGATATAGATGCCACCTACCAAGCTATCTTCTCAGAATCTTTGTGCCACTTACCAGCTAGATTTTTTTTGCATTTTACCATGAGCCCTCAACACTGAGATACCACATTTATATGCTTTATGTGAGACCCCTCTATAACTCCAAGATGGAGCATGGCTGTTGCAGTCAGCTTTCAGAATTGCATCTAAGCCATTGATTTCTCTCTGGCTTGTGTCTTAAATACATTATTGATGTGCACCATCGTCTTCAAATTGCTGCAGATGCTTGCACTGTGCACCTGTAGCTGGCATATGTCTTTGTTTACTGTGTAGTATAAGAAGGGGTAAATTAGGATGCTGTTTCTCTTTGGAAAATATGGACTTGAAAGACTAAGCAAGGTTTGATGTTCAGCTAAGCACAGCTTCTAAACCTTGCCATTGACCTTACTTTTGAACTTTTCATAGCTGTGTATCCTAATTTGTCATCTTCCTTTTTTAACTTGAACAGAAAATTCTTTTGAATTATTGGTCAAAACTTCTAATTATGCAGCTTTAGGGGTGAATCTTATTTTTTTAACCACAACTTAGATTGTGGAGAGTAGAATCTACAGTAGCTCATGACTTAAAAACTAGTAGTAAACATAAAACAATGTAATCAAGCATTTCCTGCTTTAGGCTTTTACATTTGATAAGCTTCTTTGGCAATCCAGCTTCTATTAAAATCTGCAACATGCACTTAAGTGTATTCTTACTTGAACCCTAAAAGCTAGCTTTTTGTGCTTGCCTGAATATTATACCTTAAATATATAAGAGATTTTAGAGATTCTTTTATTTCTGTCATTCTTGTATGTTTGTTTTTGTTTTGTTTAATCCCAGTGAACTCAGTACTTGAGCATGCCTGTTGTATATCTGTTTTTGAATGTGCAGGTTTGAGGACATTTTGATGATCTTTACTGGAAAGGCTGTTTCAGAGAAGAGGAAATTCTAACTTAAGACTACAAAGAAAAGTTTTTATATTCTAGATTGGCAAACTCTGGTGGATTCAGATATACTTAGAAGAAACTGAAAAGAGTGAAGTGCTTATTGAAATTACTGTCTTAAGGAAAGAGCTCTAAATTGTTTTCTAACTGTAATTCACCAGAAATAATTTTGTACTCTGAACTCGAAGAAGGCTCCAGCTTCATCGTGCTCAGGGTTTCTATGGTAAAATGTGACTGCAGTTGACATAATGATGAAGAGAGCTATTCTGGCCTGTTTTGAAGATGCAGATTTTGAATTCTCAGTAGCAATTAATACAGATCAGCAGTGGCCACAGGCTCTTAAAGGATCAGTGAGGGAAATGACCTAGAGTTTCCCTTCTGGTAATATACACAGAAAGAAAAAAATCCCATATATATATATGAATCTTAATGAGGGTTTACATTTGTAACAGATGAGAGAAGCTTTATGAAAAGGATTAATACCAAAGGAGGTAATATTAGTCATTATTGCTGAAAATTTTACTATCAGGCATTTTGCTCATTGAAAACAAAAACCAGGCCATGAAGGTGCTCATGTGCAGTGATGTGACAAATTCAGCTGCGAGTGTGACTTAAACCCAGGCATGAGCTCAGTGACTGATCAGTCTGAGAGCACCGTGCTGGCTGCCCTTAGCAAGGGGGGAGAAGGGGGTTAAAGCAGTTCATACATAATTCATTGCAGGAAAATGAATTTGCCAAAGCATTCAGTGTTTATATATAACACAGCACATGAGATAACAGACTTCTAAGCTGAAGCCGAGCCTTTCAACATTTTTTGCTGAAGATCCCAAGAGATATTTCATTTACTTTGTTCTTTATAGATGTTCTAAGTGAGAGTAAGTATGGGATTCACATTCTGTATCTTGGTTTGCAAAAGAGACAGTTATGAGCTCTGAAATTCAGATCTGGATGGAAATTTGCCATCATCTGTTAGATGAATAGTCTAAACTTCCATTTAACTTCTTATTTGCTTTTTGGGAGTCTTGTGTCAAGTTTATGGCTCAATGGAGAAGTGAATCAGCTTGTAATGATTAATAGTCCAGCAGGTCAATAAATGAGAATCCTCACTTGATGGTACCAGTTAAGACATCCATATGTTACTCAAAACCTGAAGGGTACTTATTTTAATAATAATTTTAGTTGCCTATTTCTGAGACTCTATTACTTCCACTATAAACAGCTTAAATATAGTATTACAGGAGAAAGCTTAGCTTTGGTTGCATGCCATATCACTCAGCATATTTAATGACTCCCTTTGTATTTCAATTTTTTAATGTAGCTTAATATTTTTATTTTGTGTTGTTTTCCAGTGTAGGGATATGAGAGCAGTGACATTCATTAAATTGTCCAGGTTACTAGTGAGGTTTTCCTGTTGAGTTAATGAATTTATTTTAGATCCCAGTTGTGTGTAGGATGCAATGAATGAATTGCCTGGCATTTGTCTGCAGTGATATTAATCTGAATATACTGACATCTTCCTTCTCCTCCAAATGCCATGTGCACCACATCCATAAAAGTATTTCTGTTGCCAAGAACATCTGCCCTTGTGAGCATAAACCAGCAAATACATTCATATGTTGCTTTTACCTTAATAATGAAGTTGTGGGTTGTGGATTTTTTCTGAAATACATGGAGGTAACAAGTACTTTGAGAAATACCCAAGCAAAAAATGCAAGATGAAGATGTATTTTAATGTCAGCAAGAAAGATGTAGGTCTAAAGTTGTTGAGTGTGTCCACTAAAAATGGAGTCAATCAATATCTGGGTTTAGGTTTAGCATCCACAGTAACTCAATTGAAACAGTTTTTATAATCATAGAAAATGAAGATGAGAGCATTATCATGTCTGTAGGAAATTTTTATCTGTGTGGAAGCTAATTCTCTGAATGAAATGGGTCTGGTTTTATGATATTTAGTTTTTAAAAAAAGGTAACTTACTTTAGTTTCTGTGGTAGCCTTCATACATTAAGGAACCGAAAGAGCTTAATGGAAGACCAACAAATTTGGCATTTTTTCCTTCATGTGAAATACACAGTTTCATACAGATATACAATATACACAGATATTTTAACTGCAGTTAAAATTAAGAAAGATTACTTTTTCCTTTTTGTGTCCTTTGGTAAAATAAGCTGACTTGACAGCTAGAGATGTGGGGTGAAATCTGTCAATCTGTACTTAATGAACATTTAAAAATATATAAGAATATTCTTATGTATTTTGTTACACTATTCTCCAAATGTGGGGTGAAAAGGAGTGTATGCTATGCCCCTTGCCCTCCTTGTATTCTTAATGACAAAGGCCAAGATCATGAGCTTAGAAAAGTAACTACTTCTTCAAATTAGGAAACTGAGAGTTGAAAATAAATTGTTTGATGCCTAATTTAATAGGTGCTGACTTTTCTGGGGCTCTTCCTGGAAGGTTTCCTACCCTGTCTGAAATTAGACTGGCTTTAGTGATTTATAGAAAATACACTATGTTGCTAAGTGATGAGACTAAGAGAACTAGAAACATCCCTTTAAAGCAGTCCCCACTGCTAATAAGGAGTCATGAGGAATGCAGAAACTGTGAATGATTGTGGCCAAGCATCAATGCCTGTGGCTGAAATTTGCCCTCAGTTGTAGGGCTTACGTTTGCATATTCTTCAGTGTTTCATCTTTGTCTAAACCTGGCTTCAGATGCAGTCTCTAGTTTTGATTTCAGCTAAATATTACAAAATTTGGGTTGGAATGTCTTTATGCTTACATGAGATAAGCACCACTTTGGCTTCAATGCCATTTGTCTGTTGTTGCTTGAGTCTGTATTGTTGTGAATACAAATGGAGAGCCTGTGTCTTTGTCAGTCCTCTGAGGAGAGGTTTGCACTGCTGAGATTGCCTTTTGCATCCTTACTTTCTGTGTGTATCTTCAAAAAGGACTTAAATGACTTCAGTACAGCTTTTTGGATCCTTGCCATCTCTCTGATCCACAATGCTAAATGCTGTAGGGAAGTCTAGGAGGATGGGCACAGATGTCTGCTTACTATTCATCACTGGAGAGAGTTGTGCATCACTGTTGTTGAGGCTATTTCTTTCTTCATGCCTTGAGCAGAATCTTGACCTTACTGGGGTCTAGGAGAGTAGCTGGTCATCAGGCTGTGGCTACAATTTGACTTTCTGAATAGCAGCTTGCTGTCAGGCACTAGTTAGAAACACGGAGAATACATTGATACTGTCTCCATTTTCAGCTTGTCCTGAAATACAAGGGAGAGGAGGTTTGCCCATGCTCCTGTCTATTTGAGGCAGTGATCATTTCAGTCATGAGAGACAAGGCAGTCATTACTCTTCCATCAGCTTGAAGATGCATTGATTGTGTTCAGATGATTTTGCACTCTTTTTTTTTTTTTGTATGTGGAGAGGTTCTGTACTTCTGAGAAGCTTTTTCAAATTTTTTGTGATCAGTGGAGTTCAGCTGCAGCTCTCACTGCACAAGGACAGGTTGAGTTGGGAGGGAACTGAGGTGCTGTGGCTCTGCCATCCTCTCCAGACACCACTATGGTGAGATCTTGGGGGCAGCATTTAATTCACCCAGGTCCTGTGAAACCCAGGCCAGGCTGTCACTCTGGTGCCTGAAAATTTCTTCATCACAATATGTGTGCTTCAGAGCACCTTGGTGATCAAATTATGGTGAGGCAGAGCTGGAGCATCTTTCAAACCTGGATGCTCTTCCAGTCATCAGAGAGAATGAAGGGAGATAAAAAAGGGATGAATGTTAAATCTTACTTTTGCTTGCCTAAATCAAGCTGGTTGTTAACTAGGACCGAAGCTGTCTGGGTAGGGAGAGTGAATAGAGGAGAATTCAGAACTTATGGGTGGTGATTTCATTTTTTGTGCTCTGTTGTAGCTCTTTTGCTGTATGGCAGCAACCAGCAATCACATTTCCAGTCCGGTGGTACCTGGAAGTCAACAGTGCCTCTGGGATCCTTCTGTGTGAAAGGGGCCATATAAATGTAAGGCAATGATATTATCTTTATTGTCAATTAAACTTTTAGTGCCTTTGACAATCTGGCATGCAAGGTGCATCAAATGAGCTCTAGCTGTGATTATTTCTAAACACCATGTAAAAGCAGACCTTGCTAATCAAATTGAAAAGGACTAAGAGGGTAAGTCAGTTTTGTCAGGGGTGGAATCGCTTCAGCATATTAGAAATTGCACAGAAATACTGCTTCTTTCTTTTTTTTTAGTACCCCCTGGTCCCCCTTCCCCTCAAGAGATTTGTCTCTGCAAAATCTGAGCTGCCACATCCTTTAACTCTAGGGAGTTACTATAGCAGGATTGTTGATGGCATTTTTGTAAGGCATTCATAGTGGAGTTAGCACTGGAAATACTGTGTGCTGTTGCAAAATATACTCATTTTTATAGAGTAATTCTGTTCCTTCCCCCACCCTCCAGGATGTGTTATTTTAGGATGCTTATACTTCACACTGCTATTTCTGTTCAAGGTATGATAATTAATGTTCTATTTCCAGACCTATTCTCTAAGCCTGCCCTTGCACATACACATGTGAGTGTTATATGCATATTTTTAGGACTTCTGTGTATTTTACATGATCATTGTCTATGTCACGCTCTTTGTTAGAAGTGTTCAGAAAACACACTTTGTGGTTTCCACAACATTAATATATTTTGTATAAACTAAGTTGACTTACTGGGTATGTTGTCCTTCCTCTTTACTTTAAATGGAGGGAGATGTTTTTATCCACTGTTAAGTAACTGCTTTTCCAGTTAGAGATGGCTGTGCCTCAGTGAAGGATGCAGCATTTCTGAGGTGTACAGGAAAGCTTTTGGAGGAAAACAGATTTTACATTTTTCAGTGGAGCCAAGATGTATTTACTAGAATTGTTTTGCCAGGGCTTCCCTTTGGGGGAAATTTCTTCTATAGCTCATAATATGAGATATTTAAAGGAAGTTTTCAGTTTTTCTCTTTATTAAGTCAGCCTAAAAATAGCAATGCAAATCAGGATTTTCCCCTCAAAAGGACATTTGGTAAGCCAGATTCTGTTAGGGGTTTCTATATTTCTGAACTACCTAACAACTTTTCTGTCTATAAAATCAACAGCCGACTTGCAGAGTTGTTTTGCCCATCTTCTCTCCCCTAAAATGTGTGGGCAACATGCAGAAATGGAGACACAGCAGATCTGATCAGTTCCTGGAACACTCTGGAAAAAAGCTCAATCTACTGAGCTTTGCTGCCTCTTTTTTTTATTGTAAATTACTGCCATTGTTGTTTCTAGAATAACTCTCATGAGCATCTTCAGGTGGATTGCCTGTAAAGAGCTGTCTAATGATACAATATTTTGTACATTTTCAGATAACTAAAAGCTAGAAAGCAGCAGCTAGCATTTGAGACATTGTATAGATTTCTAGCAAAATTAAACTCCAGATTCTTTTGTAAACTAGTGAGCAGATTACAGTCAACACATGCATGTAGTTCTTTCTCTGTGAAGATTGTCTATAGGAGTGTTTTTATTTGATCTGTGACACTGATGAATTACATGTAGTTTCAGCATTTCTGCATAGATACTGGCAATCTTTTTTCTACTTTCCTTTTATCACTGGGTTATGATAATTATTACTCTGCAGGGAAGAACTTAAACAGAGAGGATGGGGTAAATATTTCCAAACATATGGTGAATTTAGTAGGCTTTCATGAATGATAAACCTGTTAAGGTTACCTTAATAAGTAGTTACTACATGTTTTTCATAAATCACCACTTTCAGCTCTCTGGGAAGGTGTAAATAGATATGTTGATCTGCCTATACTGTGAGGGTGAGATAGATGAGTAGAACACAAATATGTCTATGCGAGGAAAATGTACATGAGTCTCATTCTGCATACTGATTCTTGGCACAGTGTTTTGCCCAGGAGGCAGTAAATAAACAAATGGCCAGCCTAAAACTGTATAAATCTGAATTGATTCCACAAGGAATAGGAGGAATTTTGCAGCCTTTCTGACTGCAAGAAATCCCATGGCTTCCCTGTGACAAATGTATTTTCCCAAAGCTTACTGCAGTACCAAGGCTGTGTGTTTGCCTTCACAAAGTAGTGTGGATTGCAGTCCTAGAGACATCATTTTTCATCATCTGCAAACATGGAAATAACTTCAGTATGCACAGCAGCCTGATTTACTGTTATTGAAATGCTGCCATCTCAGGATGTGCATCATGTATAGCCATGTTTAAAAAACAAGTGAATAAGGAGAAAGCAGAGAGAGAGGGAAGAAAAATCTAAATCTGAAAGTGCTGCTTTTTTATAATAAACCAAATATTTCCCACCAGCTGGAAATGTAACTGACAAGATAAATAATGGCTGCTGTTTTAAATCTAACTATTGCTGCCACATGTACATATGCATATTTTGAGTTCAGTTTGTTTAATCTGGAGATGGTTACATTGTGCTATCAATAAAAACATATATTCAGTTTGTTTATTGACTTCTCTTAGAATAACACTGCTATTCCCATGGAAGTTTGGTGGCACTGGAAAGATGGTGCTTCCCATAAGAATAACTGTGCTGTGTCTTCGTGTGTGTATTGAGACACAACAGTATTTATGTACATAGATTTATAAAAGAGTTTGTGCAGTTTTTAAATATTAGTCCTGATTAACTCTTCTCAAAATGCTTGGAATAGTTTAAATTATTAGATCACTTTGAATGTTATCCAAGTAATCTGTAAATTGCTTTTATGATATCTGAACCCTACCCAGCATGTGACATTGCTGTTAAACTGAAAATTCATGGAACATCCAAAGAGCAGTAACACAGGAAGCCTACTCTGGGCAGCTGTAACCATGGTACCTGAAATATTGTCCAACATAACCTTTTTGATGCCTTTTTTTTCCCCCACCACAAAGAGCTTTTATCAAAATTTCTACAGCTTTCCTGTTGCATTGACACCCAAATTCATTTCTTATCAGTTGGGAATACACAGTTGGATTCTTCTTTAGTTAAAAAAAAAAGCTCCTGCTGAAAATGGAGATGAATGTACTTCAGAAAATAACAAAAGTCTGTGTGTTTTGAGCTGCTATCTCATTGTATAATCCTGCCTCTTTGAAGGTTTAGCTTTTCTCTGTAGACTAACAGCATATATAGAAATGTAGGTTTAGTAGCACTAGGCCTTCCAGAGCTATTCTTGTTCGGTGTGATAGAAGCTTACAAAAAAATATTTGGGAAGTGAATTAATTATTCCATTGTGCTTTGAGCTGGTGTGAAGATACCTCAGGTTTAACAGAGCTCTGGCTTCAGTGACTGGTGAGCACAGTGGGATCTGACAGGGGACACCTGCTCATGGCTCTGGCTCAGGATGGGGCAGGAGGGGCAGATTCTGTTTCTGGTTACCTGTGGCAGCTCCTGTGACCTCAGGTGAATCTCATGCCCTGACAGTAGCTCAGGAGCTTCTGTGAAGTAGCAATTTTAAATCACCAGCCAGAATCCTTTTTTCCCCTGCACATGTCCAACACGTTTGGGATGTGAGACTCAACATAAGATGCACTAAACAGATGACCATGTTTAAAGTTTCATGTTCAAAAAATTGGAATTTTTCTGCTGCACATTGCAGCATAATATATAACTAATATAAAATTAGTTTGTGATGACAAACAGGCAAAAGGTTCAACACCCCTAAAATTCCATAATTTGTGTGGACCTCACAAGGAGTAAGAGCAACTCCTCAGTCTTCCTGAAAAATCTGTTGGTCCCCAAGGACCATGAGCAACCATGGTATCATATTGATCATACACCAAATATATATATTAGCCTCCTAATCCAACTAGCACAGTTTGCAGTCTGTCAGGGAGAATTACTAAAATAACTTAAAATATCCTGTTAATCCATACATATGTTCTATAAAAAGCACACAAAGTAAATTGGTTTTACATTGTTGGAAAATGGTGTCAGGTGACATTTAAAACAAAAAGAAGAAACATGGGCAAAACGTGCTAGAGAGGTACAGAAATTGTCTGGGCACATGCACGTACATAAACATGTGTGCTTCATATGTTACACATAACAGTGTTGCCACCTATTGATAGAAATTTAAACTTCATGTAGATGCTTATAATATATTTTCCCAAACACAGCAAAGGTCTCTTCCTTCTGATGAGACTGGCATGAGCAATGTGTATTATTTGTGGTAGAATAGGTCTTTACAGGCTTTGATAATACCATAGGGTTATGAAGTAATGGGTGCTGTTCAGAAACCAACAAAGGATAAATGTTATCAAAGGAATCTAAAGCTGCTGATGCTTTTGTATGACTTAGATGTATTATCCCATTGTCAGTGGCAGTTCTTTGATGAACGAAGGAGTGAGTGTGTCTGGTCTGCACATTTCAAGTTTATCTCTTAATTTTCATGGGGATAGAATGAACAGTGGAAAATTAAGGCAATATTTATACTTTTACAACTGCTTAAATTGTTCTTCAAAAATATACTCGGAATTAGGGAGCTTCCTATTGATTGTACTGGAGAGGTGATACACTTTTATTTGGAAATTAAACATATGCTCATTGGCATTAAATCTGTTACTTGTGGTGAAATATGAGTATTATTGGAAAATAAAAAGCTGTCTAGTTTACAGTTTTTTATTTAGACAACTGTTTTGTTCTGAAGAAAAATGTTTTTTTTCTTGTCTTAGAAGACAAGTGAAAATGAATTAGAAGTTGTCCAATATACGTTCAGAGTATTTCCATGAAAAACTAATGGATAAGTGTGAGTGCTGCTTTATGGTTGGGGAAAAACATTGACTAATGAAATATTGTTTGCATAGCCATAAAGTCACATATACATGTGTTCACTTGTGTGTCATTCTTTCAAGTAATCAACATTTGTTCTAAATTAGGGTTCTTTTCAGTATTTATCAGTATTAGCTCTTGGATAAACTCTCATATTATGGAGGTGTGCAGTAAAATGGATGAGCATGTTTTATCTTCCATGACAAACACTGTTTAATTTCCTGCATATTGCTTTGCTGCAAATTAATCCAGCCTGGGATGTCTTGGCTGAGAGTGCTGTTCTGCAAAGAGCTGAGGGAAATCTCAGGGCTAGTGCAGAAGAGTTCCTGTCACTTTTTTCCTTCCGTGTCCAGAGAAGGACACTGCAACTGGGGAAGGATCTGGAGCACAAGTCTGATGAGGAGCAGCTGAGGGAACTGTGGGGACTCAGCCTGGAGAAGTGCAGGCTCAGAGGGAACTTCATTGTTCTCTACAGTTGCCTGACAGGAGCATGGAGCTGGGTGGAGTTTGGTTTCTTCACCTAAACAATAAGTAATGGACCAAGAGGCCTGAAGTGGCACCAGTGAAGATTTAAATTGGATATTAGAAAAAATTGTTAATTGAAATGGTGCTCAGTCATTGAAATAGGCTGCCCAGGGAAATTATGGAATCAGAATCCTTAGTGTTCAAAAATGTGTAGATGTGGCATTTGGGGACATGGTTTAGTGCCTGTCAGTGCTGGGTTAATGGATGGACTGGATGATCTGAGAGCTTTTTCCAACCTTAACAATGCTGTGATTCAGATGAAGCAGAAATAGAAATACCCCCTGTTAGAAACTCTGGGGGCTGAAATTTGGAGCATTATCCCATGTTCCAAACGTTCACTTTGGCTGGGGGTAAACAAGGAGACACTGTTTGTTAAGCTGCACGTGGAGTAAAGCAGCAGGAAAAATCAGAAGATTATTCAGAGGTGTAGAAAGGCAAACAGGGATCATAATCGTAGAAGGATTCATACTTAAAAATTCGGGGATCTGTAGTTTTATATACTTTTGTAAAATAAATAGATACATCAGGTTGGACTATTTAAGTGGCTCTGAAAATTTATGGCAAATGCCATGTATTAATGGATTATTATTTCTGAAAGGAAAGTGCACTTTCTTAGCTGAAAACTAAGTTGAATTCCATGTCAGACTTTTAATTTCTCCTTGTAGTTGTGAAGAATATGTCCTTACCTATCTCTCATTTGTCAGGAGTTGATAGGAAACATCTGCACAACTTGTTCAATCTGTTAACTGTATGTGTTCATCCAAGCTTAACTGACAAGTAAAATGTACCAAATAATATTGGACTATGAGGATGACCTTTGCTAATAAGGCAGTTACATCATACTTGATGTGAACCAAGCCACTTTTAATGAAATGGTGGTTTGAAATGGCTCTGTGCTATTTAGTCCCATTACTTTCAGTATGGATAAATGAGAAGGCATATTTTCTTGAAATATATTGAATATTTTCTTGAAAATGTTTCATAAAGAGTAATTTAAAGAATAGGTAATATGGGAAGAATTTTTTGATGGGCATTAATGTTATTTTTAAATGCAGCCTTGATAGCTCACTTAAAGATCTTGGTTAAATATTGTATTAGATTTAGCAGAGATGTTTGTTTCCTTTGCCAAAATGATGGGTTTAGTATCTTGCAAGGAAATATTTTATAGAAATGCTTTGTATCGAGTTATCCGTTGTGGATTAAGCACACCAAGCTGCTGGAAAACACTGTGGTAGTCCAGAGTTCACAACCTTAATCTGATTAGGTTTTTCTGATTATTAACTTGGACTCCTTCATTTATTTATTTTAAATCCAGGAAACCTTAACTTCTCAGGAATCTGTGCATCTCTGCTGAGATCAACCTAATCCTGCTAAAAGAACTCTGAATTACAAAATCTAAACCAACTGTAGAGTTCACTGCTTAATGTGGCTTAATCAGAAATATCTTTCATGGGTTGGGAATATAAAGGTCTGGATACTGGACTGAAAAACCTGACAGTCAGGAGTACTGTTCTTTATTTCTTCAGTTTATGTTTTTTGGAAAAATACAGGCCTGATAAAAAGGACCATGTGATACAGGCTGTGCAGTACCAATATCCCAATGTTGCTGATCCTGTCAGTGGGAATTGGCAGTGAAATTTCTTCATATTTTGCCATCATTACTCAGGCTTTTTCTCAGTCAAGCCATGTTTTCTGAGCAGGATACTTCTCTTGGGCAGAATGCTTCATTTTTTACATAAATCTTTTATGTTTCAGATAACTTTTCAGAAATACCTATTTATAATTGCCTTTTAACTTTTTTTTTTTAATATTAGTATCCATTAGCTAAAATCCAAACTAATATATTTAAATTCAGCCACACAGATCACTAAATGTGTTGCTTTCTGATCCTGTCACTGCAGGGAATGCACACATTTATCCTAATGGGTTACTTTTTTTAATGAACGCCAGTATCTCTGACAGACCTGTTTCCTATTTTCATGTGCTACTGAAAATGTATTCTGTGTTAAGTTTGGGTTGTTTGTTTTGCTGTAAAAAGTAATTTGATCATTATTAAACATTCATTGAACATTTCTCATAACCATTTGACTTGGAAAATGATATCAGACTAGATTAGCAAGTTGAAATTTGGTAGATAAACACATGGTACTCATTAATTTAAGTCTTTTACATTCAGTAAATATGATAATGTTGATTACATTCCAAATTCAGCCAAGATAGTTGCGATATAAGAATTCAATTTCTCATGTTTTCTTTTATGTTTAAACTCATCAGGAAGATAAATTTACCTGGTGTTTTGGTTAACTGATTAATTTGTGATCAGTGTGCACCAATATTTGAATGTTATTGAGAAAAAATAATGAATACTTAAATCACTGTTTAACATTTTGTGTGCCATGCACTTTCACTAAAGTATTCACTTGTCTCTTACTTTCATTTACTGAATGGATAAAGGAGGATTTTTATTTCTAAACTCACCTAATAGTTTGTTATCTGAATTACTTTTGAACTGTAATACGGCTTAAGTTGACTTAAAGCCAAGTTATTGAAGTAGTTTAGCCCCAAAACATCTGTGGTTGTAAAATGGACCTTCTCAAGCTGCTAATAAGACTTTTTTTCCAGTGTTTCTCCCAGTGTAATGGTTCTCTTATTTGAGCTGCAGAGCAGAAATCACCAGATTACATTGCTAAATCCATGAAGTTTGTGTTTAAATTCATTTATGCTGCTGTGTATCGGTGCAGCTCCCATTGAGTTTTAGAGGAATGCATGTAAATTTTTAGAAGTAATCCAGATTTAGAATAATGTGTGTTCCCACCCCAGAAAATTAAAAGAATCAGAAAAGCATTTCTAATTTTAAAAGTCAATGAAGTGGTAAGGATTGCCGCTCCAGCAGTGTCACTCTATTTGCTCAGAATTCACATTAAAATGTTTAAGAGGATAATATTGAGAATGACCCTAATTCTGTAACTTCTAAGTTTTTAATCTTAATGAGCTAATTTTTCCAAAGTAAATCACTAACTACTAAACTCTAAGACAGCATTCACATTCCTACAGGATGGTGTCTGGTTAGTGTAGCTGCAATTTGTGTTTTCTCTTTAATGTATGAAAATTTCTCTTGTTCCCCAGTAAAGTAGAAAATCATTTATTTGTTCATTTCTTGGTTTTGCTGAGATACTGGTGTTGCAAAAGACCTTGGTAATTTACAAGATTTTACAAGACTCCTGGTACGTCACTTGACAAAAAAAGTTTCACAAGGGCTAAAGGGAAACTGTGCGTCCATCTCTGCAGTTTTAGGTGTTAAACAAGAAGGTTTCACACAAAGTCACGCATCTGGATGTGTTGTTGGGAGCTGGCTCTTCAAATGTGGGATTTGAGTTAAAAAAAATGCCTGGGCTATGGAACTGACCTTGGAGGTCAATTGAAATAAAGGTGTTGAAGAAAAATAAATATGTCAGGAATTAAAGGCAAAGTAACTTTTTATAAGTCCTAATTAAACTGGGGGAAATCAAAATATAAATACTTCTGTGTTCTTCTGTCAGAGATAGCCCACTGGGCATCATAGTATTGAATGTAGTAATACCTGCAAATGGTCCTGGTGAGCCTTGGAATTCTTGGTCCAGTTCTCTGTGTGTGCTCATCCTTAAATTTATTTAAAGGAATTGAGTGGTGTAATTAAATTATTAGGCAACAATATCTGTAAGGTAAAACTTAGTGTACTGATAGCTTATTTTTTTTGTTGTTGATTTTAGCTTGCTTTTTTTATATCTATTCCGTTAACTTCAGAAATAAAATTGAAACTAATTCTCTTTTCTCTTAGTCTGCTTTTTTCCTTCCTCCAACTATTCAGCAATTTCCAGTAACAAGTTCACTGTTTTCTTTCATTTTTTTTAAATGATGCTTGTTCTGTTATGCTCATTCAATGACCCATTCCCTAAAATGGGAATAGATCAGCTAATATAGATCAGCTGAAGCCACTGATGATTGTTTCCCCTATCAAGTGCTCCAGCTGGGATGTCACCCTGTGACCAGATTCTGCTGACCTCAGAAAAGCCCCCATAGAACCAGAGACACTTCATTTCTATCCTTGGTTGTCTGGCAGCAGCATCACCACCAAGGTTGACTGTTGTAAGAGTTATAAGTAGGAGTAGGAACAGGAGTTTGTGTTTTATTTAACTGTGATTAGGTCTTCAATCCTGATGAAAACAGCTGAAAGTCAATTAATAATGTTTGGGAATTGTTGGAGCTGAAATGAGGAATAGGCATTTTGTTGATGATTTTGGTATCAAATTTCCTGGTAGTGCTTATAGTTTAGAGTACAGATTTGAGTTCCTTGTAACTTTATAAGGATATGATATAAAAATATAAGTAGATTCTATGTGTGTAAAGAATTTTGGATTTTTCTAGGAGGTAAAAAATTTGCATAGTTTAAAAGTCTTCTACTTGCAGTATTCTTGAAGCCAGAAGTTTTACAAGTGTTTGTAAAAACCACAGACAAATACCACCACTCAAGAGCTGGGTGCTTAATAAGTGATTGTGTCAGAACTTACGCTCTGGGAGTATCTGCCAACTTGTCCTTGTGTGAAGAGGATCACACTGTGCAGCTACAGTGATTTGGGTGGGATTGGAGGGTTGTTTTTCATTTGGTTTGGTTGTGGTTTTTTGTTGTGGTTGGTTGGTTGGTCAGCTGGATTTTTTATTTGTTTCATCTTGAACAGTGCAGTTTTCGTTCCTTAATTTCACAGGCTGTTGTAGGTGTACATGAAGCTGTATTTTATTTGGTCTGCTTCAGAGGAATTAGTGCAGACATTTTTCATGTCTTTTTTTATGGAGCTCCTATCCTTACTTCACAGTGAATTTCATAAAGGTCTTAAACTGGTCTTTGACTGTATACAGAGATTTCTTTAACTATAGAACATGAAGAAATGACTGTTTCATTTTGCTTTGAACGTTTGGTACTTTCCATTTTCAGTGTAGCGTAATAGCAGAAAATCAGACATAAGCTTTTAAGAGAACTATGATCTTCACAAGGTTAATGTATGTTTCCAGCCTGTCTCTGGTGCACATCTGCATTTACAACAGAGTGCTGATAAAATGGTAGCATTCAGGAAGGTATCCTTAGGCTACACAACTTTTCTTCTTATATAAGAAGAATAAGAGCACTTACATTAATATGAGTCATCTTTAATAACAGTTGACATAAACCTTGTCACATAACAAGTTGCTGAACCTTGGAACTCCTTTACACCTAAAAGCACTGAAGTGTATATTTAGAATTGCCTCCACATCAGCAGTGATGCCAGATGTTTTCTAGGGGATCTTATTTAAGTGGCTACTTGGGATATGAGTTATGTGTGTAAGTAATGATTTTCATGGTCTTCTTTTGTCTCTGAACTTTCTTAATTTTAAACATATACTAAATACTCTGTGAAGCTCTATGGCACAATTTTCTTCAGAATGATATTTATCATTCAACATCATGTTCACAAATTCTCCTCTGCTGACTTGCTCTCTTGTGCAGATCAGCCCTGGCTTAGTTCATTAACGTCACAGCTGCATTTTTCTGCTCCCCCCCAGCATTTTGTGCATATAAACCAAGGCACTGTTGAGATACCTGTTCTGGGAATGTCTCTGCTTTCATTACCAACCTCCCCATAAATCAAGACAGACCAGCAATGCAGGAGAAGAAAGATGGGGACTGTTTCAGGGCATTGTCATTCTGCACAGGGTCACAGAGTGGCACACAGCGAATGTGTGGGTAGCAGATTTCTTCCTGACCTTTTACATGATCATATCATGGGGCAAAGTGCTGCAGCCAATAACCAAATTCTGCTGGCAGAGTGTCCTTGCAGCTTTGAGTGTTTTCAGGTGTTTACAAATGCTGCAAACTAGGATATGAAATGGGAGATGAGAGTTTACATCCCTCCTCAACTGAAAGCAAGTTTTTGAAAAAAATGAAATCACTGGCAGATGTGAAAGGCAGGTGCCCATTTCATAACCTCAGTATGGATGTATTTGATGTGGGAGAATATAAAAAAGGATATCCACTGAACCAAACATAATGCAATTCATCCATAGGTTAAAGAAAGGTCATTTTCTTGCCTTGTTGGCTGGAAAGAGACAGCAGAGCTCTAACTTATAATTTTGTTCTGTGACAATAAAAGGAGTCTTTTGGTGCTTTGGGAAAGGAAAGTGACATTTTCCTTGCTCATGAGAGAAACACAGCTTCACATTAAACATACACTACAGTGCTCCCAATGTAAATAGAATTAGCAGGGGCAAAATTGTTATCCACAAGGATAATGATTCTATTTTTTTTAATGCAGCTAGTATAGAAGAAATGTGTGCCTGTGTGTGTACACATATATAAAAGCAACAGACAAGAGTGATATTTCAGTTTCATCCTTCTGTCTCTCCTTGCTGCGACTTTTCAGCTGAAGAAAGGAAGCTGAGCTTACAGGAGTCATTGTACAGGTGCTAAGGAGACTGTGTTCTTGCCAAGTAGGGTGGTCGTAGTGATAGTAACATTTTATGTCAAAGATCTGAAGTAGCTGAGAATTTTGAGCACTTAATTGAAAAACGGAAGGGTGGCATGGTTTAATTTTTCTAATTTTATGTACCCATGATGTGGTTGTAGTCATGCTGTTCTCCCTTGGTGGTCACTGGGGTTCAGAGGCTATTGATTTTTTCTGAAGGTTCCTCTTCTTGCCAACACTCAAACAGAAGATTAGGACCTGTTGATTTTTACACACCTCTGTTTAGTTTCTTACTTAGTGGGAAGAAGTTGCAGCGAAGTCCCATTTACTTTTGAACTGGAATTGGTTATTGCAGAATACCAGTTTCCAAAAAGAAAATTGCTGCTTCAGTCCCTCTTGAAAAGGATTTTGGGCATAGCGCAGCCTAAACTAGGAGAAAGGACAGTATCTGCACCAGAAGGACTTACACTGAAAGAAGGCATGGGCAAACAGCTCTACCAACAGTTTAAAAAAAAAAATTAAAAATTAGTATTTCAGAGATTGATGGTAAGAGCAGGAAGATTATTTCAACTGCAGTTTACCATGTTAGGATTGTTTAAATGTAAAATCAGTGCCTCCCTGTTTGTGCATTTCTAGAGAAGATGCTATTTCCCTGGTTTTTTTTGAAAAATAGCTCACTAAGATGTAGTCAAGAAACTCCTTGGAATGAGAGTGCAAAAACAGTGATGCTAATAGGCAGAATATGTAAAACTGTGAATAATGCTTAAACAACAATTATCTTTGCTGTTCTGAAGTCTAAATAAAAGGCAGCCTGGCTATAAAAGGCTGTAGTCTTCCACAAACACACTAGAGGTATGTTTGTATTTGTAGTCTGTTGCATTCCCAGATGTAGCTGAGCCTTTGGGAATACAGCTGGGAAATATGCCCATTCTTCAGTGCCAGCCCTACCTTCATTTTCTTCCTAGAGTACTAAAGAAAATGGTATAATCAATTTGCAAAAACTGAAATTTTGGATGGACAGCTTAACATAATCTCTGCCAAGAAAGTTTCACAGACTGGTGAAAATGGATGGATGCATAATGTACTTCCAGTTTGCACTACAGAAGACTCTTGGTACTTGCAGGAGAAATTTCTAGCAAACATTCATTACAAAGGATTCTCTATTGAAATGAGAACAAAGGTTCCATTCAAAAAGATCTCAAAGGATTCAAATGTACCTTTTCATAGGTGACATGCTGATACAAGCCAATTCTCAAGGGGTTGCATCAAGGCATAAATCAGCAGTAATTTCAACTCTGCAAGATCATAGCACTATCATGAACAGAAAGAAAATCAATCTGACACCAGCTCAAATAATAGCAGTTCTGGGAGTCACAGGATATAGTACAAGTCTACTGGGAGGGTCTGCTTGTCAGAACAATGGCACTTGAAGACACTGAATACTTTGACAGACATCAAAGCAAGAAGAAAAGGAACAGAAAGATCACTTCTCAGGCATGATGGTGTCACTCACACGAATAGCAACCTGAGTGATGCTTCAGATGAAGGTGAAGCAGATGTTGGTCCTGTGGTCAGGCAGTAGTCAGGTCTTCCTGCAAAAAGTACTTCAAATGCTTGAAAAGCTTTTCAAGTTTTAACTTAGTGGGTGATGTCAGAACTGCATAACACTTGATGGTGTTTCTTCCCAGAGTTAGAAGAACAGAAGTTAAGAAAACTGTTTTGGAAAAGACTGAAAAGTTCACTTTCTGTGTGCAGTAAATAATGGTGGTTTCATAAAAGTTCTTCACACTGCTGTGATAACTTAATTGAGAATCTTGCAAGACATTAAACTATCGATCATGCCTTCTGTAAGTGCACCAACATTGTGAGCTTCTGCTGGAAATAAAGCAAGTTGCTGAATCAGTGCTGCTTCTAGAAATCCTAGAATGTAGCAAAAAGTATATTGCCCCAAAAAGGTCATGAATCTAAATAAGAACAAGCCACACCAAATCTGAGAAGTGGGCAATGCTAAAGAGATGCTGATAATATTTAAGATAATGTGTTCCATTAGGAAACTTCAGCTGGAGGCAGGGAGCTGTGTCAGCATTTTGTTTCAGAGATTTTTAATGGGTGTTTTTTTTATTTTGCAAAGGGAAATGACAATTGCTAAGGTCCCATGAGATCTACCACAATTCCTAATGCCCAGGAGGGAAAAAAATCTACCAGGAAAATTTTGACTTTGTTTATTGTGATGTCAGCTGATGAAATCTTCTGTCTCATCAAATGTCACAATAATGAGACTTATTCATATGCTTTGGTAGTCCACAAATACTCTGGTGAATGTCTAGTTTGCTTAAAGAAGACTTCAATTATTCTAATTAAAAACAGGGGAAGTGAACACGAAGAAAAAATTGTCAGCTGAATGTTTTTAAACACCATTACCAAGGCATCCTGGTATCAGTGAAAATCTAATACTTGAACTGTGGTTTAGATGTTCCATGGTAGCCATGTGTTGTAAATTATTCTCATGTGCTAAGCTTATTTTGATACAAAATTTAAATTGGTGTCTCAAAAAATTAATAGTATCTATACAGAACATGTAATTTTCAATTTTTGTAATCTCTGAGCAGCTAAACCTGATTTTAACAATTGCTTTTTTGCTAATTAAGCCTTACTGGGTCTTCTTAATTAGGCACACAGTTGGAAAAGAGACAATAATTATCTCAATTTGATGGCTATGCCAATTTGCATTATCAAAAAATAACCAAAGCACATTCAATTTTCTTGTCACATACAAATAGTACTTGCCAAGCACCAGTGTATTTTAAAACAGTGTACCTTCCCACGTTACTCCTAGATGAAACAAACATTCCATTTTTCCTACCTGCATATGCACAATTGCATGTACACCTTACTATTGTGTTATTGCTAGATAAATTAGAGCAGTGTAGATATATATATACACACATACAGGTATAGATATAAATATTTTGATAGTGTTTGCCTCTTTAGTTCAGAAGTCACCAACATTCAACTGTATTTTCATAGAACTCAACTACTAAGTGGAGTATTCTAATTTTAGGTCCTTACAATGCAAAAATATGCTCTTGTCAACAGAGCAGTAATTACAACAGTGGAGAACAAGCTGAGCTTCCACTGGCAGGCATTTCAACACTTCATGTGGATGTGTTTAGTAAAAGGAAGTGCCTGGGGTGTATTGGAAATTACCTATACAGCCAAAGGGAGCTTAGTTGTCCCAGGCATTCTTGAATGTGAGGGGGAGCATTCCTTTTCTTCAGTTCTATTATCTTCTTAAAATGTCTTTTACTAAGAAGTTTACAGCTTTGACCACACTTCCTCCTTGGAGGAAAAAACCAGTTCTGGCAGATGCCTATTGAAATATCTATTCCTGTAGTCTCAAACTACACTCTCATATAGGCCAGATTTCCTTTCTCTCTTTCCCTGTATTGTCCCTGCCATACAGTTAGGAATTAACTTGAAAAGGCATTAAAAGACTTGTCTATGTGTTAGGGACCAAATCTGTAGATTTGAACTTGTCTAGTTTTACTTAAGCCCAGACTTTTTCATGTTCTTTAGCATTTTTAGTTGAAGTGTTGAGATGGTAGGAGGCTGTTCAGTGTTTCCCTTTTATTTTTTTTTGAATGAAAAAATGTTCACACTATGAGTTATTCTGCAATATAATTAGGAATTGTATTTCCTAAAGTACACCTCTTCAGAAAGATTTTGTGGTCCAGAGATACTCTGAACCTGTCCAGGCTATATCACCCTGAATCCTGAATGTGCTTTGTCCTACAGAAGTAGAACTTGAGCTTTTGTCCTTGAATCTGAGTAACATCAGATGATGAGTTTCCAAAAGAAAACATTAGGGACTTGTGTGATTCTTACAGTCAGTGGCAGTTCTCCAAGTAAAGTGAAGGGCACGTGTTGGACAAGAATTCTGTAGCACAGTTGAGTAGCTGACATAACGTATGTTTTTAAGATCACTTTCAGTCTTGCCATATGCCACAAAATACTGCAACAACCTGACTTTCTTCACAATTTTTTTCTGCACTGTTTGCTCTTTGAAATTTCAGATGTAATGGACAACACTTTGAATTACTAGAATTAAATTAGGCTTTGACTAATTTTAAATGGAGATCATTAAATGTGAAAATGAACCTTATTCTGCTTGCATCTATCACAATGACATGTAAATGTATGAGCCAGTGTAATCCATCCAAAAGCTAAAAGAGCACATTCTTTAGGGAATGTGTTAAACCCATTGCACGGCCCTGAAAACTCTGGTTTGCATCTACATATCTGATTTAGAACGATATGTGAAAAAACATATTCTTAAGATTGTCATCTTTTATCTGTGCATCTGTTCTTCTTAAGAGGGGCTATGTAGTCCACCTGCAGGAATAACACAATGTCTCAACATTTTGCAATCTCACTTATTCCCTGATAATCACTGGACATGTTGTACCTACTGATCCATACATCCTTATGTCATTTTCAAATAACTTTTGATGTGTTAATACTTCATGAACCGCAGAAAATGTTCATATCAATTTTGGTAGGTCTTGGTTTGTTTTGGTTTTTTTTTTTTTTCTATTCTGTTTCTTCAGTTGATCTTCTAGGGATTGCATTTTTTCTTGATTTCAGTATGAGGTTTTTCCTTCCATGGAAAAGTATTATCTGCTTCCATCCTCCAGACTTAGGCAGATTTTCTATATTTCTTCATAATATCTAACTTGATGTATCACATAGAAACATAATTTCTTCCTGCTCTAATGCTGCTCAACTCCTTCAGCTGGTATCTTCCTTGCTGTGTTCTGTAAGCCTGAATTTAAAGGGACTTCCTTTGTTTATAATCTCTAGACAAATATTTGAGGGGTAAATTTTTTGAAGGTATGTACAAGGTCAGAATGGTTTTACTTTTTTTCTCGGTTTTGCATTTCTCAAAGGTTTAAATCAAGAGTGTTTGCTCTGTTTTGCCTTTCATATTTTACATTTTCGTATTTCAGAAAGACCTGCAGAATAAAGGTGCTGTTCTTTTTGCCTTCAGCAGTCCAGAGCTGATATTGCTGCTTCATTTTCAGAAACTACTGGGCTGAAAAGGCAATAAGCAAACGGTAGCTTTCAGATAAGGGTATGTGTTGAAAGGAAAGAAATACAGGAGAGAAAGAGCACAGTTCCCTGGTTATATTTTAGCATTATAATTGCTATTACATTTTAATTCTAAATAGTCTGGGATATCTGAGTATTAAACATAATGATTAGCTGAGGCCAACAAAGGTTACACTTTTTCATGTTTTTGATCTTGTGCGCTTCTGGAGGACCCTGTTCAGCTACATGATACTCATTAGCAGCCATAACCTGACCTCTCTAAATAATTCTGGACTTACTGGAAACCAACTGGGTATGCCACTGGTGATTTGATGGGGCTGGTGGTGGGTAATCACGACAGAAATGTGTTCATTAAATGGGCACCCTATCAGAGAAGCCTATTAAGAATTTATAAAAAGCACTATTACAGTAACGTGATCTCTGGGGCACTGCTGTACTGGAGTGCAGAGCCTCTGTGCAGTGTAAGTGCACAGAGTGAGTTTTATTCTCAAATACCCATTGATGGGCACTGCAAACAGCCTTGGCTCAGCCTTTCTCATGACCAGTAACAGATCTCTGGAGCAAGAAGGCTGATCTGAGCAGAACAGGGAAGGAGGGGGCTGAGGGGAGAAGATCTTGATGTAAGTGAAAGGTGAAAATAGTTTCTAATAACATGTACAATGTGCACGTAAAAGGTTGCACAAATCATGCATAAAAATCCTGCATAGGTCTGTGTTAGTTCCATTACTTCAAGAGTGGTATTTTCCTATCCAATAGAACTTTTTGCAAAGGTGTTTCATTGTGAATTTAAGGTATTAGTTGTTCATTCTTCTACAAAATTGACTGTAAGATGCATATGATAACTATTTTAAAATATGGTTGAGAATTACCTGCAATTCGTTGCCTAAATCTATATTTCACATCTTTATATGTGTATGTGTATAATAAACACGTAATATTTTTCTATTGTGTTTTTATTACATATTTTGTGAGACCTTTCAATAAATCAGAACAGTGATGGAAAGGGCAAAAAAGTGCTACTTGTGAAGAGAAGAGCATTAGACACTTATAGAAAGGTCACTTACAGGAACTGTAAGCTTTTATGAGACTTTATCATTTTGCTGACAAGGTCAACTTGATATTGATTGGCTGGGTGTTCTGTTTAGTTACTTGGGGGCCAGTTATTTGAAGAAGCCTGTGTTAACATCCAGGCAATATTCTTCATACTCATGCCCTATTTCAGCATTTTGAGTTGCTTACTCCAAACAAAATATGAAATAAAGTTTTTGATTGCCAGTGTTTAAATTCAAGTTATCGTACCATACCTTCATTTGTTAAATTTAACTGAATTTCTTACTGTAGAAAACCTTGAATATTTAATCTGTTTTAAATCATGTGTTTCTGATGCATAAAAGCATTTTTAATGAAAAAATTTATGAAGTATTTTTCCAGTTCTTAAAAATTATTTATCATCTGCTCTCATGTCAGGCCCAGGTGGCTGTGGTTTTATGAGACACTAATGCCCTAAGCAAAAATAAAGGAAGCACAAGCTTGGTCCCTGTGTGAAAGGAAGACAAAGTTTCCTGTGACATTCCATGCTCTGGTGCTGTATCTCTGGTCCTTGTGTGAGCCTTTAGTGCTGCTGAGTTTCCAGTGGCTGTGGTAAAATGGGGTTGGCCCGGGGAGGGAAGAGTTGGGCAGTGAGCTGAAGGGTTTCTGCCTTCAGGTGGTGAATGAGAGGGTGAGTTGGGATGTGTCTGCAGTACATCTGTGTCCATATCCTTCCACCACAAAGGGTATAAAACTTCATGCTGGGTCTTTCTGGTCTGTGCAGAGCACACTGAAGCTGATGGGGATTGCAGCCTGATGCTGATGTGGTTTGGTGGTTAGAACTACGGTGGGAAAAGCTGAGCTGTGGCCAACACATGTGCCAGGGCTTTGCCCCCCTGCTGCTGCAGATGTGGACACCTGCAGCAGTGGCAACAGTAGCGTACCTGAGCAGGGGCAGTGGGGTGTTGGGGTTTTCAGAGTTGGTCATATTTTTTGATCATCTTTATCCTTGTATAACAAGGCAAAGCAAAAATATAGCTTTTAAGGGCATATTTCATTAGCTTAGAATTGAAAAAATGCACATTAGAAGGTAGCACATATGAAGGTACCACAGTGAAAGAGAATACACAGAATATGTAACTAATATTAATTACTTACATTAAATTATTTCATCTGTCTGCTGCCTTGCTTAACATAATTAAATATATTCCTGCTACAAACAGTCCTCACAAACTAAAGACTTTGATTATTAAACCTTGTTTTAAAAGAATACATATAAATCTTCCTTAAGTAGTTGTTTACTGCAACTTAAGTTTTACAGGTCTCTGTGCATCCTAATAATTTTTTATTACTTGCTTAAAAAATATCACTTGAAACCTCCCACAAAATAGATGCACAGCATCTTTTAGGGGGAACTTCTGTGTTTTGGTTTTGTGGGGGTTCTTTTGTTTGTTTGAGTAATGAGCCAAATTTGTCAGATTGATAGTTTTGCACTTTTGAAAGCAGGATGCACTGCCTGTGTCTGACGCCACTTGCACTTGTTGCCTTCCTGGCAAAATTTATTTCTTCTCTGCTGCATCTTCTTAATAGCAGCCCTTAATTTCTCCTTGTTTTCCTCTGGCTTCTGTAGCTTTGTCTCCATTTATTCTGTCAGACAGGATATATTGGAAGGCTTTTTCCTGTCAGTAACCATTTCTACAGAGTTGTCAGTTCATCTTTTAAGCCAACTCTGTGCTTGCAAGTCACGGCCCCTTTGCGCTCTTCTGTCGCTATTAAAGCGACTCACAGAACAAGCATTGAACTTAGGCAATAATAGCCAATCTTGGGAAATAACAGTAAATTATTTAAGCAAATAGCTTTGGAGAAGCAAGTATTACTTAGCAGGAACTTGTACAGAAGCATCTTATCACCAGCTGGGTACAGTGCAGTCAACCCACTGCACAAGTCCCTGTTCAGGGCTGCAGCCCCATGACATGCTGTCAGCTGGCCTTGCTGTCTGGCAGCTCCTTGGTTCATAGCTTTGATTCTGTCTCTCTCTTGAAGAGTTTTTTATTGACTTAGGTGCTTTCAAGCCCACTTTGTTGAGTAGGAGATGAGAGTTTTATGTTTGGGTCTGTTTGGGATTTTTTTTTATACTAGAGCTCTTTATCCAGATGCCATTAGTTTCTGAAGGGCTGTTCCATGTCAGGTTAAAGGGCTGGACATAACTCCCTGAGATTTAGTGTTTCAAGCAAAGACTTGCCTTCAACCTCTTTCCTCAGATAACCTCCTGAAACCTGGAGAAGGCAAAGAAAGCAAGGCATGCACTTCACAGTGTTACTTCTGCTGTAATGGTCTGTCTCACTTCTTCCCTCCAAGGGTTCTGAGGGTCTGGATGTTGTTATTCTGTTTTCAATTTTAGAAGCCTTATTCCCTCTTCACATCATGCGTAGTGTTTTCCACTCCTGCTCAGGAAATTGATCCTTTCGAAAGTATTGGAAGGACACACAAGCAGGAGATGGAGTTCTGGAACACCGTGCAGCACCACAAGATGTGTCTCAAACATTCCGCTTCAGAAGTTGACCATGTCTTGTTCTCTCAGAAGTGCTTTTGGTGGGGTTTTTATGTTTACCTTTTGTGTGTTTTCACTTTTTCTGTTTTGCATTTGGAGACTCTGTTTTTATGCTCGCAGCTGGCAGTTTGTGAGGTTAAAGTCCTTGTGGCAGATGGGAAATGGACTGGTATCAAACTGAGTAATAAACTTATTTCCATCTACTGCTGACCTTAAAATCATGAAGCAGCTGTGAGAAATTGCTTTCTAATTAAGCAAAATCTCTGAATTTCCATGGGGGTTTTTTTGTCTTCTAGAAATAATGTTTACAGGACCCTTTTTTGTTACATTTGTTTTTCTGATTATTAATATCTGCTGATCTAAAAAGAAAACAAAAAAACTGACCAAACTGAACAGAGCTCCCTGTTTGTGAGCCATGTTGTTATAAAAGCTGTGCCATAATCCCTCTTATTTCATCCCAGAGTTAGTCTTAGTGATGGAAACAGCTTAGTGAAGGCAAGGATACAAGAGAAGTGCCCCAGTTGCACTTGCAGCTGCAGTGCACGTGATTTTAAGGATACTGGATTTGAACAGCATTATACAAATACATACACAAAACTTAAGATGAAGTTTGGAAGCTTCCATTGAGGATTTGTATAAGCCCCTATGTGGGTGGAAATTCAGATGGGAGATGGAGGGGAAGAAAAGGGGTTGTTCTGCAGGGTAGAAGCTTTTTCCTGTTGAAATGTCCTCAAAATCTAAAAGAAAATGGTGTTTTCTGAAACATCCCATGCTCTTCCGGACTAACAATGTGGTACATTTTTATTTTTAAAAAATTTGGTGATTTTCTAATGTCTGAAGTCTCTTATTCTTGATTAGATGTAATGGAAGTCACAGGAGAATACTTAAAAAGAGGGAGCTTTCTGCTTTCTAGACATCATATTTTAAAAGACATAAAATGTTATTTTCGCTTAAGATGAATGTGCATCCCTTTAGCGAAATAGTAACTGTTACATCTTAGCTTTGATACCAAATATAAGTTGATGTAATATATTTTATATATAAAACAGTTACTGTGATAAAATATGACATGTTCGGTTTCTTTACTAGATTATAGTGATATTAATGAAATTTAATTGGTTTGTATATAAATAAAAAATGGACCTTTTTGACCTAAAATTATGTATAGTATGTCTGAAATGAATTACTGGTTTGTTTTTTTTTTCTAGGACTGTTTCCTTAAGGCATTCCAGTTGCTTGTTTTCATGACTTTGAGCCTATTAATTCAGAGATGGAGCAGATGGACTGCAAACCCTACCAGCCACTGTCAAAAGTTAAACATGAAGTGGATCTAACCTACACAAGTTCTTCAGATGAAAGTGAAGATGGGGGAAAGCAAAGGCCATCTTATGACTCAAGAGAAACTCTGAATGAATATAGCCAAGAGCTAAGACTTAACTATAACAGTCATAGCAGAAAAAGAAAAGCCATTGACCAGTCCACGCAAGGTAAATAATTTATTTTCTCTAATTATGAGAATTATTCTCTCTATTAATTAATTAATTAATTCTCTATTATTATTACTAATTATGATTATTACTTCCTGATTATGCACTATGAAACAATATCAGGAGTTAAGCAAACATTTTGTTCTCAAAGGCTTATAGTATCAACCCACTTTATACCTAGTTTTAATCATACTGTAATATCAGAAATTTAGGATTTTTTTTTTATTGAAGAAAAAGTGCTTTTTTAGCAGGATGGACTGACTGATATGCTAGAAATCATCACATGCTAGCTACAGACAAATATTTTCTTTAGTAGGATCTATTCTTAGTAATGTTGAGTGATTAATTATTTACTGCCTTTGCATATGTTGGGTACATTTTGCTATAAAATCAACGTTGAGGCTGCAGGCTATTTCTGCATGTGCTTACAAAGCCTGTGAATTAACTCAGATACAACAATTCTCTTAACATTTCTAATCGTATAAATAATCGAGTAATTTAAAAACTTAAAACAAGTTAATTAGTGTATTGTAAGGAAAAAACCCAAGAGTTAAGTTTCTGGTTTTGCCTTTTGCATGATTAGGACAAATATTTGAACAGTGATGATAGCTGAACTAAGGTTAGGAAAAGCTTTTCTTTGATTGGAGGCAGAAGCTAAAGAGAAAGGTTAAAGAAATAGAAGGAATGAGCAGAATTTATTGCAGCATTTCCTGACAGACTCTGTAAACCCACGTGCTGCTTTTGTACACAATGAACACAGAAGGAGCTTATCTGCTGCCTTCAGCTCTGTCCCCAGTCCAGGCAGGATGGTGGGACTGTCCTCTTAAAGGTAACAGCAGCAGGGTTCCAGGGCCAGTCACTCCCTTTGCTTCAAGGAAGTGGTTAAATTACATTCAAGTGTGGCCAGTACTTCTCAGCTAAAACTTAAAGTATTTATTTAAAAACAAACAAACCCAAAATCCTCAAACAAGCCACATCACAAACACACCCTGCCCCCAAAGCCCTCACTGCTTACTCAGAAAAGCCTTCTTCAATTTTCTGAAGATAAAAGTAATTATATTTTTCTACAAGGAAATGAAAAATAAGCTTTTTGAAGATGGAAAATTTGTCTCCTCTGTGATGTGCAAATTAATGTGAAATTTGGAACAGCTGTGCTACATAGCTATTGCAGGGGTTTTTGTTTTTTTACTGCAGATAATTCTGCTCCAAGTTACGCCCATAATACTGGTGTTGTCTGAAAGTACCTGTAATTCATGGGAGTAATAATACTTGGCTGCCTCAATCTGTGTGCATATATTCCCTCCAAAGAGTTACAAAACTGCAGTTTTTGGGAAGAAAAAGTCATGAGCATAGATTTCAACAGAGGATTATTTAGAAAACAGATTTGTTTGTGACCTTATTTTGAACATGCTGTGAGAGTTTAATTAACTGAGAGATGGCTGTATTGTTGTACCTCTGGATGGTGTAAATGTTCTTGCAGATCTCCTTAGAGCAGCTCCCTTGTTGCTTGTACCTGTGGCTGTGGGAGCAAAACCTCAGCATGGACCTGGGCTGTGAGTGGCACTGCTGGGTCTGCAGTGCTGTGCTGCTATTGATATTCCTGTCAGCTGCAGCATCACTGGCTTGGGCACGTCTAAAAGGCTGGCAATCACTACTGTAGGCATCAGAAACCAGCCTCTGTGTCATGCTGAACTTACTCTTCCAGAACACTGCCTCTGAAAGCAATCACATTAATAATTTTGGAGAAATAACCAAATTAGTGTGCATTTCTGTAAGAAGTTGTCAGGCATGAACTTAGCTCAGTTATTCAGGAGTGACCTGTAAGGAATCAGTTATGTGCATGTGCAGACCAGGAAGTATTTTGCACTCATGTTGTATAATTATTTTATTGAAATTATATGCTCCAAGATTTTTCCATTCAAATTAATTTTTATGAGATACTGTATTAATTTTCAGGTCTTATATTTTTCAAACATTGGTGTTTTTCTTTTTGAACTAAAGACAGTCTGTTACTGCTTCAGACTGCAGTATGAGGCTTGATGTCCCTGTTTCTAGAAAAATTACTTAAGCTTCTAAGAGTACTTTGCCAATAAGCAAGGCAGCTCTTAAATATTTCCTTACCTCTTCCCTGAATTGTGTGAGTCAGTATATTATTTTATTTAATACTGTGTTATTCACCTCAATTTTTTTTTTTCTGGTGCACTGATTTGCAAAGATGGAGTTGAACCTATACTAGAAATCATAGTTTTCTCCTGTCTTATGTAATGAATTCAGTTTGGAATAACTGATATTGTAATTGCACTGCCAAGTATATCCATTTGGCTTCTCAGGAATTCATTCTGACATCTTTCTAGTCATTTAAATAATGCTTTTTCTCTGCCACAAATTGAGCCTGAATATTTGGCCTGACAAGCAGCTCAGATTTTAAATATATAACTGGTGGTGCTCAAAATTCAAGGAGCAAAAGAGTTTGTAAAGCTGAGTGTGAAATTTCAGAACTTCAGGCAGATATGATTGCAGTTCTAGTGCAATCGAAGTATTTCCAAAAGCATCCCAGGTTTCACAGTGTGGGAGCTGGAAGTTCCTGGTAGTTCTTGGGAGTTACTCAGTCAAAACCAGGAAAACGGTTCAGGTTTGAACTATGAATCTGGATGAATCCACAAAACTGTAAATGAATTTTTTTTTAATCCATTCTTTTCTAAAATGCCTCATCATAATCTTTAACAAGATTTTTCTATATGTTTAACATATCTTTGGAATGTAGAAAAAGAAATTAAAAAAGCAAAACCAAAACCCCCACAGCACCCCCTTTTCAAAGGGGACTGTTCTGCAAGGAGTGCTGTACCATGCCAGTGCTGGAGACTTGCATAAAATAATTCTACCTATAAAGGCTGCTGGGGCATCAAAGGTTGAATCCCCAATTAGTGCCATAATGCTCTTCTGTAGTGGCATAATATTCTTCTCTAGCTACAGCTGAAGTAGTACCCTGTGTGTGATGAATTAACAGAGTGCACAGTGAGGATAATTCCCATGAACTTCATCCTGGAAAGGTGTGAGAATAGATGAGAAACAGGCACACAGTAACAGTCCTGCATGGGGTGATAATGATGACTGTGAGATGGCATTCCAAGGAGCTCTAATGATGGAATGTGAGAAGGAGCTATGTCAGAACAAAATAATTAGTGCAGAGAAACTTTTAACAGGAATGAGTGTAGGGGTGTGAGTAGTTATCTAGTTAGTTTTGTGAGAAGAATCAGCACTTCAGATGTTTTTGGAAATTCAAAGAATTTTTATTGGCTACTTAAGCAAGATAGGTTGTATAAATTAGACTGGGTAGTCATCTGAATTTAGTAAATAGCTTCAGAGTAAAATGTGATTTGTTGCACAAAATACTGCTGTATCTCAGCCATTTCTGTGAAGATTTTGGTTATAAATAGTTTGCCTATTTCATTATTAGTGTCCATACTGAGGAATTGTTTCTATGAAAAGTTTCAGTAGGAGTGTGAGATTATGTAAAATCATGGGTATTATATGTTTGCATATATGGACAATCTGTATTAAACCAGAACTTTACATGACATGAACTTAAAGGAAGCATTTCAAGAGTTCATCCTGCAGAATTGAAAAGCACTGTTAGTGTTTTGCAAAATGTTTTTTGTGTCAGTTTGAAAGGCCATATCATGTGATCATATAAATAGCAAACATTGAAAACAGTATCCAAATATAAAATACTTAACTGTGTCAGTATATTTTACTCCTTGCAATTCCTGAAATTGTATCTCAAATGTTACAGAGATATTAATTGGTTGATTTTGCAGGTCTTGTAGGAAAAATATAAAAAAAACCCCAGTAAGTACAGAATTGGTCTATTGATCAACCAGGTTTTTTCACATGCTGTTCTTCAGGTTTAGCACTGGTGTCTTTTATACAGAGTCCAGTGCCAGCTGAATTCTGTGTTTAGTGTTACTTGCATGAGAAACTTGCAGTATGACAATTCAAGATTTACAAAATAACAGCACAGACTGTTTCAAGCCCAACTAAATTTTACTGGCCTAACAACTCAATGTGAGCAGATACAAAAATCTCCTGACAAAGCATCACTGACTCCTGAAGAGTCAGAGCTAAACACATAATGCGTATATCTAAAAATGCATTCTCTTAGTAACTGGAAGGTTCAGAATCCTGCTTGTCTGAAGGTATGGAAACCTGCAATATCTCATTCTGGCAAGATCATCTTACAAAGTAAATTCCTGGCAGACCCAATATCATATAGTTTGGAGATACGGAAAACAGAGTAAATTAATGCTTGGAAGAAATGGTAAACAGACTGTTTTGTCCTTGAAAGAGATGGAGTGGAATTGGCAGAAGTTGACAGAAATGTTGCTCTTCTAGGAAAATCATTGATGGACCTGGCTGTGAGGAAAAAAGTTCTTATAGATGCACCATACGTAGATTGCATCTCCAGCTTATTTGTGACATGTTTACATAATTAGAACTGTTTTCTCCCACAGCTTTCTCTGTTTCCACCAAAGCAAATATGAAAGGAGCTGTACTCTACAAATACTGGCAGTACAGAGAAGCTTTCTGGCTTTTAGGTTAATTATAGATTTGTAAGAAAACACTAGTTTAGAGGAATGAGTTCCTGATAGGATAATCATCTGGGATCGAGTCATTGGCATGATAAAGTTTATTGATTGTTAACAATATGAGCATATGGCAGTAAATTTCTGGTTAGACAAATGTTCATTTCCTGGCAAGATAAGTATATTGAACTGCATTATGGGCAAGCTAAAATGGAGTTATTCCTCACAGGAGAATCCAACAGCAAATAATTTCTGGTAAATCCATGTGAGAAAATCAGCATTGCTAGTATTGTAGGAAATGACAGAGTGCCTCACAAAGAATTGTCCTATTCTGCTTTTAGCCCATTAAGAAGTAAGGAAACCCTTTTTGTGGACAGAAGCTCCAGACTGGTGACATGATTAATGTTTTCTGGAAAGTGCACATAAAATTACCTTCAGCAGCAATAGGTAAACACACCCAGCTAAATGTTCAGTCTTCTTCAAATGAACTCCATTGACTTCATGGAGAGTCCTGGGTCACAGTGTGAGAAAGCCCTGCAGCCTAAGGCCACTTCTGTCTCATCTTCTCTTTTTTAACTTTTTGCTGTTGCCATCTGATTCCCTTTCTGCCCTCTGATACATCCCTGCAATAGAGAGGATACAGAGGCAACAGGAATGTTTCAGTGCTGAAAAGCACTTTCCTTCCCTAAAAGGGAAAAACTACTTCTGAGATGCAGGAATAGGAGGTTGGTTTGCTATGCATTAAAGTTCAGCAATTTTCAGCTTACTAGGAAGGAAGATTTAAACACATGTAACTCTTAACATCATATGACCAGTCAAAACCAGTTTTACTGGTCGTCCTAGACATAAATAAAAGGCATGCTGACAAGCACTGCTGGGAAATTGTCCTGTCAGGAAAATGTCATGGTGGTGTTTTGTCAACTGTGAAGCAGCAAAAGCTTTTTACATAATAACCATATTCTACTCTGATTCCAGAATTATGTAAATCCATTCAGGACAGCAGATCTGCTTTGTGTCTGTAGCAGGGCTACAGAGAGTTGACTCTGGGCTGTATGTAGTATGTGCTTTTAGTTACAATTACCTTATTTTTAAATGGTGTGTAAAGGTAAAAAAAAAGCCTGTGTTAGATTCTCCCCTTAATCTGTTATGTGTAACACTAGAATAACAAACTAACAAACCACAAGTCTGTGGTCTTGTGAGCTCTCCCAGAGGAAACCAATGCCAGCAGAGTGATTTTTCATTGTTTGGTAGAGATTTGGAGCACTTATCTGGGTGAATTTAGGAGTCTATGCTCGTGAACTTCCACAAACAGCAGTTAGTGAAGGGGAAAATTTCATTGAGGGGTGCCCCAAGTCTCTTGTTACTAAGAAGGTCCAGTGGTAACCTGGTGGTATTAAGAGCTCCAGTGATAACCTGGTAACCTGGAACAGGATGCTACAGTTCACTATCACTCCACCTGCCAGTTACATATTTGGGAGCTATTTAGTACTTATGTTACAAAGACTATCAAAATAAAATATATTATGTTGTCTGTTTATTGACATGTAAACAGCACATGGTGAAATACATTTTTTATGTTTGTAGCTGAAAGGGAGACCATTAGGTTTGAGAAGGACAGGAAAAAGAATGTCAAAAGAAAAAAAAAAGCTCTTATGAGAACTGCTGCTATGCAGCCTTTTAGAAGTATGGTAGTTTGGAACTCTTCAGCTTGTGTGGTTACTTCTCTTGTTCCCTGTGTTTTCTTTATGATGAAATTCATTGGTTAATGAAGGAAGGAATTTTTTTCAACCTTTAAGCTGCATCATTTGTTAAGAGCTGCAGTGGAAGGTGGTTGTAGGACATTGGAATGAAGCGTTCCTGGGTACTATAAGAGGAAGTTATGAACAGGCTGGTTACAAATGAAACCAATTATTTTTGCAAGCACTTGCCTTGAAATTCTGATTTAGTGAAGAAAATTTTTTGAAAAATAGAAGACTTCTGGTAAAATGCTATTACAAGGTTAGTGTAAAAACAGTTGAGATATTTTGTATTATTAGGATCTTATTTCTCTTTTTTTTTTTTTACAAATGCCAGATGCTTAGACTTTTAATGTTGGGGTTGTTTTTTTTTTTGCTAATTTTAGAAAATCTTCTGAGAACTGAAGTGTGTTATGTACCTGTGTGCTTTAGAGCAGACTTGAAGCATAATGAAGTGATGTCTGTGTAAGGGCACACAGTTTATCCCTTGTACTGTCTCCTGAAAGGGACTCAGCTCAGGAGAGGGTGATTTAAAGGTCCTTCAGATTTCTGGGCTGTGGACTAGCGGAAGGAAGCGACAGCTAATAAGCTCCATCTCCTGTTGCTGTATGTTACACCATCTGCTCTGAGTGTTTATGAGCTTCATGTTGTCCAAAAAAAATTACATGCAAGGCAAAGTAAAAGACTCCACACTCCTAAAGCTTTACTGCATTGTCTTCTCCTGTATTCCCTTGCACAAATCGGGGTTCCTGGTGTGCTGTGCTTTGTTTGGCTGGCTGTGTTCTAATCATGGTGCTGTTACTGTCTCCCAGAGAAAAACAGTGCCATGAGCAGTTTCCTGTGGCTTCCTGGACTGCAGCCTTCTGCTCTGTGGGGAGTATCTGCAAACTCTAAGGAAAGGAAAAGCAGCACTTAAGTTCAGACCCCCTCCAGATATTCTTTCTTGATTTGCCAAGTAATTGGATATTTCTCTCCCTGGAATAACTGGGGTGAGAAAACTCTATGTTTGTGCCTTCATTTGAAATCTCATAGGGGAAATACTTTTCCTTCCCTTCATCAAATCAAAATACATGAGTGAACTGAATGTGCAGACACTTTTTTTCCCACGAGGCTGGAGTGGGTGCTCCCTTCCTAGATCAGAAAGGTGTTACAAAAGCTTGTAACCTGCTGTCACCATTCCTGTAATGCTACTTCCAATCCTGTCTCAGCTGCCATCATCTCAGTGGAAAAAAAAGCCTCATATGATCAAAAATAGTTTCATTCTCATAAGTAATTCTTCAGATTTAAAAAGTGAGTATCTGAGAGAGGGGGAAAAGTGAGAAAAAAGCCTACAGAGAGAGGAAATAATCTAGTGAAAGATCACAATGCATTTCCAATCCCCTGCAAATAAATTTCATCTGAAGAATAAAAAAAGCATTCTGCAAGTGCTACACAAGTTTAACAATCCATTTGTCAGTGCACAGATACAAACTATCTGAATTTTCATTCTCTTCTCTGAATCACCAGTTTTCTATGATGTCAAATGCCAGAAATCATAGAAGTATGCAGCCAGTCTAACAGGAACCATGGTATTTGTGGAGGACTCACCCATGGAAGTGTTCAAGGCCAGGTAGGGTGAGGCCCTGAGCCACCTGATGTGGTGAGTGCCATCCCAGCCTGTGGCAAGGGGATTGGAGCTATATGATCTTCAAGGTGCCTTCCAGCCCAAACCATTCTTTGATCCTATGGGATATGGCAACCTTTACAGTAACCTATGCCAAATACTGATGGAATATATACAGGAGAGGCTTAAGCTTTTGAGTTAATGTTTTGGATTTCTGTTTGTCAAAACCTGGAATTGTATCTGTTAAATGTTCTCGTTATATTAATAGAGCCTCTTCCTATAACATTTAAGAGAGTCCAAGAAGATGTCAAGAGTTAAATCAAGATAGGAACAAGCATCAAAGCAGAGTGAGGAAGTGGGAGTCAGAGCAGGGGAACCAGCACACGGCTCTGCCCCTGTCCCTCAGTCTGGTTTAATGTTCGTTCTCTTGCTGTGTCTTTCATGTCACTCTCTTTGAAACAAAGAAGAGCTGTCATTTTCTGGAACTAGAAATCTGGTTTGCTTATCTTAATTTGTAGAGCAGATGCTGAAACAAAAAAACATTTCTTCCCAGGGTTTCTCATTTATGTATCTGTCAGAAGGTTTTGTACATCTCAAAATAAAGAACTGTCAAGAAGTAGCTCAGTGAGTCGATGACATTGCTGTGTGTCTAGATAAACAGTAGAGTGGGTGTACTCTAACCAATATAGAGCTTCAGTTTTGGTTTGTTTTTTTTTTTGAGAAAGAGGCTCAAATTCTTCTGAACTTAGGTCTTTATGCGAAATAAACTGTGAATGTCATTTAAAATCTAAAGTTTCCTTTTCAAAGTTTCAGTTTTATTGGATGTTGTTTAAAATCAGTTTCCTGCTGTCACTCTGTAGGAAGGCTTTGCAAGTGGATGAAGTATCTTTAGCTCAGATGGCTGAAACAACATGGAAGGAATAATGTAATGTTTAACACCAGCAGAACAATTCTGTCACTGCCCCCTACCCCCCAAGCACCAGTTACATAACAAAACATGTGAATACTGACTAACATTGATATAGTCACTTCCAGCTGTAACCCCAGGAAAAACAGTCTGAGGACCTAGGAAAGTCACATACCAAAATATAAAGAGTTGTTTTTTATACAAAGCAAAAGTCACCAAGAAATTATTAGAAAGCCAGCAAATTCAGATTGTAATATTAGCACTGTGATTAATCAGATGTAAATTGTAAGTTTTGTAAAAAAACCTTTGCTTTATTCAATATTAATGTCCTGGAATTTATGACCTTTACAGAAGTTTCCTATGTAAGAAAGAACATTAGCAACTGGACTGTCAAAATACTGTACTCAGAAGTTGGCTATCATAGAAATCCTTATCTTTCTCAAAACTGAAGACAGTAGTATCTGACAAGCTGGATTCTGTGTTGCCACTAACTTTATCAATGAGAGATGCTTTGCTCCACACTTGGATTTTGAAGTGCCAAGGAAAGCCCAATCCTGTGAGCCAGGAGTGTTCCCTTGGCTTTACAGACAAGGGAGGGGGCTGTAGAGGAAGTTGTTATTAGCTCAAGATCAGCATCAGGTTGTGCCCATGGCCTGTGAATGTGAAACGAGCCCATCTTGGAGACTGAAGTGCCAAAAACACCCTCATGCATACCTGGGAAGGGAGAAGAATCTGGACCTCCTGCTGTTGGCACTTTCTGAACACAGAAGTGCAGTGTGAACTGTGTTGATCTTTCCTTGCAAAGGAGCTAAATAACAAAATTATTTATTCTATTCAGGTAGAGACAGGAATTATAATTTCTCCCCAGTGTTTTCCTTCCATTATTTCTGTTGGAGTTTTCATATTTATTGCTACTAGTATTTGTTAGTACTACTTTTATTGCTAAGTATGTTAGTAGTATTGACAATAGTACAAGTTCTACCTGCGTTACTTTAAGGATTAATCTTGTACCTTACACTGTTTAGTCCAGAAAAATAGCCAGAAAATGTTTTGTGAGATATTTTTTGTATATATGGAGATGCAGAACATTAAAGGAAAGGCAGTAATCAGAAGTGTGTCTGCACATCCTTGTGAAATTTGAACAGATTTTGGGTTGTTCTTTGTAATTGGAGTCAATTACTGATAGTTTAAATAGATAAATATTAGAAATGTTGACTAATAGTTGCCCCCAGAGGTATTCACCTCTGCTGCTTGCAAAATGTATTAATAATTTCTTCTTGCTGATGTTCCTTTTCTCGTTTTATACTTGCGGATGGATTATGAAATTCATTTGTCTTTTACCCTCTCTGAAAGGAAACACAGAATTCGTGAAGAGAAGCACATGGTTTGAAAAAATCCTTGCATTTCAATAGAGAAAGGAAAAAAGGAAAATAGCTGCCTGTTCTTACTGGATAAATCTTCATTTATGTGAGCATATCTTGGATGATCATCGTGTCTGTTACTTAGTGTAAGAATAGTGATGAAAACACAGTTTCCCCCTGCATAAACAGCATTCCTCCTCCCATTGTGAGTGCAATCACATAAAGAATATCTTGGTTGCTTTAAATATATTTCATTTCTCCTCCTGTGTATCCAAATTTTCTGAGACAGTTTTATATTCAGTAATACTTAGTGACTTCTGATGAAAAAAGTAAAATAAACAAAGTAATAAATTGACTGGGGTATCTGTTTGCATGATGCCATTGAGCACAGCATAGTTTAATGTCAGAACACCCTGTACTCGTGCCTGTGATGAAGGACACAGTGTGCCCTTCACCTGCCCAGTTAGCACAGGCAGAACTTGCAGCTTTATGCTGTTTCTGCAGCTAAAGCTGAACTCAGTGACTTAAACGTCCTCACTCACAAATGCCTTATGCCAAGGTGATCTTCTGATATGCTCATGATGGTTTGCGTTGCTTCCCAACATTTAAGTTTGGCTTGAGGAATTTTCGCAGATACTTTAGGTTTTTTATTGATTTTAAAAATTAATTTCCTAATTATTCAATTCCTTAATAAATTAATCTATTATTTTTTATAGTTTTTTTGTTTTAGTCCTAGGAGAAACTATCTGACACACAGTTTTGTATTTTGCTGTGGTCATTGGATTAAGACTTTCTTTTCTGTAGAATTTTGCTGTGATGATACAGGAGAAAATTAATTTTGTATGTCTGTTTATGGATAAAATTATGAAAAACCATGTGCCTGTTTTTAATACTAATTCTATATGAAAATAGTCCTTTGCCTTCACTGGTCATACTACTGTAAATCACAAAATAATATTTCTTCTTTAACAACAAAGGAGTACATTACAAATTATGTATTGTGTGTGTGTCAATACATAACCTTGAATAGTGTTTTGTCAGAAGTGTGTAATTAGTGGCTTTGGAAAGGAAATATTTGTAGGATTTATTTGGTTGGTTTGCACACAGATTCTCAAAGGAATAATTGAGCTGTTGATTCTAGGGATATGATTCTTCCTGGTAACAGTGAGAATTATGCCTATAGGTGTGAGTTTAAGCTGATACTGTAGCAGCAATTACTTAAAAGTTTGCAGTTAATTGTTGAATGGTTGGCTATTGATCTGTAGAGTGTTGATGTTCAGGAATGGATGCTAATAGCTTACTTTTATTGTATGCTTAGGAAACTAATCTGCTTTCACACAATTAAAAGAAAAAGCTTTACTTACTGAATCATTTGTGCATCTTTATGCCCTAGCTGCTGGATCAGACTATTGAAGAGTTCATTGTTTTTAAAGTATCTCTTGGCTCCTCCCCATACTTACTTCTTCATTGGTAGCATTTTAGGACTTTTGGCACGCATTTTCTTTGGGTTTTTTTGCAGGTTTGGGTTGACTGGTTGATTGGTTTGTTTTCCCCCAGTCTGATAACATCTATTAAAAAAAGAAGGAAAACATTAAAAATTAAAAGCGCTCTACTTAAGTCCCTCTGTAGTGGCTGTTGTGCTTTTGGGGCAGTTGCCAGGTGTTCAGCTGGCTGGAGGCTTGTTCTGTGCACAAAGAAGTTGGCAGAGACTGACTGTACCTTTAGAAAAGGTTGCCTCTGAAAAATTTTATTACTCTAAAAAAGGAAGGTGTTCTCTGACAGAGATTTTGGGGTTGTGGAGAAAAGGAAGGGCTGGTGCTGGCTAGCTCAATGCTGTTTACTGCTTGCAGAAATAATAGCAGGAATGTATTTCTTGGCATAGGGATGGGCATACATTCAGGAATAAAAAAGCTATTTAGCTAATTTTCAGCTTGTATTTACAAACTATAACAGGGGGTAGCTCTGCCTGCTGCAGGCTGTGTCTCCAGTTCATGAATTCCTGGCACCCATCTGTGTGTCATACAGCTGCACTAGAGCTCGGTACAAAGTGAGCTGTGTCAGCTTTGGCCAACTTCTGCCTAACATTATCCCCACTCTCCAGTGAAATATTATTCAGCCTTGAATTCACCCATGTGATGAATATTCATTTCACAGGTAATTATTGTCATCCCCAAACTGCTCCACTCACACAGACCAAACTTCTCACGCAACCCATCATTGCTGTCACTGTTTTGGCAGCACAGAGCTTATGATTCCTCATGCTTTAATAATGCTCCATCATCTGTGCTATCAGATTTGGGTCAAATGACCATCATAAGGGTTAGAAAACTCTTCCCTTATGCAATGCTTTAAGAAAATAAAGAGAGGCACCTACCAGTTACCTTTGCCTGTGCTCCCCTAAATCCCTCACCTGAGCTAACAGCACAGTGGCCACAAACAAGGTGCTTGTTTGCTGTAACTTGGTGCTCCAGTTTTGATACCCAGTGTGATCAATTGAGTGTTCAGACATTATATTTCTGGATTTTTAAGTTCTTCTCCAAGGTTATCTTTACTAAAAGAAATCTCAGTCCTTAAATTGGATGTAGTAATGGCTTTATCTCAATTGTCAATTGAGTGGAATAATGTTGCTAGCAAGTACCAATCTTTCAGTTTAATTTTATGATCTTTTTTGGAAGAATTATATGCGTAAAATATATTTTAATGGCTAATAAGTCCTATGTAAGGATAAAAATATACAAAACCACTATTTTCTTTCTATTCTCTAAGTATCATTAGTATCATTATTATTAAAATGAATAAAAGGGCTAAATAGCTACAATTATAGTGGTAGGAGATCAGTAAGTGTCTGAACTGGTGAGAGTTCAGGAACAGATTGTTTGCAAATGAGGCATTTACAAACTTGATGTCTTTGACAACATGCAGCACAATTTTACAATGCTTGTATCATTATTTTTTTAAATTAACCTCAAAACATGTTCAACAAATTTGCCCATTATAATTTCAGCAAGCTAGTCTAAGCAAGAAGACAACTGTATTAAACAGGAAAATACTAACTTGTAACATTTTCTGGCCAGTGTCTCTTCAGTTATTCAGTAGGAGAGCATCTGACAGGCTGCTTCTCACCCAGTGTTTAGTTGTCTGTCCCAGCATCTGTCCACTGATTCCTTATTTTGAATTGAAGCAAAGCAGGGAGATGTGGGAAGGGGACAGCTGAGGGGTGTGCATACTCTTCTGAATGTGTATGTTGTTGACAAGACAGTTCAAATAAATACTTTCATTAGCTTAGCAAAAATAGTTCTTTGTCCTATATTCACTTTCTCTTTAGCTACATGGCAGGTCACTGCTCATCCTGCTTAGGTTTGAATTATCCTCATGTTCAGACCCCCTGAATTCAAGCCCATCCTTCCCTCCTTCTCCCTTCACTGGGAGTGCCAGCACTGAAAAATGTCTGCTCCTAATGTCTGCTCAGTTCCTGTGCTCTTTGGAATAGGACTCAGGCTGGTTCCTCAGAGCTCTCTCTATCTGATTAGAGTCAGGTCAGCGAGGATCTTGCTGTGTTTTTAAAGATCAGTGGTTTAAGCTCCTACCACCAAATGTTTTGGGGGGTTTTCACTTATAACCACTTCTGGATGTGCTACTTGCATCCTTTGCCAGTTGTCCTGATCAGCTGTGCTGTTTATTTCCCATTTGCTCTGTCACTGCTGTGTCTAATATTGGACACAGCACGAGATGGTGCAGCTCAGGAAATGGTGAAGCAGCTGGTAGGGAAATGAGACAATACTAAATGGAGAAAATGTGAAAAAAGTCAAAATCCACATGTGATTTGTACATTCTATGGGGAACTGGTTTTTGGGAAGACTCTGCACTCAGCATATTTGCATGAAACAAATTTAATAGGAAAAAACTATGGAAAAGGGTTTTTAGGTGTGGTTAACAGAGCTGTCTGTTAGAAGAAACCTTTTTACAAAGGTTCCTTTTTTCTTGATCTGAAAAAAAAAATTGCATAACTGGATATTAGCCAGGGATTTTTTCTGATATGTTTTTTACCTTGTAAAATACTTAAAGTGAACGAAAAATAGACAATTTGCAGACTGTCACTAATTTTCTCTAAAATACATTGTTTATTGCAAAGAGAATATGCTCTATGTGTTAAAATTGTGAAGTTTATAGTTACATGTTTTAAGTCCTTTAGTTTTGGGGTTTTTTTCCCCCTTCCTTAATATTGTGAGCACATGTGTGAGCTGGGTTTTTCAGTAAAGGGAACAGTTGCTGCTGCAGTCCTTCCAGAACAGCCAACAGTAGACTTAACTGTGTTTTTACAGAATAAAACCAAAAGAATTGAGACACTGAATGCTCCTATAGCTTTCCTTTTCTTAGATCTCCAGCATGATTGAGAATTACTCAGGTAAGGGTGGAGCCATCTTCCTCTCAAAACACCAGTCTCCTAAGCATGTATTAAAGTACATGAAAGTTCTCTAAACCAAATTTATATATTGTGGTTTTTCCTGATTATCTGTGGCCTTAGTGTTTGAATTCTGCATGGGTTCTTTTGCCAGTACATATAAATGTCGTTGAACACAGTTTAATACACAATTGCTCTCATTTTTGTTTGAATCTAGTGTTTTCTCTGGAGTCTCTGTTTTCAGTGCTTTCTCCCTTATGTGTCCCTTTTCTGATCATGGCTTGATTACATTTTAAGTGCCTTCTGTGTTACTGTCTCCACTGCCTCAATTAGTTCACCTCCAACTGTGTGAATATTTTAATAACGAGGCACAAAGTATTTCTGGCAATGCAGAGTGTGAGCTCTGCTTATCAGCCTATGGCAAGCTTTCCTTCAGGGCATGGCAGAGTTTACAGAGGCACTGTAGGTTAATGTGTTAGTGCCATTTGGGTTTGATTTATTTTCTTTGGGTTAGTCTCAGCTGCGGTGCAGGCTCTTAACTTTGACTCTTCCTGAGCATCGTTGATGGAGCACCTTTGCAGAACCAAGAATTATGGAGAGCTCATGGGCTCACAGCTGTGCAACCCAAGGTATATTAGCTATGAAGAAACTCACCAGTGTGCAGCTTCTTTTCCACAAATAAAATATTTGAAAGGCAGATGCTTGAAAACTTTAGAACCAGTTTTTATGGACAGTGTAATACTGTTGGTAATTCTTCCTGTGCCTTTCAATCTGTTGAAATAAAAATTATTTCATTTTCTGATTTCCTTTTTCAGGATTTATCTATCAAATTTGGTAACAACTTTGAGTTCTATCATGTTAGGTATTCAGCCTCCCAACCATCTTTCTATGCATTAACAATACATATGTATCCATTTATTTAATGATATTGGGGATTTGATTTTAGTTGTGGATACAGCACTACCTGTGATTTGCATTAGAAAGAGCAGGTGCCTGCCTGCTAATTGTCAACAGCAGAAATCACATTTCAATATGAGTCAGTGACTTGTCATTTCCTAGGTATGAATTGTATAGCTGTGTCTTTGTGAAAGATTAAAACACTATGTGGTTAAATCTCAGGCTGGAGGTTTCAAAGTCAGGGACTAGAATAGCTGGTAAAATGAGTGCCATTCAGGAGTGATTTCGTATTTTAAAACAATTGCAGCTCTCATTAGGAAAAAGCATGGAAACTAAAGAGGGTTCTACAGCTGTAAAAATTGTAGCCAACTGCTCCTAATGATACTGGAGTCATTTCACTGTGTTGTGACTGTGTTCCCAAAGTTTGGGTAAGTTTTGATGCCAGATCATGGGAACTCACGCTTGTTCAAACTTCATGACAACATACAGAGGTCTTTTGATTTGGTCATCTTTGGAATTTCCTCATACTTAATTCCCTTTGGTGCAGCACTGGAATGATGGTGGCACTTCCCTCTTTGGGAGCTCTGTATCAAATCTTGAGATGGAAAATCTTGTATATACCATACTGTATGCTTGGGAACTGTCATACTGACAAAAATGTCTAAGATTTTCACCTTTCCTTGGTAATCATGATGTGCATTTTAGGATAGTATATGTTTTAAGAGGTATTTATTTAACTTAATTAATAATTATATTGTATGATAGTGATGCAAGATTACCCCAGAATTATTTTCTGGGGATACACAGCTGGAATGGTGCCACCACTTCCATCTGAGTTTCTTTGATGCATTTTGGTGGTATAAACCCCAACATTTTTGTGTTTTGCAGTTGCAGAGGCAGAATGTTTTAGTCTTTATGACTTACATAATTGCCTTTACAAATACAGTATAGAAGAACAAATGTCTGGAAACATCAGAAAATCTGATTAAAATCTTACAAGAAAATTAGTTAAACAGTTGAAAAAAGTTATTGTGATTGTACATGTAAAAATACAATATGCAAACCCAATGAATTTCATTCAGTTTTTCTAATATTAAACTGCAGCAGAACTGACCTTTAAGTCTGAACTGCTGTTATTGAAATTTCTTTGGTAAACCGAACACTTGAGGAAAGGAGGGAGCAGAAGTGGTCAGATGTATGTGAAGGCAGTTAAATCTCCCATCTCTTGATCAGATGGAACATTTGATGACAAACCCCTCAAGAGATTTGGGGGGAAGAGGAGCAGTTTGACTGACAAGCCATGTCCCCAGTCGGCCGATCAAATGGAACAGACGTGCCACGTTGTCTTCCATGTGTTCTCACTGATGTCAGACTGACAGCAGGATGTAATTGGATGTGAATGGAAGTGCTGAGAAGCTTGTGCACATGCTTGTGCTTTCTCTTTCTTCTTCCAACATTAGTCTGAAGGGTGAATTTCTTTTTCTGAATGTTACTTAGCAGTTCAATTTAAATTAAAAAATACACTGCTTTTATAGTAAATGTTAATTTATTAAGTTCATCCCCCTCATATGTAAAATTTTGCATAATCTGGAAAAAAAGAGGAAAAAGAAGTTCACATACCTGCATCCCTAATTAAACATAAGTCAGAATCAAACTGTTTAGTTGCCCCAGATTTTATTAGGGGGCATCTTGCAGTCTGACTTGAGTTTTTTTCCAGTAGAAAAGGTGATTACATACTAAAAATCTGTTAGTGAATTTGTGGGGAAAATGAAATATTTTAACAGTGGAAAATAGATTTGTGGAATGGATTTTCAAAATCACAGAACAAAGCTAGATTTCCAGTTTTATTTTTGAGGCATAACCCAGTGTTTCTTGAAAACCTCACCTAAGGGATAGTTTTAAAATGCTTCACAGTTTGGTAGTCTGGCCAGCAGTAATTGCTCTGTAGGATTCTGATTCTCTTCATAAAGAGCTCTGGGCACATTGATCTAATTTGGCCCTCTTTTGAGCTAGGGATGTGCTGTTGACTGCCAAAACTGGTTGCAATTTCAGTTATTTAAAGAGAAAAAATTGTAAAATTAGGTGTTGTGTTCTGCGGGTGTTAGATATCCCACCAAGAATTCAGTGGTTGTAAATTCCACATTTGGGCTTCATTAGACAGTCTTTTTAGCTGGATGCTTGGGAGGGGCATCAGATGTACCTTCAGGATGAGCAGCATTCGTGGGGTTGAGCCCCAAGACCTGAAGAGGTTGGCTGGCAGAATGTGTGTGTCTGCTTGCAACACCCGGCAGCTCTGGGAACCTGCAGACTGGGATTTGTCAAGCTTGAACTGGACACATGGGGGGCAAGATCCTCCTGCTGGGACCATCTCCTTGTGCCCAGGGCAGAGTGTTGCTCCTGTTTTCCTTGCTTTTGAGATGGCAGCACAGTGACAGCAGCTACTGCTCCTTGTGCTCTTGTGCACAGGAGCTGTTCTCTGGTTCCTGTTCTCACTACACAAGGTGCTGCTGGTGGCTGGCATCCCTTCCTTTAAGGGGTTTTGCCTCTCTGTGCTTAGACCTCTCAGTGATACCTTCTTCCTTGCAAGTACTTTTTCCTAATTTTCAGCATTTTTAACAGTTAATTGAAATGAGAAGAATTGGACTTGTTCAGTGTGGTGTTGCTGAAGCCTTTTGCTCGCTGCACTGAAATGACTCATTCACTGATCACTCACTGAAACTGGCACAGGGCATCAAAACCACCTTCCTCTGCTCCAGCCTGGCTCCGTTTGCTGCCTGCCTTCCATTCATGTCACTTCAAAGGAAGATGGCTGGTAGTACCCTTGATACTCTCTTAAGCTACTTTAAAATGGTATTAGAGCTTTGTGGTTTCTGGTGAAAGTTAAGGTGAGGAGCTGAGTTACTCTGATGATTCTTTTTGAGCATTGTCTGTGATCTGAGTGCCTCAGGTCTGCTGAATGTCCCAGCAGTAAAGGAGAAGGTTTCTGGTAAATAGTGTTGATAGCAGCTCTCTAGAAGTCTTTCCACCATCACAAAGTTATGCACTTGCCAGATGCTTTCTCTGAGACAGTCACCATGACCTAAAGCCTCAGTGCTACCCTGGTCCACTGGCTGCATAGAATTAACTTCTGGATTTACAGCCCTGAAAATTAAATCAGAGTTTAGACTCCTGGATTTTTGCATGTGTAGCCTTCTAAAACTAAGTCAATGAAATTTATAAAGATACCTGCTTTGCACATCTTTTATTTTAAAAAGATTTTGGTGCTCGTATATCTAAAGGTACTGGTTAAACTGCAATTCTAAAAATTAAGACATTTTAATATTTTGAGAAGCGAACAGTGGATTTTACATGTGTTTTATAAACCAGAATCAAAACTACTGCTAGAAATTATTTTCATATCTTTGTCTCTTTTTTTTTTCGGAAGTGACAGCTGTCATGCTTAGATGTCTTGGGCATCTAAGACTGAGGTTTGAATGAAAGGGATTTTGGTTTAAATTTAACTGCTTTCAGAAATTACTACCAGAAAAGCACGGCAGAGTTGAATTCAAGTTTGTAGGGATAGAGCAACAATCTGAGGGTAATTTCACTTTAGAGAATGTTGGTACTCTGTTTGCACTGTAATAATTTTGTCCGCCTTTCTTCTCTGAAGTGCCATACAGACTTGGAAACAACATAGAACCACAACATCAGCTTTGCCTGTTGAGAGCTGTGAATGCACTGGACCAGAGGCAGCAGTACAGTACCCCACTGTTTCACACCCCCAGGTTAATCTGGAGGAAGACTGTTTGTTCACATGAAACTCTTTCAAAGGGAAAGTTAGTTAATCTGCTCAACATAGTTTGATTCATAGTTCTAGTGCCCTTCATGAAAGTTTTAGTTATTGCTAGGTTTAATTTTGAAAATTTAATCACAAGAAGAAAGGATTCATTATCTATTGCTTCCCTCAAACACAAATGTAAATGCCAAAACTTGTAATAGAAAAATTATTTTAGAGCCAAGGAACCTTTAAAATACTTGAAAGAAAATTGGAATGCTTTTCTCTTGTGATAGAGTTTTTGGAAACAGAAAATATTTTTTTCTTGAAAATTCTTAACTTCTTAATAGATTAGCATATGGAGAATGAAATTATAAGTGAATCTATTGTAAGACAAGCTTTTCCAAACTCTATTTCAACTTTAATACTACAAGAATTCAATTTATCCTCAGAAATGATATTGAGGTTCTTTTTCATCTGTGATAATTATATTTTTTTATCCTCTTGTCTTTAGTAGGGTAGAGTTAGTGTGGTCATTATTTGAGAATAAGTTGGTTTCCTTTATGTGAAATTTAGGTTAAATGCTAATTCCTGACATTTGCTATGGTTTTATAACTCTAAAATTCATTAAAGGAGAGATATTTATGAATACCTGCAGTAGAAATTTCTCTTTAACAGAATCCTGTGAATGAAAGAATTTTATCCCCTTAAAGCCACACTTTGGAGTAGGAAAGGCTGTAATCAGCAATAATTCAATTGTATTTGAACTTCAAGGATTAAATTTCTAACAAATATTGTATGGAGGGTGTTTTTTCCTAAATTAAAATGAGACCTGCTGCGTCCACACTGTAGCTCCAAGGATGCCTCCTCTGGCATCTTGTGAGTTGAGAAACTCTTGAAAAACAAAATCTCTAGTATTAAGAATTTCAAGTGATCTCCAAAAGAATACTCTGCTTCTGGGGACAGAGAACGTTCATGTGTGTCCCCATAGGACCAGGATGATTTCTGTGCAAAAATTCTTATTTATGTTGATTTTAATAGTAGTAAAAATAAAAATATCTGAGGACTCCATGAGAATATTTTAAAAGGGGTTCAGTCTATTTCTGTGCTTTCTTTAAGCTTGAAGAATTAGTCTGAAGAAGAGACTAGAAAGAGATTTGCCATGAGGCATGGGTTGGAACCTCATCCTCTGGTACCTCTAGGGAAGGACCTGAAGAATAAAGACTTTTTCTGCCTTATAAATTTCACAAGCCAAAGAGTTTCCTGAAACTGCAGCCTCCTTTTCTAATCCCTTAGCTGCCTAACCTGCAAATTTTGCTCCTTAGTGTTGTAACAGACTGTGATTCCTCTTTTATTCCTCCTTTAACTGTTATAACTGATATTTTTGAACTTTCTATCATCTCTGCTGGTAACTTGAGGTTAATGTAAGAAAGTAAGCTACATAAATAAGGGAATGCTAGGAAAATTTGAGATACAGCAAAATGTACAATACAGTGCATTTGCTATAGAAGTAAAAAAATTCAAATGGTATATATTTTGCAGTTATTTATGTGTAATATGTATATCAATTTTTATTTATTAAAATATATGCAGCTGAGAAACAGTTCCAGGCTGTGGCAATAATGCAATTGGTGATAAACATGACATTTCTAAAACAAATTAACAGTCAGTGTAATGCGATTTTGAAAATTAATTTTCATTTTGGCTTCTTCCTCAATGATTTTTGTACAGATGGTTACTGGAGCTTAATTTCATTGAATTATATTGTCCTAGGAAAGATGTGGTATGCTCTCAACATGGAAAGAAGTAAGATCTTTGACTAAATGAAAAGCATATACACAAAAGCATTCAAAAATACATGTAGCAGGTTATGTTTCACAGCTGCCTTTATGAAGCAGCTTAAGATCTCTGCACATTTAATTCTCAAGTCCAGCAACCAGCCAGTAAACCACAGTCCTCAGGTGAAAAATGAGAAATTTTAAGGGCCGTTGAACACACGAAATTTAGCAGAGTGCTCAATAGCCCTCAAAATTTCTCATTTAGGAGAATGCATATGTATTGCTTCCAAAAATGAAGGCTAACTTCACTTTCCCCATTTGATTTACATTTTTTCCTCACTCCTTCCCTCCCTCCCAGTATCTCTGAGTCTCTCATACCACGAGTAGCTGGTCTGCCTTTCTGCTTATTTTGCAACACACATAATACACCTGCAGATTAAAGCACTGGACTAAGTTCAGGTGAAAAAATATCCACCAACTTGTGGTGTAACACTAAAATCCCAGCCCATGAACAAAAGTGCATGTTTGGGATATTTTTTCCCTTGCATTCCCAATATACTCCCTCAGACACAAGCATAAACATGACACTTTTCAGGTTAATGTGTATTATTTGCCTTTCTGGAATTCCTCTCCCCAGACTCTGATATTTGCAGTGTTCTCAAAAACCCTATCTGAAAGAGGACACTAGGCAAAAATAAGCATCAATTCCAAGACTGATATTTTCTTCTTGCCTTTGAGCTACTTAGTCTCTTTTATCATTTTTCATATTTTTTTCATCCAGAGAATTGATTTTGTGTGTGTTTGAGTAGGGAGTATTCTCAGAGTAAGAACCACCTCATACCAAGAATCAAGAATAAAACTAATTTGTTAATCAGTGATGTTTAAAGACTTTTACAATCAATAAATTGCAATTGCTTAATTATTTGATGGGGTTTATAAAAGGCACTTAATTGCAAGATGTCAAACTATTCCAGTTTATAAATAAATTATATTTTTCTATAAGCTCTCTCTGTAGTCGAACACATAGGTCAATTAAGTAATTTAAATGAATATTTATCATTCTGTTATTAATACAAAATAATAATTTTCTGTAAGGAATAGGAGGACTGGAAAGGAAGGTTCTTCATGTCCATCACTATTTATGCTCCAGTTTTATGTTTCTTCTATCTTCTTTGTTTGAATATTTTTTTCTGTATCTTAAATATTTATTTCCTGAAATAAATATTTATTTATACTTATGGTTAGTTGGTAGAAATTAGCAGAATTCTTGGCCAATGGTAACAGTCAGGAGATTCCACAAGTGCTGCAAGTCCAAGTTTGCAGAATTACCAGGTTGGAGAGAAGGTCCTCTGTGGTCTTTCACTAGGGTAATTTTTTTTTTTTTTTTTTAACCTGTGCCACAAAAACTAGAAGAGTTGCAGAAAGAGTAGCTGACACATAGTTACTCCTGACCACACAGTGGAAGATGCACTGGGATAAGTGTTTTGTATCTGCATGAAAATCCTGACTTAGGTTTTGAACTGTACTGGTGGCTAAATTGATGCCACTGTAAATAAACCCTTCATGAGCTGCCTGGCATTTTCAGTAGCTTTGTTTGTGGGCAGAGCTGGAGCTGTGTGAGAACTGCCTGGTCACCTGCCCAGTTCTCACATCAGCCTTAAACAGCAGAGACAGCACTGTCCAACTTCCCTTTAACTGCTTATCTCTGAAGTTGTTTTTTTAATAGAAAACTGTACTTAGAAGTAGAAAGAAAGGGGTCTGTTAATTGAAATGCTGGGGTTTTTTTTAACAAGCATTCTTTCCTTTTATTGATCATTAGATATTTTATATTTCTTTTTGCATTACTTTTTGAAAAAGTAAATTAGTATCAATGTGAGATAAAGTACTTGCTTTTTAATGGTTGTGTTACAACAGGCTCCATGAGGGTCTGGAGTTGAAAATCCTTTCATCATCTTCATAACTGCCATTTTTTTTGTCTGTCCTCCGTTCATGCAAAACCTTGAATTTTGTATTAATGTTCTCTCATTTCTCTTGTGATTATGTCTTTGTGGTAATACCGAACCTATCATAAATCTACTTGTACTTTATCTCCTTGTGGAAATATGTAGTATTTTAGGTAAAAAGGTTAGATATGCAGACTAAAAGCAGCCACTTCTGCCATTGTAAAAGCTTTTCAGAAAATTCATCCTGTGGGAGTTAAAATCCTGCAAAGCCTTGTATACTTAAGAAATAGACTATTAAGGCAATAGATTGTGTTAAACTTGAGCTGAACATGAGTTACTGTGTAAAAAGTCTCCTCGCAAAAAAAAAAAGGAATTAACATATAGACTGAAGGGTAAATTCTGTCCTTCTGAAAAATGTGTAATCTAATTAGCATTTTGTGGGATTTACTGGGATGAGTTTTCCCCGTGGCGTATGCAAATGCAAACAGGGAGAAGATGGGCCCCGGGCTGCTAATGGCAGACATCTGCCTGGAGGGACAGCCATGTAAAAAAAATGCCTGCATCCTTGTCCCCGAGGACCTGGTGTCAGCTGAGGTGATTCTTGAAGTTACAGGAAGATTTTTAATTATGGGGAAGTTCCTCAGATGGTGAAAATAGATGATTTTTCCTTAAATCACACCTGTTGTAAGGTAGANGGGAAGTTCCTCAGATGGTGAAAATAAGCAAAAATCTCTTTTAAAAGGGGAAGAAGGATCAGATGGTGTTTCCTTAAATTACACCTGTTGTAAGGTAGGCAAAGTTTAAATGCCAAATATTCCCTACGCAACTGCTTCCAAATATTTTGGCTGTTTTCTCTAAGCCATCTCCATCAAACTTTGGAGTCAGCCTCAGTGCATTTGAGAGACTTGGAGGACAGGGCTCATGAAGGCACATCTCAGCTTCTTGAGGATAGGGCTGAGACCACATCTTCCTCCTGTGAAGAGGAAAAGACCAGAGTGGTGATGAAGCACTTGGGATCATCCCCTCATCTGTCTTGCTGCTCCAGAAGGAGCAGGAGCAGTGGTGGCTGGTGCTGCTGGGATTCAGCAACACCAGGCAAGACAGGGTGACCTTCCATGACTCCTGTAGGAAAGTGAGGCCATGGCCTTGCTTTTCTGTTTGCTGCCTGCCTTCTTCCCTTGCTCTCCACAAACGAGGTTGCTGTTCCCTGAGCTCAAAGCCAAGACTACAGCCAAGACCTGCAGGAATTTTTGGATGGCAGAAGAAAGATACATAGAGACAGATGAATTAGTTTCCTCAGGTGGTTCGATTTATATTGTTTTAAAGGTTTTGGTTGATACATTCAGGAAAATACTAGGGCTTTAGTTATTTCAGAGAGAGTGCTTAAAATCAGAATCATTCCTCTCACTAGCTGGTAAGTGGATTAGTTTGGCAAATTAAAGCTTTGGTTAGGATGACAGTAGAAAAGAGTATTTGTCCTTAGTCTTAAACAATGACTCTTGTCTCTAATGTTTCTTTTCTAGAAACTGAAATACTGTATGCATATTTGATATTGTATTTAGTCTCTCAAGATGGCATCCCAGGTCTGATGTTCAATTAGGGAGTGCAGTTCTGTAATCCTTATTTAATTAGAACTCCCTGTCATAGTCCCTGTGAGTTGCATTTGTAATTGGATTCTCACAAGTGAGAATATGCAGAGGCTACCTCAAAGGGGAGTTGCAATTTGCTGATGTCTGTTACTTACCTGTAGTTCTTCGAGAATGTTTCCTCTGCATATTCACATTATGGGTCCTGTCCACCTTCTGTTTGTCCTTGGATTTCTACTGCTCAGCAGCTGCGTGTTCAGTGAGAATAACTTGTAGCACTGTACAACTCTCAAATCTCAGATGGCTTGGTGTCTGTCATGAGATGGCCCTTGTACAGTCCTAGTAGTCACTGGTCTTCTAGGAAGCTCCTGTAGGCCACCAGCACTGGAGAACCCAAACCCACTGGTGTGAATATGCAAGGACAGCACTCTCAAAGAGCAAGCCAATGGTAAGTACCCTTTCTTTGTCTTCCACGATAAACCAAATATTTTAAGTGTTATTTTGTAAGTTCTCTATTGACAAATTTGCTACACTTTCCCTAGGATAAAAACATACTGAGATTAATTTAGAGCTGTTGCCTTCCTGGCAACACGTGAGTATCTGTGTTTGCAGATGCTCACTTCAGTTGTAAATTGATGTACAGCTATCAGTGTGTGGGTGTGCACATGTTTGAGCATTAATACATATTTCTATCAGACAAAAAGGCACAATTACAGTGCAGCACTATATATTTTACCATATATTCTTATGGTTGTATTACATTTAGAGTAGATTAGATAGTAGAGTGAGTCACTGACCAAAAAAAAGTCTTCTAATAGTGTGAACAATGTTAATTCTCAAAACAGATTCAAAGCTATATTGCTTTTCACTGCTACATTTTTTTCTGAACTTTTGTTTTTTCCAGACATGGAATTCTGTGAGACTCCCCATATCCTGTGCTCTGGCTATCAAACTGACCTCCATGGTGTGGCTGAGCACAGTTACCCACTGGAGGTGGGCTCGGACGTGGACACTGAGACAGAAGGAGGCGCATCCCCGGACCAGGCCCTGAGGATGTGGATGAGGGGCATCAAATCCGAACACAGCTCCTGCTTGTCCAGCCGGGCAAACTCAGCACTGTCCCTCACTGACACTGACCATGAGAGGAAGTCTGATGGGGAGAATGGTAATAAAGAAATGTGTCTAATGTACTCAATAGTAGTAGTAATTTATTCAAAACTTTCTACTTATCTTATTTTCCTTTTTTTTTATCTCTTTTGTTTTCTTTCTCTTTTTCCCCTTCCTTCCTAGATCCCTGTACTGTATGTAAAGTAAAGGGATTGTTTGCTGTGTGTATTGTATTTATAGTTTAGACAGAAAATAAGACAAAAAGATGAAACTGATTTTGTTAAAATATCATTTCTCTGAGGCAAATAAGTTTCCCACATTCTTCATTTTTATGTCGGAAGATATTTATCATTTCAATTTCCTGGCCTATGAACTAGGTTCTAAAATCTATATATGTACATTTATATCACATTTTGCATACAGTTGCTTCTGGGCTTAGCTTTAAGGCTCTTCAGCCAGGTGACTTGAGAAAGACAACCTGCAGTTCTAAATTTTCTATTTACCTCTAATCTTATGCTCCACCTGAAGACATGTCTTTATCAGTAGGACAGACTGAACAGGTCTTTGTCATGTCTCAGTTCTGTATTTCTCTGCATAGAGACAGTGGGCTTTTGGGTCACATGGGCTTAGTTTTTGTATATGTGTGTTTTCTAAATATTCATTCTCATTCAGGATTTTTTTACTCATTTTCTTATGATTTAGTGTGTCACAGAAGGGAAAAATGTGTATTTAATTAAGTAACGTGAGGAATTAGTATTTTTTTATCTCTGCATTAAAATTGATTAAGAGCTACTCGGTTTCCTTACAAAGTATAGTAAGTAAACAAATTTATCATGCTTAAGATCAACAAGCTTAGCTGATATTTTAATTTCTGTGTTTAATAGCTGCATGTTATGGCAGGTCTAGATGTCATTAAATATTGACACTCCAGTGTTGACAATGACATATTTTAGTGCCTCTGTAGTCATAAGGTTAATAAAACTGAAAGAGGTTTCAGTAATAAATGGCATTTCTATACTTACATGTTTGAATTTATCAAATGTGAGGCTCATAATTATATAATTTCACCTGGATGTCTGCCAGTACCAATGATAATGTCCAGTATAGGCTCAAAAACATTACATTATCTGGTTGAGGTTAAAGAGACATTTTAGTGTTTGGCTTGTTTCTAATTAAATATTCCTTTGAGGATTAAGCATTCTGTAGTACCACATTTTATTGTGTTGGTGGAATCAGGTAGTTTTTAGATGCCATCTATTTCCACTGTGCAGTGGCTGCCTGTCTTCCAGCTTCCTGCTTCTGTGGGATCCATCCTCTGTAAAGTGTTTGTTGCATAGAGAGGTTGTGTTTGGGTTTGAGGTAGGGTGTCTGTTGGTGTTTTCCTAGAGATGCTGGGTTTTAGATGGTGGCTGAAGGAATTTAATCTGGTCTGCCTGGCATTGGTCAGCCCCTAACTATGAAAATTATTGAAAGAGAATGCTACATGGAAGGAATGTGCATACTTGTGACATTTAGACTAAAAAATACACATTTTTCTTGTAAGGTGCTGGGAAGCAGAAGTATTGGAATTAGATTCAGCATGTAACCAAGTACTGTATTTCAGTCTGGAGTGCAGTGGTGCAGCTGGATGTTGATAATATTTTGCTTAGTTGTACATGTACCACTAAATAAGTAATCTTCTGTAGATGAAAATTACTTTAAGTAGTGCACCTTCATCATCTTGCACAGATGTAGCAAGAACCATGGGTTAAGTGTCATTAAGATAGGGACACATAACATTGTGCTTCCCCACCAAAGAATGCTTTCTTCTAAAGGTCTGTCTCTGAGAATGATTTTAATCAGTTTAAACTGGTGTAGATAGGCTTTTTGCATATGCCTTTAATATTTTATTTCTTGTAAGCCTTATAACAATTTTTAAATCAGGGATTCATGTTTGAGGTGCTGGAGTACCAGTTTTAACTAAGTACTTGGGAGAGGAAAGCAAGGGCAAGAGCAAGTTGGAAGAGAGAGAAACTGAAAGCACAACCTCACTTGAACTCTTTTGATGTCTCCAGGTAGGGCCAACTAAACAGGTATCAGTGCTTCCTGTGGTGTTGAGTCATTATAATAATTACAGTCTTGAAAGTTAAAGTCTGAATAAATTTGAACACTGCAGTTCAAGCTATATTTGTTTATATTATCTGTTATTTCACAGGTAAGTTCATAGCCAAGATTCCTGAGCAGTGTGTTTTTCATCTGGGTTGGCACTCAGCAGCAAAGCACTCTGTGAATATAGAAGTTCATGAATCTCTATTTAGATTATGTCATAGATGGCACATCTTCCTGTTTCTATGCAGTCCTGTGTGCCAGGGGCTTTATCAGAGAGCCACAAGTGCTGCATTTATCCTTGTCAGTTTCTGCCATGGAAATGTGGGGTTTCTTTGTGCCTGCCAGTAACTACTCTGGTGTGAAAATGGGAGAGTGCATAAGATCTGTTGCTGGAAGTACATGAAATATTAGTTTCCAGTATACTTTCTAATTCCTTTAAAAGTATTTAGCAATTCTGGATTTCGAGGGGTTGACCAAATGGTATGTGAATGCAGGTATTTGGAACTGGAGTAAAATTAATGAGAAAGGTACAGTTGTTGCATGATTTGAGAAAACATTGCTATTGTTGTCCAGATTTTGAAAGGATCAGTAGGGTTTTGGGTTTGGGTTTATTTTTTTTCTTCCTCTATGAGCACAGTTTTTGCTTCAAGTGCAGAACAGGTCTTTTTGTGGTAATATTGGGACAATTAATTGTGTGGACTGCAGTAGATGTGCTTTCAAGGCAGTTTTTTGCTTTACATTGATCTGAAGCTAATATACTTTGTGAAATTTTCTTCTTTTTAGCTCTTTCTTGACATTCTCTTATTCATTCCAAGCTCTAGCTTGACGTTCCCTGGCACAGGATATATATTTCTCTGTTCATTCTGGGTAGGCCAATTTGAGAATTTATTTGAGGATTGTTTTCCTTCGTAGACACACCAACTCTGTCATAATCACTGTTAAAACACACACTGGTTGTTTTGGCAGCATTAAACAGATTGTATGAAACACCAACGTTTCCATTTATTGTTGTCAAGTTAATGGCAACTAATAATAGCCTATTAGTGCACAGACTGCCTTCAGCTTTGCCTGAGGCTAAGCAAAATATATATTGACTGCACAAAATGAATGACCAATTTCTTGGGGATCATTGCTTATCTCTGGTATAGTATAAAAAGCTCAGTTTAAACACAGTGTTACTCTACAGTATGTGAATGAAAATTTCAGATAGCAACACCACAGAATAACCATATCAAAATTAGTTCCTTTATTCCATTGAAGCCTGCACTTGCCCTCAGTTCACTGGTAAAATGGTATCTGCCACTGCAGCATGTCAGAACATCAAATTCAGTGCTTTCATCTGCCAGATTACTGAGCTGGCAAATGTATTTATTTATTTATTTGTTTGTTTGTTTATTTTTCTGGAGCATGTGGTCAAGAAGAGGATACAAACATGATCTACAGAAAGCATGATCTCCAGATATATCCCTAGAATTACATGGCTTGACATAGATCTGCCTCCCATACTAGGTAGTGTATTAAAAAGCAGCCCACAGTTGATTTTGTGTCCATATAACCTTCCTCATTGTTGTTCATTCAGTTCTTATGTTGTCCTTTACAGGATGTCTATGCAGCTGTGACATGATGAATTTGACCTCAAGTGCATTTATGCCATGCCATAATCCATTTTTGAGCCACATTTAGCACATCTGCACAGCCATCAACTCTTTCACTTTTAGCTGCTACCTCTCAGCTGAGAGCTAGTGTGGAGCTTCAGCCATTCCTACAATAACACAATTTTTAACCTTTTTTATTTTGTCAGATTGCTTTGATGTACTTTTAAGTCTGACTTGTTTGGCTCATTCCTGACATCTACTTAGATGTTTTTATGCAATTAGGTACTCTTTCTCTACACCACAGTGACAACCAGTAGGAGAGTACAGGATTCCCAGTGCTGGAGGAGTGTACTGTGAAGTGCAGACTCGTCTTGGATCCAGATTTCTGCTCAATTTCCTTGGCTGAATTATTTTATGACAACTGGGTATTAGCTGTAGTTCACAATGACTTGTTTGAGATTTGTAGGCAAGAAATAAGGGTTTTAGTACAGGCTGAAATACCACTGGTCATGCAATGTAGCCTTAGAGTGCTTGTGAGATCTGGTCAGGAGACTTTTCCTTAATAACATACTTGTCTTTTTAAAAGCAGAGCAAGAGGGGGAAAAAAACAGCTGTGGAAAAATGTCATTTTTCCTTTTTGCCCACTTAAAGTGTTGGGAAAATTCTTTCTTGACGTGAGTGTATAGTCTCAGATTCTATTTGGAACAATACTTCTAATAATAACAAACATTTTAAACAGCAGGCAGCAAAGATGGAGTAATAGTATTAGCCATATATTAATAAGTAGATGTAGTAGAGAATTTAGTAGGTTACAGATCAAAGTTGAGTTTAATGAGCTAGAAACATGTAAGATTATTCTTGTGTAATTCATCTAAGTATTTGTTTTATAGCCTGGGAGCAGTGATCCATTTAACAGAGCTTTTGACTGTCCCTAAATCTCTGAGGATTTTTCATTTTGATTGCTGGGCAGATGGATCAGTTTTGGACAAGTCACCTTAGTTCTTTTCACTTCATATTCAGTATCTTAACAGTATCTGTTAAAGGAATAGAGATAATTAGTAAAGGAAATAGAATGGCTGATGCTGTATGAGAAACACAGCTTTGTGAATGCTGTAGTTATGCAGACATGAGGAGGATTTAGCTGAGGACAAGGCTCTGATTTAATTTATGGTGTGTGACAATAGACCTACTGTGAATTCACACCTGTTTAAATTAGGCTTGGATTTGACTCTTCATAAAAGTCTTGTGTTTTTTATGTAAGAAAGTGACAGCATTGTGATTAATGTTGCTGTTATTTACTGTTATTTTGTAAACAACTCAGGCATTAAGCTGATCTCTGGCTTTCTCATTTCCCCAGGAAATTATTACCAACAGCTACATTACAATAGCAATACATGCTCTGAGAAGTGGGCATGTGGCTGCCTCTCTATGCAGGATTGTGTTTCTAATAATGATGGCTGAAGTATATCCATTAGCTCCTGTCCTGTCACTTTCTATTTACAGTGGTGCAATTAAGAAATTGAATTACTAATTTGCAAGTAGACCCATTAGGTTAAATATGTGTAAGTAGCCTTGAAAATATAAAGGTAAATATTGGTCTTAATCCCATTCCCTCTGTGTCATTTAATATTTTTCTCTTTGTTCCTGGTGTGCTTTATTTTGACTTTTTGTTGTGGTATGGATTTCATTCTGTTTGTACACTCCTGCCTATCAGATCATTTAAGGCACCTAATAGATTAAGGCAATCTCATCAATAAAATGCAAAAGCCCTCATGGTGAAATTCCTTCAACTTCTGTGGTTTGCTATAGCTTGTCCGATACTTGATTTATGATACTCTCAGATATTTGACAGAAAAGGACCACTAACCTTCCCTTAATAAAAGACCTCTGTTGCTTTTGTTGTGGAGTTTTTTTTTTGATCTTTTAATGTTTACATGGTGTTTATGTTGGTTGCTTCTGCTGTTGTTTCGAAGAAGGCTCCTCGGTGTGAAAGGAGGAATGAGAACCCCTGCAGTAACGTAGCAATGTCTTTTGGGGAGCATTGGCATATTCACTGACATGGTAACTGCTCTGCTGCAGTTGTTAAGAGTGTAAGATGCTTTTGTTGACCTTAGAGTGGTTCCTTTGGAAATGTTACTGTCTCAAAGGCAGCGTGTAAGTTATCCAAATTGCTTTGGATAAGTGTGAGATGCTTCTGGAAGCACTGCAGCATCACCTCAGCTGCAATATCATGCAAGTCTTGAGCTTGTGCCCCCCAGTATTTAAGCCATTTCTGAAATTGTTTATGTATGGAAATTCAGCTAATGACTTTTTTGTCAGTATTGTGGGGGAAATTCTGCCTTTTAAAATTACCATCTTTATTACTTTTTTCTCACTAACAAGGACATTGCATCTGCATGTCTGCTATTTTAGTCTTTACAATTTTCATGTGGTCTATTAAAATCATTACACCGTATTAAAACATTCCCTTTTTTGTGGTTCTATTTTAAGCACAATGAACGCTAATTTAAAGACAAATATCAATATTTAGTATCTTACGTTAAAGATAATGAAACAGTATTTAGAATGTAGCAGAAATACTTTCTATATTCCAGAATCTAAATGACTTTTTCCCACAGCGTAGTAAAAATTATCAGTCCATTTGCAGAAGGTCGTGTAATATTTTTTCCCTGAATGTTTTTTTTTCTTTCATGGTGGGGGAAGAAGGAAGGGAGGAAAACTTGAGGAGAAGAGTCAGGTCTGATTTTTATTCTGGAAATCAGTAAATTGGCATTAGAGCTCAGGAGAAAATTTCTTGGCTTTCCTCCCCTGTGTGATACAGCAAGTATAGTGGATGTGCCTTGAGGAGCCAGCAGCAATATAAATTATCACTCCTTTCATTTAAATCCTTTTTATTTTCTCAGTGTTCTGGTTATGAATGCAAAGGAAAATTATCTCCAGAAATACTTCACAGTGCAAAAATATTTTGCCATGATTCTGCAATTCTTTGGATCTCAGTTTATTTAGGCTGCCACAGGGGGGAAAACTGAGATGGGGTAGATAGACAAGTGACTGTTTTCTATTAGGGTGCTGAAATGCAGAAGGATGAGGATTGTTTGACTTCTCATTTCACAATCTTTACAAGACCAGGCAAACACTGAACAAAATACTTTTTATCTTGTTGAGCATTTACTGTGAATTCTACAGGAGGACATTTCTGAGCAAGTGTTGCTGGGAGCATTTCCATTCTAAACAGTCAGCATGTCTATCCTGATCGTTTATTTATGTTGTTTTATTAAGTTTACAGTGTTTTTTATTTCTCATCTCTTTTGGTTAAGTTTTTAAATGTTTTAGAAGATCAATCTGATTTACAGAAGCAACCTATGGTCATATTTTGTATGTATGTTCTTTGGAATTATTTAGTTTAGTTTCATAGTTATTTTGAAATACAATCCATTTTCCTCATATGTCTTAAAATGTAGATGTTTCTACCAGTTGGAACCTGCTTTTCATCAAAGTTTTGGATGTTCTGCTTAAAGCTGAAAGTTGAATATCATTAGTGCAAAATAAGGCTAAGGAAAAACTTGTGAACTCTGATCCTGGAGATTACAGTTAAGGCTGCTAGATAAATGAGATCAAGTTACTCTCATTTGGTTGCTTATACTGTCAGCCAGAATGGTTTTAAATGCAAAGAGAACTGGAGCTTTTTTCATCCTGTAGCAAAATACTTTACAGCTGCCACATCACAGAGTTGTTTGGGTTGGAGGCAGCCTTGAAGATCATCTTGTTCCACCCCTGCCATGGGCAGGGACCCCTTCCACTGTCCCAGGATGCTCCAAGCCCCATCCAGCCTGGCCTTGGGCACTTCGGGGATGGGGCAGCCACAGCTTCTCTGGACACCCTGTGGCAGTGCCTCCCCACCCTCACAGGGAGATAATTCTTCCCAATCTCTCCTCTAAACCCACCCTCTGTCAATTTAAAGCCATTCCCTCTTGTCCTATCATTCCTTGCCCTCTCCATCTGTCTTGTAGCCCTTTTAGGTACTGGGGGGTGCTCTGAGATCTCCCCAGAACCTTCTCTTCTCCAGCCCAAGCCTGTCTCCTTAGCTCCAGCTCTCTGAGCATCTTCATGGCCCCCTCCTGACTTGCCCAAACTGTAATACCATAAGTGAAACAAAAAGAAGGGATCTAGCAAATGAGTACAGGATGGATACAAAAGTGACAAATACTGACAAATTATCATTTTAGGGTCTAGCAAGGTTTAATCTAAATATTATTTCTTTTTGATGATGTGAGATCTAAGAATTTATTGTTGTCCTGTGGATGAGAAAAGTTGTTCATTCTTCCTTTCCAACCTTTTTTAATTTTTACCCATTTAATTCATTGTGTGTTTAATTACATGAGAAAGTATTATCTTACATTTTCAAATTTGTTAGTATTTCATTTCCTCTTGGGCTTGGGAGTAAGATGAAGATCAGCATAAATCTGTATTATTCAGAATTATGAATGTTAGCATATCCCTGTCTTAAAGAAGGGGAGTATTAATAGTAGCAAGTAGCTTTCATCTAGAAGAAACATAGTGGCCCATTGCTGCAGTCTTGTGAAAATGAAAGCTAAACTAAGTGTATTATCTGATTTCTAATTTCTGCAATAGAAAATAGGTTAAGAATGAGAAGCTGTATATGAAATTGGAGTTCGTTTTTCAGAATAAAGCAGATTTGAATGCTGCTTATTTCAACTTGCTTTTTTATATGAAGGGCTTACAAAATAAAATTCAGCATTTTCTATATTAATTTTGTTTATTTAATCTTATTTAGCTCTATGCCCTCACTCTATACTTTGTAACATCAGCATAGGAGGAAATGTGTACAATTAGCTCTTCTAGAATATAGGTTCAGGAGCACTGAATAATTCCTGCAGCCTGCTTCTTTTCCTTTACAGATGTTTTTGAGTAATATTTTAATCAGATTCACATATTCTGATGACTAATTATATTGCCAGTGGTTTTTTTCTTTGTCTTAAATTTCTACCCCAGATGATCTGCAGTGTAGATTTTTTTACCATGTTCCCAGCTCTGACTTTCAGCTGAGCAGCCCATGTCAGCTTCTGATAATGAGCTGCTGGCCAGGAGCTGCACAGAGGGGCAGCCCTTGGGGCATCACAAACCACATGTTGTAAAGTAACCATGTTCCATTGCCTTGGGTGATCCAGAAGGGGAGCTGGGGATGGGTTTTTATTCCATGAAATCACATACCCTAAAAGGTATCTGTGTGGAAGGAAATACCTGCAGGTGAGGATGGCTTAGGACATTAGGCTAGGGTTGTTCAGCTCTGTTGCTGGAAACTTTGTGAAAAGATCTCAAAAGCAGGTAACAAAGGGACAGAAGTTATTTCTAGACTGTGTATTGTGTTAATTATGGTTCCTAGCACTCTTCCCTCCTACTTAATTGAAAAGGTTTTACTCTCATCTTTCAATGTGGCTTTTAAGCTTTTTCCCTCTCTGCCTACAGTTATTTTTGAGTAAATATGTATTATGAATTGATACATACCAAAGTCACAGTAAGTGTTGTTCAGACTTGTCTGCCCTTCTCATTGCTTTTTTCAACATCAGTGTCAAGGGGCATTTTGGGTTTAAGAACATCCTATTTGATTAATTTTCCTCCAAACAGTGCTTTTGAGACAGCAAACTTTGTTATTGCCCAATCATGCTAAGGTCTTTTAGAGCAAGTATTTTACTGTGGTGGATGTGGCAGGGTCATAATGCATGCTTGGAATTTATGTTTTTCTGCATAATTTGGTATAAATATACCTCCAGTTGCACAATCAGAAAGTGTTTGATGTAGTTTGCTTGAATTGAATCTGACTTGAATTTCCTTGAATTGTTGAGTAAGAGAGCTGCTTGTGAGCAGTGCACTGTCAGTGGGGCCTGATGAGCAATGCAGGATTAACAGCTCAGCACCAGGGACTTCTCAGTTATTTTCTTTATGACAAAACAACTTGTGGATGCTTGCACCTTTTGATTACCGTGGAAAGGTTTAGGTTATGCTGCTGATCACAGATGGGGGTGGAACTTTTGCTGTAAAGCAATACTCCTGGTAAAGGGAAAATCTCCGAATTTATTTTTTTATGTACTTGTAAATTTTTGTTGAGGTCAAAAGGTTTCCCAGAATATTACATAATTTCCTTTTACAAGGAAGACGATGTTGATATATATTTATTAGGAAGTATATATGACTAGAAATAAGACTTCACATTGTGCCTTTCTCAAAAATCCTCAGCCCTTCTCTCTCCCAGCTGAGGAGTTGTTCCAGCCCTTCTCCATTGCTTCACTAAAGGAAGGTCTTCCCTCTCATTTAGTGTGGGTTTGTGGGCAGTGTGTGCTGGTGAGCATTTGTGAAGGTGGGCACAGTGCCTGCAGGGGCCAGGGCTGCTCTGCCAAAGGCATCACAGCCCAAATGTATTTCTTCCAGGGTGTCTCTAATTATTCAGTTATTTAGAATTGCAGTTCTTCCTCTGCAACAAGGGGCACTGCCCAAATGCTTTTCTGTGATGTGCTCAATGTGTCTGCAACTATCTTTTATGTCTTTGCCTGTGGGGAAAAACATAATTGAGTCATTCTTCCTGAAGCCTGCGTGGTTGTGTGTTCAGCCAGTACAGTGCTCATTTCAAAACTCCTATTGATGGTTGCATTGATTATTTTTATTTTAGCTTGTAATTCTGTCTCCAATCTATCTTTTTAATTTTTATAGTTCACTACCTATTGAACAGCAAATTCAGCCATGTTTGGTTTTGTGCATATTTTTTTAGAAATATAATCTCCTGAATCCAGATTTCTCAGTAGTAGCTAATAGCCTACAGTACTTGAAAGCTCCTTTTTCTTTTTATAACCTATCTCTTTTCCAATACATTTTCTGATTACTGCACTACAGTTCGATTTTTATTGGATCATTTTAGAGCGTAATAATTCATTTCTGATCCCTGGTACCTCTTGTCCATGTCTGAAGTACTCCACATTATTTCAGTCACTCATTTTTGTTGATGTCTTTTCTCTAAAGGCAGTCTTCTGTGATTTCTCTCAAAATATCTTTCTGGCATCACCATTTTAGACTTGTGATATCCAATTTCTTTTTAATACAAAATCAAATAGAAAGCATTTTCTGTACTTCACCAGCCAGCTCTAGTGGAATTTTTTGAGCTTTCTTCTAGCTATCTTATACATTGCTTGGTGGCTAATAATGGCAAAAACAATACTACAGCCATACATGCAATAAAATAAACACTTAGCTCTGCAATTGCTTTGCAACTTTGCAACTCAAACAGTGCTTATTAATGTTAAATAAAGAGCCATAATAAGTAGAGTCTAAAACAACTGAGTTTTTGCATAAATCTGTGTGAAATTATTTGTTCATGCACTGCTTCTATAACAGTTTAGATTGAATTATTAACTGCCTTCTGTTTGGGAAATAGGAAAAAATTACCCTCGTGTCCCTCCAGGTTTTGCAGAAAGCTGTGTCAAATCCTGCAGTTTCAGTTAGGTTTCTCTTTTGGGCTCAGTAAGAGCTCTTGAGATACTAAATTGTGGCCACTCTTATGGAAAGAAGCTTCTGGTAAGAGAAATGGCAGTGAGTTGCCATTTTCAAATGGTTTCAGATTATTTTGTTCCAAAGCTCCAGATTTGTGCAGTCATGAAAAAAAAAAAGTTCTTGTGCATGGACTCATGTAGGTGGATCCGGGCTGTGGACAGCTGGCAGAGCTCAGGTTGTAGGTTCCCACAGGGAAAATTTGGGAGTCAGAATGTGGAAACAGCCTCAGCCAGCTGGGAAGCAGGAAGGGCAGTCCACAAAGTGGAGGAGTTTGACCATGGCTTTGCCAGCTCAGGTCATGTTTCAATGATAATCTTTGGCAGAAGTTTTCTGTATCACAGAAACCCACCCCAGTCTCCTGCTCTGCTCTCCCTCTTGTTGCTGCTCTTTCTTTATGTGATGATGGAATCTGAAGTTTTATATGCCCATGGAAGACAAATGAAAACAGCAATTGAGTACTCTGTGGAGTGTAGTTGTCTAGCTCAGGTGTACAACCTAGCAGCCAAAAAATACATGGCAGAAGCTTCCCATCCTGCTGCTTTCCCTCCTTGTTGCTGCAATGTTCTCTGGTTGCTTGCCTGTCTTAAAGAGTCCTTATGTCCTTTGAGAACACCAGCATATTTTGGTGATGGTGTTAATAAAGTCCTTGACTCGTAATATTCTGAAGCTTGAATCCTAAGTATCAGTGGACTGATAAAGCTGAAAAACCAGCTTAGTCAAGTGAAGAAGTGGAAACCTGAGGTGTCAAATGAATTTTAAAATACATGTATAATTTTGCAGAGCAGTTATTCCTAGAGAACTTTCTAATACTCCAGAGATAAAGATCTTTTAAAGTGCATGTCAGCCTCTTCTAGGATGCAAGTTTGGAGGTGGCTGCATTGCTTATTCTGGTAGGTGGTAAATGCACCCCTGCTCTGCTTCTTGTAGCAGCTCAGGCAGTTTGAGGCTGGCAGTATCTTTATACCTCATAAGTGTGAGTGCTTGTGCTGAAATCCATTGCTACACAAGTTAAAAAGGTAAGCAGGTAAAAAGTGTGGAATTTATCTCTGTAAATTTTTTGTTGGTGTTTGAATTGATTTGCACAACTAATGCATCAGAATTTCAGTTAATTTGAAAAATATTACAAAACTCCTCAGATGAGAGAACTTCTTCTGGTTTCGTGTATTGATCGATGTGCAAATACAAGAAAAGCAAACATCCCAAAAGGCAGCTGACTGGGCAGTCAAGCATTTCCTCCTTTTCATATGAATAATAATTGTATTTGGAGGAGTTCTTCAACTGGCTTCTGCCCAGCAGCTTGTGATAGTAATTTCAAATGTGGGCCCTTCTTTGGGTGCTTACAGTGAATCACCAGAACAGGAAGACAAATGGGGACAATTCTCTACCACAAATAGGTCTTTCTTACAGGCTCACTGTTTGTTTGATTTAATTACTTCTAAAAATATTTCCTCTACATGTGTTTTAGAGGTAGTGATCTGAAAGCAGATGACAAATATTTCAGTGTTGGTTTGGGTGCTTTTCTTATTGGCCGTTTTATTTCTTTAAGACTAGCAGAACAGGAAATAATCTGCTCATCTAACCTGGTTGGTTCTAAATACCTACCAAATTCAGTGGCATTTCTTTACTCCTCATCTTTGAATTAGTTTCTTGACTTTTCTCTTGAATGTAGCTTGTTCTAATAACGTGAGGTCACCCAGGGAATTAGTTAGAGACATGCTTCTGGCATGCTTCTGGGTCACCTCAGTTCTGTGATAAACTGGTAACTGTGACTGAAATTTATAGTCATCCTAAAAGAAAATATCCAAGAAGTAGAAAACATGGTTTCATGAGCTGTTATTTCAGAGGCTGAAATATGACAAACTGTAGTGAAAGTATAGAGAAAGCCATAGTTACTCCCATTCTGCTGGAATTTAAAGCATTTGGAAATACTCTGTGTTCATTACACTAGATTGCCTCTTCTTTGCAGGTTGTCTGGTATTAGTAGAAATGCTTACCTGTGTTCAGTATATGCAATGAAGTTTTATCAGTTAATGAAATAGTAGAAAAAAGGCAAAAAATAAACTTAATCAGAATAACGCACTGTCATAGAGACACGACATAACTGAAAACTTAGTTAACTTTAACCTTATCAGCTGGCTGTTTTCTAATCTCCCAAACAATGCTTCCAGGCAGTGATTTTTATTATTTGCATTAGAAGAAAGCTAATAGATTCTCATCAAAATCAAGACTCGTGTTGCTTCACATTATCCAGATGCAGGTAAAAGATGAGCCAGTCCTCTGAAGAGCCCAAATGATATATATATTTATATATACATATATATAGATTATTTTATCTCTTATCTTCCACAGGTTCATTCTAAGCCTCATGTAATATGCATAAAGCTCTTCAATAAAGAATTTTGTTATTTACTGGGAAGAACTTCTTTATTATTGTTATCTGTTTTTCAGGTAGTATCAGATCAGACTTTGCACAATTGTTTAGTTTCTACAGGAAAAAAGCTTTTATTGTGTCAAGGATAATTGGTTTTTCTATTTTTAATTTATTGAAATCTTTGTTTCCCACGTAGTATTTTGTAGCATAGAAGCAGAAGCAGTTGAAACAGGAGAGTGAAAAAGACTGTTAAAAGGGGTACTTGCTGCCTTTATTGCTGTTGCCTATGTTTTGAAATATTAATTACTAAATATACTTAAATATAGTATTTTCAATTTTAAAATTATAAAAAATGTGGGTGTTTATTACAGTATTAAAATTTACCTGGTTGGGCTTTTAAATATCTGAAATGTGGGGATGATAACATGACACAGTGTTAGGGACATAAAAATATTTATGAGAAATTGTCATGAAATGTATTAGAAATGTGATTCTTATCTGATATTTAAACTGCAGACATTAAAACATCATCCCTAACACACAAGTTGAGACTGAACATTTCAAAGATCCAGAAGGATACCCAGCAAATTGAATGAAATTCAGTGTGTGGGATAGTAACCAAATATAAAATATTTAATAGGAGCTACTTCGGAAAGCAGTAATGCTGAAAGGGGCCTTAAGGGCCAGTAAATGAGATAAATGGAGCCAACAAGTCAAATGCTACTTTGGGCTGTGTGTGTACATGTGTCTTATCAGGGAACTATGAAGTATAGCAGCTGTCATTAACACTTCTCAGCTGAGTCACTTCCGAGCATTTCAACACCGGGGATGGATAAAATCAAAGAATCTCAGAGTAGCACAAAATGCAGTTGTGTCTTTGGGACTTGTTATTCAAGGAAAGGTTTTTTTAAAGGCCTGAATCTGTAAAGGAAGTCTTAGACAAGTTTGGGGTGCAGGAGGAAGGAACTCCGTGGGTCTCTCACATCCCAGGTGATGCTGTTGTCACCAGGAGCGCCGTGCAGAACATGCAGCAGAACTGTCTGCTGGCAGACACAGACACAGCTCTGCTGGTTCAGGAGATGCAACTGGCAGTCTGAGGAACTTAAATGTGAAATCAGAGACTGTTTCTAAACAGTGTAGTCATTCAACATGGGAATAATTTGCCAAGGAACCATACTTAGTGTTTGGAGTCCTTGTGCTATGAGGGTTAATGTGAGGGTCACTGGTTGAAACTTGTTCTAACTGTGAAGGTGATCAGACTAGATGGGTGCATTGGCTCTTTCTTTGCTTCTGTAGTGCTATTATGTTTCTACTGACTATTAAATTTTTCCAACTTGTTTGTTTTAGAGTAATATGAAGCAATAAATGAAGTGGTAGAGGTTTTGTGGCTGCAGTTGTTTAAAGCCAGCCAACACATCTGATTATATACTACAGAGGATGTGACAAGCATGTGATTATTGACTGCTGTTCTTCATCAGTTTGTAGTCAAAGGAAATAACCCAATAGATCTTTCCATCTCTGACTTGGGTGTATTGTCTATAGATGTAGCAGCTGCCCTAAACATTTGGCAACTGGCCCAAGCCCAAAAATTAACACTAAAAAATTAATTTTCTATTAGCTAATAAGGACAAAGGCCATTCAATTTCTTGTTTATGCAGGAAGCTTATTGAATCTGAAGATGATACATCTGGGAATGAGCTGGTGAGATCCATTTGTAAAGTAATAATGCCTGCACATCACAGAAGGACTTGTGCAATTATCAGTTAGTCAATAAATAAAGGGGATTTTTGGAAGAATACAGGTCAAGATATTTATCTATGGTAACCCATCAGGCAAATGTGTATTAAAGATTTAAGCAAAGAAATCTACATCTAATCAAACTGTGCCAAGATTAAATGAGAACCTTCCCTTTATTATCCTACCACATTGCTGCCCTCCCCTGACAAGGTGTTAATCACAGCTTCTTTGTCTCCTGTGCAGTTTGTGCTTCAGATTCCAGGTGTCTGTTTGTTTTAGTTTTTCATCTATCCCAGTGCATTGGCTTTTCTGCCTCAGTTGGAGGCAGGTGGTTTGTACTCTTTTGATGGGTACAGACAGATCTGATCTTTTGGTTCCTAGGGCTCTTGATTAAGGGTGGACACTGCTAATTAATCCAGTTTGCATTTTGAGTGGCTGATCTGCAAAGTGTCTGTCAGTGCAGTGTATCTCACCTGTAATTATATTTCATCTCCTCTGTTAGAAGCAGGCATTGCTGAATACTTCCTCTGGAAAATTTTAAACAGGGATGTGGTGTATCTCTTGAGCATTGTCTGTACATCTTGCCAAATGCTTGACATGGAAATTGAAGTGAGACCTGGGAAGCTACAGGCTGGTCAGTTTCCCTTTGATGCTGGACAAGATCAGGGAGAAAATCCTCCTGAAACTGTGCTAAGACACATGGAAAATAAGGAGATGATTGGTGTTAGCCAACATCACTTCACTAAGGGCAAATCATGCCTGAAAAATTTGGTGGCCTTTCATGACAAGGTTACAGTGTTGGTGGATAAGGGAGGAACAACTGACATCATCTGCCTGGAACTGTGCAAAGCCTTTGACATTGTCCTCATGACATCCTTGTCTCCAAAGTGGAGAGCCATGGATTTGATAGAAGAGCCACTTGGGTGGATGGTTGGCCTTAGAGAGTTGCGGTCAACATCTCAGTGCCCAAGTGGAAGCCAGTGAGGAGTGAGTGACATTCTTGGGTCAGAAATGGAACCAGTGCAGTTTAACATCTTTGTTGTGACATGAGCAGTGGGATCAAGGGCACCCTCAGCAGGTTTGCCAGTGGCACTGAGCTGTGGGGTGTGGGCGATGATGGAGGGAAGGGATGCCAGAGGGACCTTGATAGGCTGGAGAGGTGAGTCTGCACAAACCTCATGAAATTTGACAAGACCGAGTGCACAGCCCTGCACCTGGTTTGAGGCAATCCTTAACTAAAAATTATTGTGAGGAGAATTCTGCTTGTCCAAACCTTACAGACTGTTTCTTTGGAATAGAACGTTCAGTGATTTTCTTATCCGTGGGCTGGAGTGTGACTATTTTGAGACCATTGGAATAGTTAAATTGCTTTGAAACAAATATAAATCAGGTGGTGCCACTGTTCATTGAGAACCAGAGAAACTGGACTTAGATTTGAATATAAAACAGTATATTAACTTTATTGCAAAAGATCAGTGTTTTAAAATACATTTATAAATGCATTTGGTGTGTGGAAAAGGCTGCCTTCCCTTTCATTATCTATTGCAGTTGTGTGCTGCTCTTCTTTTGTGACTGCTGCATCTAGTGAAGCAAAGAAATGTACTAAAGGCATTCTATTATCTCACACTGGAGCATTACACTTCATGACTGCACTATGAGCATTAAGGCATAGGAAACAATGACCCTTGGCCTAGAATTTTTTTTAACAAGGTCCAGAATTCAAGTTATATGTCAGTCTGGTTTTGTTTAAAAAGCACAGTGAGTGACTGTGAGTGCAGCGAGCTCCATGAGCAGTGTGTTCTGTGAGCTGGCAATTACAGGGCATCCAGGCAGCTCAGTCCAGCTCAGCACTGGTGGCAAAGCCCAGTCACAATTTGTTTTGTTTAGAACAGTAGCAGTACTTTTATTTGGCTTCTGACTTGTTTCCTTGGGCAAAAACATTTGTTTGAACTGAGAGTTTTACCTAAGGAAGGGCTGCATGATTTGATATTCATTGAGCCACTTGCCAAAATAGGAACAGAACATGAGCTTGTGCTCTAGAAGTTCTAAAATTCAAGCACTTTGCTGGCATTATCAGACATAGTTCTGCTACCCCATTATGAATTAACTTATAAGTGCTAATAATAGCGCATGGCAAAGGCACTCATTATGTGTAAATACACATTATTAAATTAATTTAATTATTGCTATCATTTGCATGCTGACTAATCCATACATTTTATGAATGAGAAGGTTTTGGCCCTGCTGTATTAACCCATTTATATGGGAGGAGAATTTGCTTCATCACGTTGCTACAACAAATACTGAAATCTCTACCTTTATTCTTCATATAGCCAAGGATCACAGAGAATTGAACAGGGGAATGAAATAAGAATGTGTGTATATTGTGTATATCACTTTGTCATGAAATTAAACAAAACATGTTCTCAAGCAAGTTGGAATAGTGATCTTCTGTATTGAAAATAGAAATGTGCCAAGGGAAAGAGTTCTGGAACAAAGGAAACTCATGTTCTTATATTCCCCAGTTAGTATAAAAATTCACTGGGAAGTTAAAGGCTTCTAGCAAAGATAATTTAACAATGTGTTGCCATCTCTGTTAAACTTGAATCTTCACAGCCCTCTGAATATTGCTATGTGCCTACAGGTGTGTTTTCAGTGTAATTATCATCTGGCATCAGTTGGTTTTGAGCAGTTTCTAACATCTAGGTTCAAATATTACCATTTACTCTGCTTGAGCTGAATCTTTGATAGCAATAGGAAGCTGGGGGGTTTATTTGGTTTTTTTTTCTCTGCACTCCTTTCCTTGAAGTTGAGCTCTTTCCCTCGTCTTGTCCCAGGCACTTTCTTTCCAAGCCTGAGGTTTGCCCCAGAGCTTTTCTTTTAGTTCATTTCTTCCTTGTGGACCTTGTATTCAGATTCTAGTCATCATAACAGTCTCCAAGAGATTTGATCTCACTGTTCCTGCCCAATTTGGTTTTGTGTGTTCCTCCTTTCTCTCCTTTTCTATTTATTCTGTTTTTAATGATTCCCCCTCACTTCTTGTTTCTATTTATCTGGTTTCTGTCCAGATGGTTTCATCATATCTTCTCTCTTCTGCAGTACTTTCAATCAGCTGTCTGTCTTCTCCATCAAACTTAAGTGCCTTTAAGCAGAGGTCTTTGGGAGTGCAGAAGGAGGAAACCTCTGGCAGGCTCATTCTCTAGAGATGTCCTTGCTGGATGAGTGCAGGGAGCAGCAAGAGCAGAGACCTGAGCACTGTAACCCTGGGCTGAAGTCTCCTCAGCCTCTCTACAATGTGGTGTGAGCATTTCCTGGTTACCCAGGGGCCATGCACTTGTGTGCATTCAGTTTGAATGCAGGACTGACATAAAGGCTAATGCTGCCACAATTTGCAAATTTTCTGTTCCAGCAACAGCTGGGGGCCCTGGAGCATTTCAGAGGAGTGGTCTCCAGTGACATATGTAAAACACATTGTCCCCAGCATCATCCTCTGAGATGTCTGGGTGAATCTGAATAACCATCCTGCTTCCCTCAACAGCCTGAGGTAGGGACCTGGTATGAGAGTTTCATTCCAAATGGTTGAAATTTCAGAAAAAAACAACCAAATGTCATATTGCAGTAAGGAATTAAGATTAGACAAATAGTTTAAGTGATAAACCAGCTTCCTACAACTTTCCCCTGAAAATAATGCTTTCAAAACTAATTCAGTTTCTGAAGTTCTGTTACATTAAGTTAGTGATCTGCTCCCTACCCTCATTCTCCATAACATCCAGAGCCTGTTGGAGTCTTGCTTTGTAAATCCATACACTGGTTAATGTAATTTCTGCACACAGTACATAACAATTGATTGACAGCATTAAAATATATGTAAGCACACATACAGATCTCAGCTCAGTGAAAGATGTGATGTGTGGCCTGAGGGTTTTTTAATTTACAGGTAATGTGATGGTTTTTTCCTGATTTTCAGCTCTGTAGTGATTATCATGCTGTAATTTCAGTTTAAAAAATAGCCAGTGAACAGTCATATTGCAGTGTTTTACATTAGTGTCTCATTCTTGCAATATTCCAGAAACCTAAACACATTCACCAGTCAGTGTGATTGAATACCAAACAATTCACCTGCTCTGCTGGAGAGTTGAGACAAATCCTGCCCAGTATCACCTAGCTTCTGAATGAAACATCATCCAGAGTCTACTGAAGAGCTGTGTTTTATTAATGGGTGTGGATGGCTCACATAATCCAGCCAGGGAGTTGGAATCCTTCGTTTGGATTGCTCTCATTTGTTCTGATGCATATTTGATGGTTTGAGAAGTGCAGTATTCCAGGGAACCTGTCCTAACAGTTGGGTTAGCTTTTTTTTGTTTGAGGGCAAACAAAAAATGTCCATTCCTGGTAGAATCATCTTTATTTAGGAGCACTAACAAGAGTGGTATCATAAATTAATTCAAAAGTCTGACTTTTAATTTCTATTGCTAATATGTCTGGATTTATGTGTAGTTCTATTACAGCATGTCTCACCCTAGTTCCTTTCTGAAAGTGTGATTGAGCCAAATACATTTTTCCATGCAGCATTGTGTGTAAGTTGCAAGAAATGTTATGCCCTAACCCATGCTTATCTACACTGATGTCCTTGAAAAATATTCATTTAATGAATATAAATGTAATTATTCCCAAGAGTACAAGTATCTGTTTATGCTGCTGGTTGTGCTTCTTATAGAAAGCACTATTTTTGCTAATAATTACTTTAAAGTTAATACTTCCTATTACCTTGAATTATTTATGAAACTAAGCATGTGCTGCCACTTAGTGACCAGACAAATGGAGAAAACTTCCTTGATCTTCAGTTTTATTGGTTCAGTTAGGCTCTTAGAAAGTGAAAATCCCACATTCTCTGTGTTTTGTGGTTACTAAAAGCTGCAAACAGATACTGTAAGGAGCAAATAATTTTGCCTCTGCAGATTTTACTGTTCTTCTAAAGGCTTAGCTGGGGTTCACCTCAGCTGTTCTACAGTGCCTTGGCACACAGCTGTGGTCTGAGTGGTAAAAGAGACCCACTGACATATTTCCTTCTCTGAAAAGTGAGACTGGAGGGATTTTTTCCTCCTCTTGTTTTTTATTTCTCTACATCTTCATGCTTTGAGAAAGGAAATATTTCCTCTTTGTATTTTTATCTAGGGCCTTCTATCAACCCTAAACCTACTCACTTCCTCTTGCACACTTTAGGATAGGAGAAATTCTCCTATTTCACACCTAAATTTTGTTCATCTGTGATTTTAAACTGTTTCCTGACACTCTTCCTCAAGAGGACTGTAATTTCTGAACATAGACCAAAGTGTGGGCTCTTTACATCTTTGTGTTCTTCTAGAATATGAAACTCAAACTTAGCAGATGTAGTGCTTTCCTTCCATCCTTCACAGCTCTCTGAGCTAACAGCTTTATGGTGGTCCTTAAATCCTTTCATTTTATACTTTTTTCCTCTGTTTTTCAGGCTGCTGAAGTACTTTATAAGAGATGTATTCCAAGAAGTGCTCAGTGTGCTGTTCCTCTAGAGGGTCTCCTCCTCAGGAGTCTTCAGACCACTTTGAGGCCTTCCTAGAGGTCACACATGATTAATTAATAATGCCAGAGAAGGGCAGATGAGGCTACCAGCAAGCCTGTCTACACCACCACTATTAGTTTTAGGAGTTTGTTCCAGTAAAACTAACAGAGGGGGAAAAAATCTATAAAGAGAAGCAGAATTTCTGCAGCCTTCCTCTACTTGAGGATTTTTCCTATGGCATTAGAGTAAGAGAAGCTCAGTATTCCAGTCCAGTCATGGAGGCAGTTTTACAATCTGTTAAGAGCCACTGAGGCTGGAAATTCTTGGTTTTTTAACACTTGCAGGGGACAATGATTGACTGCTTGGCTTGGAGGGCAGACTGGCTTCCAGGTTAAGAGGAAGGAAGATATTGGACTTGAGAAAATCTGATGATCTTTACTAAGAACCATATATTTTGTTTATAAACCAGATTCAAATATTTTAAATTATTAAAATTTAATAATTGAAAAGCCTAATTTATTAGAAGCAAGACTGTTCAACTCAGGGGTATTAACATCCTTATATTGGCCTTATGTTAATTAAGGAGTAGAAAATTCTTTCTGCACTTGGATACTGATTTTAAATACTACTACTCTGGTTTTGTGTGTAGGAAGAACATCTATCTTCATGGAGAAGCTTTAGAAAATAAGATGTTCTCCCGTTACTAAATTGTTATTTTAGAAATTGTGGCAATATCCCACTGAACTCTTAAATAATCCAGAAATTGTTCAGTTCTGTATCACAAGGCTTGAAAGCATTGGTGCAGAAGTGGAGGAGTGGCCTCAACTTTGCCTTGGGTGGCTGTGGGTAACCCCAAGCAGCTCAGTTGTGGGCAGGTGCCTACTCCAGATCAGAAATGCATTTTCACTGGTGGTGCAGTGGCCTCATGCACCATGAGCTGTGGTGAAGTGTCCTGAGAAGGTGACAGAAGAAGCAGGGACAGAAGAACAATGTACAGTGGAATAGAGATGCACATTAAAGCTGAGAGGGAGATGGGGATTACCCAGAAACAAATTGTGGTGGAAAGAAGAAAAAGGGGGGAAATAGAGAGAATTTGTGAAGCTGGTGGAAGCCAGCCTCAAAAAAGAGTAATGAGGTCCTGAAAATGTTGTAGGAAACATACACTCATGCTGTGCACTTTGAATCCTAGATAAGCTATTGAAGTGATTTATTCTTTTTCCATGGATAAAACATGTAGGAAATGGTTTTATTCCATCCAGCAGTGAGTGCTGTCCCATCAAACAACCTACTTAAGCAGCAGTTTCCCTGAGCTGACACCTGTTTCAATATCCACAAGAGTATTTAAAAATGCTGCCAAAAAGAGAGAAATAGAGTATTAACTTGGTTCTCACAGAGCCTCTTTCCAAATGGATAACAGGTCAGGATGCAAAAATGTCTTGCTACATTAAAAAGTGCATTAACTCCATTTTTCTTTAGCCCAATTCTACAGTGAAATGGTTAATAATGGTTAATAAATGCACTGGCATTTAAGTGCTTGTAATCAGCCCTCCAGGTTTTCTGTCAGAAACCACAGTGGGCCATGAGTCCACCCAGGCCAGCCCTGAGCAGAGCACAGAAAGCATCAGCTGGACACACCCTGAGGCATTTTTCATGGTGTCTGCAAAGTTTATTCTTTCTTTAATAAGAAATAGAGCCTATTTCAAACTCAAAGTACAATGTATTGTATTTGTGGAAGGTAGAAAAGATGGCTGAATCATAACATTATGATTTTCATGTGTTCTCTTGTTTCATGGATTGCAGGAAATTTTTTTCTTCCCCTTCCTGGCTGTTTGCCCAGAATGACAAAAATACATAGTGAGATGATTAAAAAGAAGTCTTGTTTTAAAATACTTTCTTTCTGAAACCATTTCTCCACGAGAGTCTCTGTCTTTCCAGCACATACTCAAAGCTGAGGTTGACTTTAGAGACTATACTGCTAGGAGGAAAGTCTTACAGGATGGGTCCTATTTCCTTCCTCCAATGTTTGCATTGGGAATGGGATAGTAGAGAAGAGACAGCAGGAAAAGAGTGTACAACTGCCCTTAGTAGTTCTTTGTGGTTCCAATTCAGTCTGCCTGTATTCCACAGTCCATAGCTCAATTAAATTAGCTTTCTTTTCTTGTCTTTTTTTTTTTTTGTAAACTCAATCTGAAGTTGAAAACTAAATGCACAGGTATGTGCCAGCTGACTTCTATGGTTTTGCTTCAATTTTTATTTTTAAATTCCATTTTGAGTACTGTGGAGATGATCAGAAGTCAGTTCCTGTGTGTTAGCAGGTTTTGGGCTGGAAGCATGGCCAGGGTGGGAAGGGCACTGTTCATTATGTTACCCTGGAGCTGTTCTTTATCACTCTTAAAATGCTCTTACACCATAGATCACCCTGACCACCTCCAACCTTCCATCTGTGTGGTGGCCTGGTGACCCTGCTTTTGCTCAAGATCAGAACTGACCTGCACAAAAATAGTTCTTTTTCTCTGTTAATCCTCAGCGCAGAACCCTGAGCTCGTTCACACTGCTGTTGTACAGGGGACCAAGCCAGGTGAAGTGACCAGAGGAGGTCAAGCAGAATTATGGTTTCTCCAGCTTTCCTCTCACACATTAAATTAATTTGCAGTATCCAACATGTCTGCAGGTTTATTAATTGACATGTGTTTAGTGAAGACCTGCTGATGGATAATGAAAAGTTGGCAGGGAATTAAAAAAAAACGGCACTTGTAACAACATGTGCTTGTAAAATCACATTTGGAAAGCCCACTAGACTTTGTTTTCAACAAGTTTTGTCTTCCATTTAATTGTTTTGATTAATATCTCAATTTATTTGTGTTCTAGCACATCTAATGAAATTATAAACTCTTGCATCACAGGAAAGGCTGACTCTCAATAGATTTTCCAAGTATAATAGGCTGCAAGCTCAATTTTGCAACATAGTCTTCCCTTCACTTTTCCCATACTGATGGTTTTCTGTTAATCATAATACCCTGTGAGTCAGAGGGGGGGTCTGAAGCTCATGTAGCACCCTCTGGTTTGATGTGCTCCTTACTTAATAACTTCTTTTACCCTGCAAAAAGGTTCTTCACACTGCTGTGTGTTCTCATTTCTCAGATCAGCTTATTTTTTGATTCCTTTTGGGTTTTGAGAGGTATAGAGGCAAGATCTAGCCTAATATGCTCAAGCTCTTCATGTAAGTTGGTCCTTGCCCATCAGTTCAGTCTTATTTGTCATGTTTATTTTCACATAAGTTTAGTTTTCATGACTGTAAAAGAAGGTATCAACTTACTTTTCATCGTGTTTTCTGCTCAGTGATTACTTTCATTGATGCTCTCTTCCTTTCTCCTCCCCCACATTCCCATTATGGCTGAAGGCTTGGAAATGGCTGGTGGAGGTTGACTGCTTAGTACCACTTTCCCCAGTAGCACTGAGATTGTTTCTAGACACTCAGGAAGGTGGGAACTGCCTCTGTGACTTCACTGCCATGAGAGATCCTCAAGCTTAGGTATCATAAGGTCTCAATTCTGTAGAATTATTTTAAAAGGTCAGTTGGGAAAAAATCCTCTCTTTTCTCTGAGAACACATATAAATATCCTGTGGTTTTGTTCTCAGTTAAACTGATGATAAAAGAATTGCAGATTCTGCTGATTGAGTTGTTCCCTGTGCAGTTGTTTCAGCAATATATTTGTGAAATAACCATATTCCTTTGCAAAGATATTTCTGATCTCAGTGGAGAGAGAGGCCTCAGTGATCTAATCAAGAGTACTCTTGGGAATTCAACCCTACAGCTGGTTTTCATATCTTTATTTTTCTACTTTGTTTTCCTTCCAAGAGTCACCAAATGCCACAGCTGGTGCCTGCCTGAGCAAGAGTTCTCCCCCCTGCTGGTGGTGATGCCATTGGATCTCATTTAGTACTTCAGCTCAGTGAGCAGAGCTGGAGCTTTACAAATTGACATTTGCATCATTTTCTTCTGTGTGTTTGTGCATATTGATCTTTTAAATCCACAACAACAGACAATACAGGAAAATCTTTTCCATTAGGCTTTGCAGTTTTGTTACTGGGTTGTGAAATCTCATTTTCTTCTGCAGCATCTAATCCAAAGATGTGATAGAATTTACTCCTAACAACTTCTTAGATTAATGTTTTTCCTAATAGTTCTACTAACTAGAAATATATCTAACAGTTTGTCAAAGCACAGGAGATGTTCTTCATACCCTTTGAGTACAGCAGAAAATCTGAATGTAGAAGACATTTCCTTATTTCTCCATCTGTGTTCATAAAAGTGTGTTTTTCTTCTGTTTTGTTTTTTTCCATGTTAACTAGGGCATTTGGGATGGGCAGCTTCAGTCTTCAGTTTACCTTGAAGAGTAATGATCAGCAAAAAATTTGATTCTTATAAAAGACAGTTGTGAAATCAACTTCCTAGGGCAGTATTGCTGGATTGGTGCGATCTCCCCAGCCACACCATCCCCTCAAAATTCCTGTTTGCTGTTGTGTTCCTGTTCTAATCGATTCAATTATCCAGAGCTGCTTTATTTAATTTCCTCATGCCCGTTTTGTTTTGGGGTTAGGGGAAGAGGATGGAGAGGGGGGCATATGAAGCATTTCCTCTGTGGTCCCCGAAGCATGTGTGGGAGTGAGGAGAGCTGAGACAAGTTCTCCAGATGTGCTTGGAGCACTGCCAGCTCTTCCCTTACCTCCCCAGAATATGACAGCTCTCAAATGCAAATCATTCTCCTGTAGAAGCCTGAACCCATCTCTCATCCCTGTGTGTCTCATGCCATACATGGCTACCTCAGAAGTATTGGGCTATGGCAAAGCAAATTGTATTAATAACTAGAAAGGTACCTCGAACCTTATTAATAAACATAATTGAAAAAATGCATATCAAATTAGAAAGTCAGGTTGAAATGTCAGACAAGGATTTCTCATGATATTTACTGATGCAAGCTTTATTTCCTGAATCTCTGAAGTGAGAGAAAGGGTAATTAAAACTACAACTGTAAAAACGTCGATGACTAACATATCACAAGAGGGAAATTTGGGCTCTTCAAAATGGAAAAATCTTACCCATGTGGCCTGACTTAGATGACAGTGTAATAGGTATACTGGTTGTTTGCTGGTTGATAGCTCTTATTTCTAAATGCTAACCTAATATATTAAAGATTTGCATTCACAGGAAGTGGTGGGCTTCAGGATGACAACAACCAGACTTAAATCACTATGATGTTATTAATTTAATATGGTTTTCTTCAAAATCTGAACTTCTAGAATCATAATCTTCCAAAGAGCCAAAGCAAGAAACTAACTGTGTTTGGGATTTTGTATTGTTAATATCACAAGATAAGCATTTATCTATTAGCTCTTCCTGTGTAGGATCTTTTTCCTTATTCCATCAGTTCCTTCAGAGTTGAGGACACGTATTTGATGTTTTCAGTTGAGTTGTATTTTCTTGATGATATTAGAAGATTCTCATATAAAGAAGGCAAAGACCATTGTTTTTTTTTTCTCCAAATGTAAATCTACTTTAATTAACGTGAATGAGAAAAATTGCCATCAGATTTAAAGAAAAGGAACTGACTCCTCTGCCAAATATCGCTTGGGAAAATAAGTAGAGGTGCTTCAGGGTATACAACAACTGCCAGCAAGTTCTGTTGTTTATGGAGAGGAAGGAGATGAAGGGAATTTCTAATAAAGTATTTTCTTCACTGTGAAGGAAAACTGATAGGTTCAAACCAGTTAGTTCAAAAGTTACTTCAGTATTAAAATTGTAGTTTTCTGATTGTCAAATTTAAGTCGATGTAAAGACCATTGCAAGCTCTTTCCTTTGGGAAAGAAGTTACATCAGCATTTGTATTTGCTGATGTTGTTACAAATCAATATTTTAGTAACTGTAAGTACAATACAATTTTAGCTTTCACCTAAAGAATTCTTCAAAATGAGTTGTGATTTTTAAAATACAAATAAATAAGAGAACCATAACTTAAACTGACTAAAAGTGAGAAATTAAGTTCAAATACTAAATCTTTACCTAATTGTCCCTATAAATGAATTCTCTCCTATAAAATTGTGTATTGTCAGATGTGAGTTACAAAGTCATTTGTTATAGAATGTCAACCTTAACTGTAATGAATGTTTTGTCATTCTGTTTCACACTCTTGAGTGCTTAAATCACTATTTATTTTCAGATTTGTCTTTCTCTATTGATTTTCCACAAAAATAAGTATTTTTTTTCTGTGTCAATTAGATATTATATAAAGTATAGCCTCTCATCTCACATAAAATCTTTTCCCCTCAAACCTAAAATATAGTGGGAAAAACACACCTTTAGGAATTCCTCTTACATTCTACTGCAGATTTAGATTTTTCTTCCTGAACTCTCATAAAGTTGGGTTTTTTCCTTGGTGGATGGATGGGGCTCTGAGTTTCATAAAGATTGCATTTCATATCTTCTGCTGGTGTTTCTAAATACTGTTACTAAAAATCCAAGCAGGTTTAAAAGCAGGGGTTTGTCAACAATTTAATTATTGCATGCACAGCATGGTTGTTTGCATGTGTTTATTATGGGCACATACTTGTACACAGTTTGATACTAGACTTGGGCTGAGAAATAGATTTAGAGATGAGTCTTTTTTGCTTCTCACAATGTGATAAGTGAATTCTATTCTTCACTGTCATGATCTAGTGTTTCTATACTTCTTTCCTATCCACATATTCTAGAACTGACTGTCTGTGTGGGCATATCAGGTTTGTTATTTTGGTCCTTTCTAGCAAGTACTTTGTAGCGGGAAAAATGGCATAAGAGATAAGTGGAGGGAAAAGTAGTATGCAAAGAGATACTTTTTCTTTTTTCTGAAATATGACTCTATGTACATGAACATTCAATGTTTTATTGTGTTAAATGGCAATGGTGTTGAAGTTACTTCCTGTCTTTAAATTATTGGGAAAATTACTGGTGTAAATATTATTTAATGGTTCAGTGAAAGGGTTTGATTGGCATGAGCTGGGATGGGTTTGTTACTTGGGAGAGGAACAGAGCTGATTTTAACATCAATTTACACCACAGGAGGAATTACAGAAGGATGCAAGGGCCAGTGGAGCACTGGGGGGGTGTGCACAGAAGAGGTCTTGGCTTGTCCTGGTGTGTCCCAGGTGTTTGCTGAGACACTGTTCTTCTGAGAGCATAATTCCTCTGTCATTTCATTGGAGAGATGCAGCTCCACAATTTGACTCATAAGTGTCTTTGGGAAAACCATGCATAGCGAATTCGGTGGCCTTTTTTAGTTAATAGGCTAAATTTGTGTAAGCTATTTTTGACTGCAGGGAAACTGAGGTCTTACAACATTTTCTTTTATTCCATTTTGTACATTATTAAAAAGAAATTAAATTTTATTATTCTGAAGGTGTTTTAATTGCATGAGCTGTTTCATTATATGCAAATTTATTTTCTGACATATAAATGATCTCTGCATGTCAGTAATAGAAGTTTGGTGTGGTTTGTTCTTAGCAGACACTGTATTCAATGGATTTAGCTTTTCTGCAATTTTTTTTCTGAGAAATATCATATAGGACAATAGTAATTTGATCTATAATCATGTTTAGGAATTTTCTAATTAGAACATTAAATAAACCCAGTAGTTGAGCAATATTTTCTCAAGCAACGTTAAATTAGCAACATACGGATAATTATGTTGTGTTTCTGTTCAAGAGGATATTACTAAGTTTCTGAAACAAAGCAGAACTAAAAATTAAGTCTCAAATAAATATTTCATGAACATACTTACTACAAAAATCCAGTTAGAATTATTAGGAAATCTGAATGGATAGCCTGAAGGGTCAGAGTTCACTAGATCATATCTCGGGATTATATTTTGAATGATCTACAAAAGCTCAGCTGAATCCTTCAGGTTGTGCTGTAGTGTAATGTTAGATGGAAAACGTTGGTGTGCACTAGACTTGAATAAGGCACACATCAGTGCTTAGATATCTGACTTTCTTTCTTAGGTATCTGAGTTCTGAAATGAATTCTGGAGATGTGCTGGTTAGCAGCAATAATTGAGTGTTTTCAGAAGCAGTGCTTGGATAGCAGTGGTAATTTTGCTGAAATACCAAGTGTTTAAAAGAGATAAAAGTGAATTACCTGGGGACGTTTTTAAGAGCAGTTGTACTGGAAATGGCTCAGTAACAAAAGAGGTAACGTGGTTTCCAGATGGTCCAGGGCAAATCTATAGGAAGGAGGAAGGACACTGGTTAGAAGCTGGGTTGGCATTTTGAGCTTCATTATCGCTGGTTTATTCTGACTGATAAAGTTTTCTGTGGGTACTTAACTTTGTCAGGGCAGCATGAATGAACTTTTATTATAAGGATAATATAGCAGATCACCCATCCAGCTAGAACACCCAGAAACTTTTTTTATACTGTCCAGAAGGGAACTGATTCTTTCTCTTTTGTTTATTGGGGTTTTCGGCTGATTTGGGTTTGGTTTTTTTTGGCAGGGGGGAGTGTAACTTTCCTCTTTTAAGTCAAAAGACAAGTTCTTTATTCAAGCTTTGCCTTTTGGTATTGTTTTTCTCCTGTATCTGTGTGTTTTGGACTTATTTTCAGTCTAATTCATTAATAATTAAAAATGAATGTTCAGTAGCTTTGCACATGTTTAATTTTTGTGACTAAATTAGATTGCTTTCACATTGTCCTAATTATTGGTGCCTTATATTTGGCAAGCCTAGCTTTGTGAGACTGTATTTTAATTCCTTGTCAATGAGGTGAGAGGAAAACATTGTTAAGCCTCCTTCTATCCAGCTGAGGCCAGGTGTTGTGCATTAACATTTAAGTAGTGCAATTAGGGCCAATTATGATTTAAAAAGAAACAATAAAATCTGCAGGAACACAGTTTGTCACCCATACTTTTTGTGGTTTCCTGCTTTTGCTTCATTTTTTAGGCATCTGTTCTCACTTTCAGTCTTGATTACAGTAGGGCTTCAAGCTGACATTTGCATCGACAGGTTAGACGTGTGAAGAGAGTCTGGGTGATAATGCAGAAAGGGAAACTTGGGTCAGATTGCACTTAATCACTTAATTCTCTATTTTATTATACATCTAAAGGACATAAAGTCTACTGCAAACTGCACACATCCCAGGGAAGCTGGGGTGCTCTCAGCTGCTGTTGAATATGTGTGAACATAAATGCACCAGGCACTTGGTGGTAGCTGTGGGGGTAGTTTTTAGAAGAATGGTAAATCTGATCAGCCAGTTTGAGACTTCAAAACGAAACTTTACTACATTTATTCAGGAATGACACACCTCTTGCTGGGATGTTCAGTCAGTTTGCAATACCTAGTGCAGAGGAAGGACACTACTTTGTAGATTCTGTTACTTGGGTACTAATTACATGTTTTCCTGTGACACCTGAGCATCAGTCATAGTTTTTGTCTTTTTGGTTGTATTGCCCACATGTGTTAATAAAATGCTTGTATTTGGTGTGTAGCTATTACTGGTTTTGGTTACATGCTACTTCTGCATGCTTCCATTTCAGCTCAAGGCAAGCTAATGTTAATTATATCCTAGTTAGTGGGCCTACAATTTATGTCAGGTACTCTCCTTGGACTGCATTTCCACAGAAGCCTGAGCTTCTGCAGTGATCTTGGAGTTCCTCATAGATCTGAGTTCTTTAATACCCCCCTTCCACTGGCAGAGAGCTCTTCCCTGCTCTTCCTTCCCCAGCGATAGCTGTGACTGAGAGTATCAAGTCTCACTTTCCAATTGTGACAGGAAATCTTGCTACCTCTTCAAGTGCATGCTGTTGAGAGCATATTTTAAGTATCTAAAAAAAAAAAAAATAGTTGGTTTTTCATAATTCTCTGCCTATGAGACAAAATATGGTGAATTCTAAATAAAACAGAATAAGGTATTTTTAGTGCTATTTGCATTTATACATGTTTGTGGCAGGAATGTAGTAACAAGTAAAATATTAATCTTTTGTACTAACTCTTTTCTCTCTTTTTCAATGTACCTAGAAATTAAGACTGCTTCTTCTGTCTTGTCAGATCTCTTAATAAACTAATGGGGAGTCATAGTTGTCTCACTGCTTTCTTAGGTTCTTCTGTTCTTAATGTAATTCAACCTCAGTGCATTTCTGACCAGTTCTTTCATCTCATGATGATTCTGAGATGCAAATGTTAAAGAAAATCCCAAGTGCTGGAAGATGAGTACCTTTCTGTTTATGTAAATTGACACATTGACTTTAAAGAAAAGCTAAGTACATTTAATATTGACATCAGTCTTATATCTCCTTCATTGTGTGATCCTTCACAGAATCATAACACAAAAAAGTAGCTGAACAGTACAGTTTGTTTTGTATTAATATTTAATCTGATACCAAAAGCACTTAGAGGAGCTGGGGATATGAGTCTTCTATTAGAAATGGCTTCTTTGCTGCACTGAGCAGTTACTACCCAAGTAAATGAAACCAAGAAGTTTGTTCAAGTATCATTAAGTTTTAAAAATTGTTCTGCTGGGAAAGCTTTTGTTTCTGTTTCTGTTTTTAAGGGTCGTTTCTTCAGAGTCAATCAAAAAGCAACTTCCTTGATGTTAAACACAAAGGTACAAATTAAGGCTAATAAACTGATATTGAGTGAGTCAGAGAAATACTGATAAATGTGAATGCCTCTGAGAGCATTGTGCAGCTCTGAGCTGTGGAGGAACTGGACAGCTTTCTAAAGAAAATAATCAAATCAATGCAACATCAATTATTAATGCTTTGTAATGCTGGAAAATTGGAAGAACTGAAAGAAAATCAGTATGCTGCTCCAATCCCAGAGAACAATGAGCACACCCAAGGTTCTGCCAGCTGAGCTTTCCCCAGCTTTGCCTGCTTCCCTGAGAGCATGTTGGGAGGCAGTGCTGACAGGGTGATGTGAGGATTTCAGCTTTTGTTTCAAGTAAAACAGTGTTCCTCAGTCTTGGGAAAGCATGAAATTATTTCCATTGGGCCTAAAGGCACTCACAGGGAAATGGATAAAAGGGCTTAAGAAAATTTCATAATTTAGAGCTATACCTTGTTTTTTAGAGCTTTAGTCATTACTTCTGTACAATTCAGTTATAATTGCTGTTTGCATGCCTATATGGTGTTTGGTGCCTTATTGATTTGATCATTGGAATATTGGGTTTGACCAGGCAGTTTGGCAGCAGCTCAGGCCCACCTCAGCCCTGTGGTGGGCTGCCTGCTCTTGCTATGCACTGCAATTGCCAGTAGCTATTGTTTGTGCACAAATCAGTTGCTCATTGATTAATGGACTTTGCAGGGGTAGGAAAAGTGGGCACTGATGCTTGCAGCAATCACTTCAGTGCTGTTCTCCCCTCCCAAATTATACCTGGGGCATAGGTAACTGAAAAGTGCCATGTATATTGGAAGAGGTCCTTCATTGCCCATTAGGGATTGCTGCAAGTTGTGCATCATCTTAATGTGTCAGCAAAACAGATTTTTTCCTTCCCCCCTCCCAACCACATCACCCTAAGTTCTTTCAAATCTCTTTTCCTGAAGTTTCAAGCCTTTCAAATCTCTTTTCCTGAAGTTTCAAGCCTGCTGGAATATTTCAAAGGTAGAACTTCTACTCTAAAAAAGACCATGTGTTCATTCTTCAGTGAACTCCTCACAGTTTCCTTGGCATTCTGATACCTGAATTTTTAGGTGATTTTGTTCATTCTGTACAGAACAGTACTTGGCCTTTAGCAGCTAAGTCGGGTCCTGCTGCTGACTGCAGTCTGGACAATTTGGATATGCTCTTTTAGAGTAGCAATATCAAAATCAATGAAGTAATTCCTTTGGATTCCATCTGAGAATCTGTTTTTTCACTCCAGTTCTTACACAGACAGATGGTTTTTCATACAGCTGGAGCAGTGTTTCATACTGATATCTTAGATCTCTTGAATTTTAAGGAGGTAGTTTCTATGTTTTCAATTGTCTTTAAATAAGTTTAATTGTGTTGCACAGCAAGTGGGATGAGATGTGGGTGCTTTATATACTAATTTTGGCAGTAATAATTTGCAGCAGTGCTTTAAATGTCTAGGGATGTTATTGATTGGCATTCCATTAGTTTTAAATATTGATAAGAAATCGTTCGTTTATTCAATGCATAATTTCTGTCACCTTGTTTTGGCTATGGAAAGAACTGATCTATTAACTTCAACCACAATATTTATGGATAAAATCCTTAAGCTTTAAAATTATAAATAATTAGCTGTTGTCACAGCACTAATTATTGTGCATACAGTGTCAGTAGGGCTATAATCTATCTGTCCAATATGTATTCTATTCAAATTGCATTAATCATAACTTGCTTAAATGTTAGCAAGTGACTCTGCAAAGTACTTGCAATAGCAGTTCTTGCAGCCTAGAAATAATGATGTAAATCAGTTCTACGCATCATTGCCATAATATTCCTATGATAGGATATGAAACTGCTGCATCCGCTTTTATACTGATATTTCAGACAGATACTCTTTGTAATGGCAGCATGGTGTAGTTCCTCAGTTTATTTCCAACTGTGTAGGGCTAAGTCATAGTCAATTGAATTAATGAATTTAGATTTATTTTTCAAACTAGTCATGAAAGTCAGTACTAGTCAAGTATACTCCAAATTCAGAATAACGTTGTATTCTTTTTGAACACAACACTTCACATTAGCATGCATGCTTAGAGTAGATTTTGTCCTATGAAATCCTGCATGTCAGATAGAATCGTTTTTAGGGTTTTGTGTGAGTATTATCTTCTCACTTAGTGCAAATTGTCATGGTTTACTCGCTCCAGCAAGGATATGCAATTTTATATGACAATGTATTGCTTCAGGACTTAATTTCGCGTGCACTTGTTTATATTGTGCAATTTGCTTGATCCGTTTTACTTTCTTAGTGCTGGAGCCCGTTGTCCTTTGTATATTGGCAAAACCAGCTGCAGCATTTTGTGATCAGCTCAAAAACAAACTCATCCACAAGCCTTAATGTTGGGAAGTGTTAGCAGAGTTTATTGAAGAGACCACCAGCTCAAAGCCGCTCTTCTAATTTCTTCCTGTGGGAAAATGCTGTAGAACTATTTTCTTGTCAAATACGTTTCATTTGAGAAGCTTCTGACTATTGTTGAAGAGATAAACCTCAGCAGCCACACCAGCAGTTGGGTCATGGTACCCATGGGGCTGAGGCAGGAAGGATGAAGCTGAGCTAGTTTGCTCAACTCCTGAGCATTTTTTTTTCCAGAGATAATTTTTATGTTTAATTGCCAATCTAGCCCATAAATTCTCATCCAGAATTTAGTAAATATGCAGAAAATTTATAATCTTCCAAGATGAATTAAAAATCAATATTTAGGTAAAGTTTTCAAGCTCGTCTAACATGAGCTCTGTAGAACAGAAATTTTTGGAGTCTTGATTTAAATTTCAGTCCTTTTTTGAAGAGTGTCAGTACTTGGAAGGCTGGAGACTCTGTCCCTGAATCTTGTTTATCACAAGGTTATCAGCCATTTGATGGCTATCATCATGCCTGAGAATCTCAGGAGAAGGGGATTTTAAAAGTGTTTTTATAAACAAAATGAATAAAAGTAAGACAGAGTAATAATGAGAAGCTGCATTTGTCAGCTGCTTTCTGAAGTGTGCCATACTTGTTGCTAGGATAATGGAGAAAATTAATACATCCTGTCAGGACCGCCTGACAGGAACATTGAAAAGCTCTGAAGTGACTGTACACAGTGGAATAAAGGAAATCCACTTTGATCTACCATTTTTGATGTTTTATAATTGCACTTATTATCAGGTCCTTTACTCTCTTCTTATTTGACACAAGATCCATTATCAGTGACAGCATGAATGCGAACATGGGCTTGATTTACAAAACTACTTGGGATGAGGTAATGGGGAAAAAAAGCTTTTTGTTCCTAAGTGTTGAGAAAAGAAAAAAAAATTAAATCATTTCTATTAGTGCTATCAGCTAATATCTTCTGAGAAATGCTCCCCTTCCAGTATAAAATTGTTTATATGCTGTGTTTGAGTAGAGCTTGTTTAATTAGCTCCCTAATGAAATATTGTGTAACAAAATGGAAATTTATCATTTGCTTTTATGCCTCTGTTCAAGTGACAAACTAGGGCAGGTCACTGTGCCCAGCCTGGACTAGGCACTGTTTCCTTTCTTGCTGCATTTGAATAGAACTCATTTACTATTTTTTTTAATGCCATCTATTGAAGATTTTCAAACAAAGGGATAAAGTGCTGTCCTTTCAGCCTTCCATGCTGTCTCTTATCTCTCCTGTGTGAGAGATGAGAAGTACTGCTTCACGAAGAGGCAGATTACCAGGTATCTTGTCTTTTATTGGGCTGTAGAGTAGAATTAGACTGTTTCTGTAGCATCAGGGTATGTGCATATATTCAGAATCCACCCAGTCTTTCGATCACAGATGAAAAAAAAAGGTAAATTGGTTATTCAAATGGACTGAAGTTATGCACAGAGTTTTCCTTAGTTCCTACTGCAATCAACAAGAAGCCCCCAATGGCTACATTTAGGCTATGTTTTGTTTACTTGGCTTGGCAGGTAAAGGAATAAATGACCAGAGCACTGGTGACACGTTGGTCGGGGCGGACGCGCTGCCCCAGGCGCCAGCCCAGCCCCACACAGGAGCCCTTGTGCCTCCTCACAACAGCTCCCTGACTTCAGAGTGCAGTCCATGACAGAGAAATCTGCCTCCCTGACTTCTGCCTTGCATTAAGTGCTGCATGTATCTCTGTGGTAAAGCTTTAAAATGTAGAATCTCATTTCTTTGAATGTGTGCTGAAACCCAAACGTTTCAGGAAATGTGTCAATGCCAGTGACATTTCCCCAAAGAAGAGATCTCTGTTTGTAGGGGAAGCTCCTCATGAGAGCAAGAGACTCACACAGAAAAGGCAGTTGTCAAGATACTCACCTGGAAAGTCAGATAATGGTGAGGAGGAGGGTTGCAAATGATACCCTCATACCTGGTACACAATTAGTCTTCTCCCTTCCTCACTCTCTCTAATCTCTTGTAAACTACTTCACTGCATATAAATAATCAAAGCTGAGCCTCCCATGCTCAGATGAAAGCTGTAAAGATTGGCTTTCTAGATTTATGAGGAGTCGTGTTTCCTCTGCTTTCTACCCCTAAGTGTTCTCTGCACTGCCTGGTTGTGCCTGTATGCATTGGAGTCTGGTGAGCCACACTGTCAAGTCTCAGGAAACTTGTCACCCCACATTCACTATTGCCAAGCTTAATAAGACTTAGCACTTCTATAGTGCATTTTTATGTTGAAAGTGTTATAGGAATATTAAATCAAATACTGCTCTCAGCTGAACTGGATCCCCATTCATTGCTCAGCTTTGCTTGACAGTAAGAACTTGGGACAGAAAATAAAGGGCTTCATTGCACCAGTGGAATCATCAGCAGAGACTGTGAGAGAGGAGGAATGTGTTACTATGCCCATCAAGAGAGTGCACTTGGCAGCTCCCTTGCATTCACCTGGCTTACATGAAAGGAAAATAAGAAAGTGTCTCACTCCATTTATGCTTTTCCATTCCTCCTTTTGGGTGGGGAACATCATTGACTTTAATGGTAGGAGCTTGCCACCTATTTTTGGTTCACATAAGGACCACTTGTACTTGTGCTCTCTGTATGCTTCCAATAGTGTAACTTCTTGCAGTCCTGCTGGAATCTGTGGCATTTCAGGTTCAGAATGTTCTTATAACTCAAAAAATCTGTTTTGGAAGTTTTCCAGGGGATTTTGAATATTCAATGACAATGTGGACAACGTCATTCGCTTTAACAGCAGCCATTCAATGATTCTCTTAATAATACAACCTAATAGAGCAGCTTTGTATTTGACTGGGGCCTGTGAGGGGGCTTTTATTAGGACACATGGAGGTCTTTGCTGTTGCTATGGGATTGGAAGGGGTTTTTTGTAGGGAAGTAGAGTCATTTTGAAAGCAGGATGACGTGTTTAGTTCTGTATAGTTAGACCACGATAATTTTAGTGCTGCCTTTACAGCATGTGAAATGAAGCAAATGCTTCACAATGAAGATGAACGCAAACATAGACAATGCTGTCATCCTCAGGGATCATCTGGAAGGGGATGAATCACTAATCACTAGATGAATAAACTTCCCAAACCATTTACTTTGTATTAATGTTGGAGCTCGATCAATAGCATAGATGTCAACTCCAGTTTCTGTCATTTTGTTTGGTCTCATGAAGTAAACATTTTTGCATTAGCTGTGCTGTCACGTGTGTGTAGCAGTATTTTTAATACAGATGATGTAGCAATATAATCATGTTGTGCTATCAAATGGCAAAGATGCTCCCATGAGATGAATTTTAGCTCAGCAGATGTTCTTTCTGCACAGGCTCTTTGGGACCAGCGCCGGTGTTTTGCAGCTCACAGAGCAAGTCTGGATGCTGGTGCATGCACTGCAGAACTGAGCTGTGACAGATCCTTCCCTTCCCTCTTTTTTCCTGTCTAATCAACAGGACAGAATTAGATCTTCCAAGATCACTGCAGGCTGTAAACTAGCCTGGAAGTGTCTATACAGCCATCTGATGTTCCCTCCTATGTTAGGCAAAATTTTCATCTGAATTTGGGCTATGAACTACCATACAGCTGGCTTAGATTATGTCTTTATACTCAGTTCTTTTTTCAGCTGGAACCAATTCACTGACATGTTTACTCGAACATTTTTCAGCCATGTATTTTTTTCTGCAGTAGGTTAGGCTTCATTTTGATAGATAGATGTGTTGCTTTTTCTTCAACATAAGATTGGAAAAGACCAAGTGGAGGAAGAGGAGGAGGAAAGCTATGTTTGAGCAGCCCTCTCCTTTTTTCATGTGTATGATTCTTTTTTCTTTCCTAATTTCTACATAATGTGAAATTCTGAAAAGTTCCATTTCAGCTGAATGCTGCAACTCAGCTCTAATAATTACTTTTAAAAGAACATTTTGGAATTTTATAAGCTGAAACTGCCTACAGATCTTCATCCATTTTGTCCCTCCTCTTTGGTAAAAGGTCAACTGTTGCACATATTATTCCCAACTACTTCCTTCACTTCCCTGGTACATTTGCTTTATTTGCATTCAGTCTGGAGATTCCATAGTAGGGGAAGGCAGGTGGATAAAGCCCAATGCAATGAACAGAACTAGTCATTCTATCCTAACTTCCTTGGTTATTCTGTTCCTTAGTGCTATGAGATGAGGTTGGCAGAGGGTGCTTTGTTACTTGGCTATTGCATCGTTCAGTTTGAAGAGCAGGAGTTCCATTTGTACTGTCCACAAAATCTGTATGAGGTTATTGCTAAGAGTAATGTGTTTCAAAAGACTGCAAGGAGGCATCCAAATTCTAATTTAAACATCAGTATGAGGATTAGAAGGAGGCTATTCTGTTCTGTACAGTAAGTCATGTGTTAAGTTTCAAATTGCTGTTCAAGTGTCAACACCCAGCTCACTCTGAGATCTGTAAATGAACTGGTTTTCTTTAGCTTTTAACTTCTGCATTGCTGGTGGTACATGACTTCAAGGCAGATGCATTCATTTCTTTTCAGGCATCAGAAGGGATTGCCTTGATCTTGTTTCACCAGTTGGCTGAGTAAATTACACACTCCTCTTATTTTCCCTCAATGTCTTCTGACTAAACTAGTGATGACCTGATCACATAGAAAGAAATTCACCAATGGCTGGAATTTGGATGAGGTTCTCTGACTGGAGCAGGAAGCAGTCAGTGAGTGCAGTTTTGCTCCCTGCTATTCTAATAATGTTCTAAAATTAAATCCTTCAAGATTAAAAAAAATTTAGTTTTAATTAATGGAGGAAATATCAGCCTAACCTCTGTTCTTTCCATTGGGTGGAAATGCAGTGGAGACTTTGTTTGTGTGTAAAATATATACATGTATGTTACATATCTACACATATTCCTGGTTTTCATATGCAGGGTTAAAATTTATATACACTGAGATTTGTGTGTATGCTTACTCTATGTGGATGAATAATTCTCTATAAAATCCTACACATAAAATATTTGCAACCTTCTCCTCTCAATGACAGTTAGTAGCAACAAGTTTCTAGGTTAAATTTGTTATTAAAAACAAACAAAACCCACTCCAGAGTGTTCCTTATTATCCATTTCAAATTTCTGTCCTAACAGATTCATTTAGTGATACACTGTGCTTTCATTGTGAGTATAATTGTGTACCTGAGTTCATGATGATGTTTCTCTATCATTTACATTTTGCTTCCCTTTAGATTACATAATCTGTTTAGTGTAACATCACTAATCTACTCATCTGTTTATAAAATCCCTTCTGCTTTCACCAATTTTTTTGCTGAAAAACAAGCGTCAAGAATAGAACAAATTATTCTACAAGATGTGTATGTGAGGATTTAACATTCTTGCCTTTTTACTTTCTGTCCATTTTACTTTATTTTCCATTCTGCTACATTTTTTTGCTAAACCTGTACATAGAAAAGAAATTTTCATTGAGCAACAGCAGACATACCTAGGGCCATTTTCTGAGGATTTGGAGTTAATTTAGATCTCAGCAATCAATTTGAGGTACCTTGCCTTTACCAATGAGAGTTTTCATCTGCTGATGTATGGTCCATTCACATTCCTCTGCTGGACCTTCTTATTTTATGAATTGAAGTACATTTGTGCCAACCTGTATTTTACTGGTTCAGTGCTTCATTCCTTTCTAAATTACAAATACAATAACCCTGTTCCTGGAATGGAACCATACAGTGTTGCACAGCTGATATTTTGAAGTGGCAAATTTTCTGTTTCTAAACATATTAAAAGTAGATACGCCCTCTCAAAGTTGGGCTGTTTTCTTCTGTGGTTACATGTAGCAAACCAAGGCAGAATAACATAATTGAAATCAATGGAGTTAATCCCATATCACGCTGTTGTAACTGGAAAAAGAGATGGGCCCTAAATTTACCCCTAAATCTTTCAAATGAAGGCCTCTGCTCAGGTGTTTGGTCACAACAGGTTTTAAGCCATCATCCTGGCAATAAAAGGAAAATGAATGAATCTGTGAGGCATACAGCTTTTTGTACATAAAAATGAAGCAGCCTTAAAACCCTATTGACTTTCCAGTAGGTTAATATTTTCTACTAGGTGACTATAGTCTATAAAAGTCAAGCCTGAAACAGATTAACCTGAGTTCTTTGAAGTTGCTATAAATTGCTGAAATTTGCCTGAATACTAACTGTGTAACACAATAAAGTCTGATGTTTGACCTTAGAGGTGTAAAATTAATCGGAATCCGTAAATCTACAGCCTCAGTTTAAAGAGGAACCATATCCCAAATTTTCTAGTGCAAATGTGCTCTGTTGTGATTAAGACAGTGAAAGCCTTTGGTCAGTAATTTTTTTTCCCTTATTATTATACTTATTTTCATAAGTATAAAAATGTGTGAAATACTGAGTTCTTTTCAAAATTCAAATGTTGAGCTGCCTACAGAAGGTTTCCAGCCATGTTGGGTGGCCATCAGGTGTGAAATTTTCTGAGCACTGTGAGGAGGCACTCGCTGCCTGTGCAGTGCTGGCCCTACTTTGTGAGTCTTTGTTCTGGCTCTATTTTAATGGATATTTCACACTTTCAAAGAGTTTTCTTCTAAAAGCCATTTTTTCTCTGTTTGAAATTCTGAAATATGTGGGAGTTTGGCATAGGATTCAGAGCTGAACAAAGACTAATAATCTGTTTTCTGTCAAGAACCTGAATTACTGAGAAGTTAGTGGGCTTGTTTTTCTTTGGTTGTAAGTACTGTAAGTTTCAGTTGAGGTATAATTATTTTTATATCTTACAATTTTTATTATAAAAGCAGCTTCACTTAGTCTGGAAAGTAAACAAAAATAGCTAATAATGAGTTCTGAATAATTTGGAGTTAGGTTTCAGAATGGTGTGCATGTATTTACTGCATCAAGCTCTCAGACTCCGAGACAGTTAAAGGGAAATTTCTTCTGTAGGAAAGGGTGAGAGAGATTTTTGCCTTAGCACCAATTCTTGCACTGTTTGACCTCAAAATATTAATTATTTTTTATTTGGAATGAGTGTTTTGATAAATCTTGGAGTCTTTATTAAGGGTGTCTTCCCATTTGATGTTTTCTTTTGTTGAGGTTTCAATTATTTAATTACAGGTCTTGATATGAAACTAATCATGCATGCATCCGTATGAAGCTGGCATACTGAAAGCATAAAATCATTAAACAGTCATTACTATAAACTGACGTCGGCCTGTAATTTTTGCAGTTAACGGGGGAGTTGATGCTTGGTGAACAATCCAATTAAAACTGGCAACAAAAGACTTAAAATGTCAGCCAAATTGCTTTTTAATAGTCAACGCAGCCGTCACAAAACATAAACATTAGAGTCCCCATAGTAGCATAAAGCTTCATGGTGAAACAATTCTAGAAAATGAATAATAATTACGGTATCCTGAGAATTCTCTTAATAGATCTGCGCTCATTAAAATACTTTGTTGGGTAGATTCATATGAAAAAGTATTTTTCCCTTGATACTTCTTTATGCATTTGTTTTGAAGGTTTTATTCAGTATTTTATAGATGTAATTTCTAGTAATATTCAAAAATGTGTATCTTATTTACAATGAGTTTAAATAACTGTATATAGATAAGCGTTGAGTGAAACACAAAGGAATGTCTTGTGAGGTGAACTGAGGATACAGTCACAAAGAACTTTTATAGCCTATTGATGCTGTAAAATAATGTAATCTTTGTTAATTTTGAGTTGCACTAGATTCCATTGCAAGTTGAGCCAGATTAGCAGGAGAAGCTTGTTGAGCCTTCCAGGCTGAGGTTAACCAGCTGAATCTGCTTCTGCAGCAGTGGCCTTGTTGGGGCTTGATAGATGCTCTGCTAAGAACTGCAGATGGTTAAGAGAGTGCAGGGCTCCTAATAATAGACACAAGAGTGGAGTTAAAAGTGTTGAATAGTTCTGTGGAATCAGGGCATAATCCCCAGTTTAGTGGAGAGGTTGAAGCATACTGGTATTTCAGAAACTGCACATGCTTTCTTCTAAGAGCCCAAATATGCTTTAGAGAGACTGCTTTGAAAGCTGTGGCCTTGTCTCATATTCATTTTCAGGCATTCCATTACCTGTTTCTGTGTTGTTATTTTGTCTTGCCTACAGAAGTTTGGCTTTTCTTTGAAAAATAATGGATTTGCTGTTTACCATCAGTTACACATGTTCCATTGTCTCTCCTCCCAGCCATCTCAGGACTATAGGAGAAGTGTCAGCATTCCTAAATAAAATGCTAGCAAACATCAATGCAGGTATAGATCTTTTTGTAGAAGTATTTGTTTTATTTGTGCATTGAGAGGGACAAAAACTTGTAAACTTCCTCCAGTGATAAAAGGCAGGAGTAGTCAATCAGCTAATTCTTCACTGAGGTATATCCTTTAACTAATACAGTGTAATTTAGACACCATGTGAAATCATGTGGTGAGCAACAGATAGCCTTCTGTTATGCTACCTGACAGTTATATGCAGTCTCCTTAAATGGTCCCTTGTAATTCTAAGGGTTATCGAGAAAAAATTGATGCTAACTATCCTGCAGCTAAGGTTAGCATTCTTCTTCCTTTCAAAAAAAAATAGCTTCCCTTTTTAAGAACAATATTTTGCCCTTTAAATAGATAATTAAAAGATTATTTGGAATTCATGTCCATTTAAAAATTTGTTTCTCTTCTAGAGTAAAACTTCAAAAGGACAATATATGTTTTAAAACTGTAATTTGTCTTAAAGAACTTTTCTCTAAGAAATTTGCCAGGTAAAGTTTGTGAAGTAGAATGTAAGTGAAGTTGAAGGAAACAGTCTCTGGTTTCCTGTGAGCTCTCTACCTTGGTCAACAGGGAACTAATAATGTTGCTGAGAAAAATCTGTCCTACCATAATTTAGATTTCATTTGCAAATTGGTTTATAGGTCAGAATGCTCTGATGAAAGGATAGGAAGGGACACATGTTTTGGATTTTATTTTTTTAAATGCTGTCAATGATATTTCTTGACCAGTACTAAGCACACATGCTTGCTGCTTGTCAACTTATTAACTGTGGCTAAAACTAAATTCCACTAAAATGAAGTGGAAATCTCTTCTTGATTGGGGAAGGGTGGGTGATCATGTTCTTAATCCCATAACAAATTTGAATGTAGGTGCAGCCATTCAGGAAGAGACAGATAAAAACATTACTGGTTTCACCAAAAGCCCTTCATTTTCCTGATTGATAGCCTGGTTCTGTATAAAGATTTCTCTCTGATATCCAAAATGACAAGCAGGAAATTGTAGGAACAATTCTACTATGCTATACAGTCTACAGAGAAAGAAGAATCTCTTTAAAACTTAATCTCAGGGAATATACCAGAATTCACCTCTACAGAGCCAGTGCAGGGGATACAGATTTATAATCAGATGCCACCCAGTGAATTCTGTGTAAACTTTTTAGGGGAAAGGATGTTTGTCCTTAACAGCCAGCTTTGAGGAATCTGTCTTCTACTTCCCTGCTCCTGTAGAGCACAGCCATTTAAACAGCCCCAGCACTGCTGTGGTGCCCACTACCAAATTTTGACAAATTTGAGGCTTATGTGCATATAGAGCCACAGTTCCATTCTATATATGTTTACATATTATGGAGACATTTAACAGCTTTTTCTTGCTCTCCACAGGTTATTATATAACCATAGAGAAGTGATTTTTTTTTTTTTAATACTCCCTATAATTATATAATAGTCACTGAAAATATACATAAAGATGCTCATATCAAGCAATTTAATGTCAAGATGAAATTCATAATAAGGCATATGGAATGCAGTTTTATTGACTAAGAGACATTATTTTTTCTCTTTAAGCTGTAAACATATTCTTCAGATTATTATGAACAGAGGCACTAGTCTATATTTCTGTTGATGTTCCCTAATTAGTATCTTTTTAAAAGGGTCTGTCTTGAAGATTAAGTAAATAGATGTGGGAAGAGTCAAGTCCCAAATGATCCAGAAGAGCCTCAAGCTTCTACATCTGTACTTGATATTGATTGGAAAAATAGATGTAGGATTTCCAATTATGCTCTGCAAAATCATGTTCAGGAGACATTCTGGGTGTCTGGTTTTGACAGGATAATCTGGAGTGCAGATAGGTATCCTGAGAAAAGCCTTTATGTAGCCAGGTGGGAGAAACTGGAGCATGGTTTATCCTTGAAGTGAGAAAGTTCAGGTGCTTCCACCTTGAAGTAAAAGTAGAGTAAGTTTGTGGTGCTGCCAACAAAGCACCAGCTCTCAGTGCAGATAGCTACAAGACACACTTGGGATCTTGACCCCAGTAATTTTATCAGGGTTGAAGTTTGGGTCCTGATGTAACTGGCAGGTTTAACCATGACTTGGAGCTTATCATATTTCTGTAGAGTCACAGAACAGTCTACGTTTGCAAAAATATGAATCAACAAACTGATGTCTCTCATGGCTGGGCTTTAAGCTGAAGAGGATTCTGTACTTTGGTGAACTGGTGGGACTCGTGTCACTGTCCTCATCCCAAAGGAGGCAAGAACTAAAAGGGAAGAGTCTTCCCCTCAGCCCTGACAGGGCAGCAAGCTCAAATGCTGCAGGGCTTTATGTTATTTGGGTCTGTAACAGGACATGCCCTCAAGCAGTCTTTTTTTCCTGAAAGTGTTGCAAAATAACAGGAACACAGATGAAGCAGGTAAGAGGCAGACAGGGTGGTGACAAAGTGGTTTAATATGTCTGTATTCATGATATTTCCACTGACCTATTGGGCTGAATACACAGTGTATTTCAATATGATTTATAGTTGCTAATTCCATTACCCATAGATCCCTTTCAGAAAGCCCTCACAGCTAATGAATTTAATAACACAAGGGCCAAAACTTGAATATTTTTCACTGCCAAAACCATCAATAACTGCAGAAACATTAATTTTTACAGCCACGACTGCTTGCAACCTACTTTACCAATCATAAACTGCTCTTTAATCAAAATCTGTTCACCTCTAAGGTCATCAAAAATTTGCTGCTAGGCTACTTGCAAGTGCCTGTCTTTTGCAAACCTAGATGATAGGCTTACTCTGTAAGCTATAATCTCTCCCACTTTGTTCAGAGTTTTAGAATAGTGATTGTGCTATCCCCTGTGAGTTCCCACTGACAGAAGTTACAACTCGTGATATTGACTGAACCCACCACTTTTAAGTAATGGCAGGAATTACACATTCTCCTGGAAATACCACCTTTAAGCTGGCTGGGAGCTGTCAGTCTTCACTCTGTCCTTTGAATGCTGTGTGATGTTAATTGTACCAGCAGCTGCTTGATGTGCTAAACAAACCACTGGAAGCCTGAGCTGGTTGTTTAGGCTGTTCCCTCAGACTCCATCAGAACTGGAGTGCTGCTTTTCTTCTCCCTTCACATTTTGTCCTTGACCTCTCTGACTCAGCCACCAAGGGGCCTGTCTTGTGTTGGCACAGACTGCAGTGATTTAAGAGAGTCCTGTCTCAGCTGGACAGGTATTAAAATCTGGCAGATGTACCACCTGCAACAAAGGAGAGGGAAGGGAGTGAGTAGTAGTTTCATTGCAAATTTTTCAAATTAATTGACATAAATGTGAGCATTTCACATAAATGGAATGTTTTTCACATAAATATTATACATAGAGCACATTAGTATTTAGCAGCTATGTGAAGAAGTACCATAGAACAAAGCTATAATTCAGGCAGTTCAGTAGAATAAAAGCACCTCAGGAACTGTTGCTCTTCATTCCCCTCTGGCAATGTTAATTTTATATGAACACACATCAGCATGTTTATATTGTCAGGTGCTTCTGCATGATAACATTTAAACCTTGCATCTTACCCACAGTACACAGCATTATAATCTGGAACTCGTTTCAGGTTACAAACTACAACACAGAGAGGGACATTTTAGAGTGCAGTGTTTATGACCAAAATTATTCTACTTCAGCAATCAGGCTCCCAAGTTGAAACACTGAGTGATGGAGTTAATTAAGGAGGAGTAGTGCTGTTGTAGTTCTAATGCTGTACATATATAAGTGCCTCTAAAGTGAGGCAAAATTTGTCAAGAAAGGTAATGTCTTTCAGTGCACCACCTGATACAGTGGCAGAGAAAGAAGAGCTAACTTTGGGCCCAGAAGCCCTTCTTTGGCTTGGGTATATTAACATTTCTATCATCAGAAAAAGCAGAAACATTCTCCCATGCACACCTTAAAAAATGAGTATATCGGTCTTATTTCAAGAATTGTGCAAAGTAAAACTGACAAGTATACAGTGCAAAAGACAACAGATGCCAGATTTTTTTGAGTCCTGAAAGACAGAATATTATTAAATGCATCCTATCCAGAAAGTTGGAAAAGGTGGCCATATGATAGTTCCCTAGAGAAAAATCACTGCCTTTCCTCCTCTAATAAGTTCTAACCTCCATTCTTTTGCCTGATAGAATTCTCCCACATTTTTCTACAGCTGAGTCAATAAATAGTTGTCTGCAGAGACCCTTTCAAAAGACACTTAGATTTTATCCTTGAAAACACTGAGATCTCTAGTATTTTTTCACTTTTGTCATGCCACTAATGGAAGTTTTACCAGAAATGGAGCTCAGCAGTGTTACGGTCCTGATGTGCAGTGATAATGGAAAATTACTGGCAAATGCAGAAGTCTTGATGATGAAAATTTCTTATGCTCCCTGTTGCTAAGGGTTTTAAGGCATTAATAGTTGATATCATATGCAGGTAATAAAGTCCACTTACTCAATTTGACTTGTGAAGATTTTCTAGTAGACAAGTTACACAGCATTTGTTTGTTAGAAATTAATTGAAAGTGTAGAGATCAAAATATGGGAAAATCCCAAGCTCATGTTAGTCTACCTAAATAAATATGGACTCCATAAGGAACTTTAGGCAAGTCTACTGATATACTACAAGAGACTGCATTAATCAGAATAAAAGAAGTATAAAACATGCACTTCTGTAAAAACAGGTGTGTTTTAAAGAAAGATATGCTGCTGTTCATCCCATTGTTCCTTTTTCCTCTGGTGTTCAAAACTGGGTATTTGTGTTTTTTTAAAGTTTCCTAGAATGAGGTCCAGTATGAGTGTTTATAAAATATAGTTACTTAGGTAATACAGGATAAGTTTAGCTTTTAATGTAAAAACATTAAGACAAGGTGCTACCATCATAAGCAGTCCTCACTGCTCCTGTACAGAATACAGAGACCTTACAGAGCTTTCCAGTACATAAAGGGATGTTTGACAAGGGCATGCAGTGATAGGAGGAATGGATTTAAACTGACAGAGAGCAGACTTATATCAGATATTGGGAAGTTCCTCCCTGTGAGGGTGGGCAGACCCTGGCACAGGGTGCCCAGAGCAGCTGTGGCTGCCCCTGGATCCCTGGAAGTGTCCAAGGCCAGGCTGGATGGGGCTTGGAGCAGCCTGGGAGAGTGGAAGGGGTCCCCGCCCACAACAGAGGGCTTGAAACTGGATGATCTTTAAGGTTCCTTCCAGCACAAACCCTTCTATATTTCTGAGCATGCTTAAAAAATAATCACAGGGTGGTTTGTAATTGAGCAGTAGTATACCCACAGAACTTTTAAATAAACTGAATTAAGCTCCCTGAACATATGTTTCTATTTCGTTCATTAAATAATGGATTGCCAGCTAATTCACACTCTACTGAGACACATCCAATAAATTAAAAAAAAATCCAAACATACAAAGAAATAATAAATTCAGGAAGTGAAAAAATTAAAATATTTGAAAAGCACTACAGGTTAGATGCAAACCTTTTATGGTTCATTATGTTTTAGTATATTCTCTCTGATATACTTCACCTAATAACAGTAGGGTATTGTAGCCTTGTCAGTAAATGATAAAACAGTTCAATTACCCTGTCTTTTATATGGATCCAAAAAGTATAGTGAAGTATATTTCAGACCTGTTAGGAAAACAGTTCTGCCAAGGCTTGGCTAATTTTCAAAACTAACTTTAAATTATGTGCTAACTAGTTGATGAAGCTGTTTATTTCATTTTTGCCAGTCTGTAAAGCAATTTAGCTACATGTTTATGATTACAGAAGCATTTTAGCCTGACTCTTAAGGAAAATGAGTTTATGTTAGAAGAAATGTTCAGGGGATAAAAATAACTCCTTCCTTCAAATTTCGAACAAAAGAGAGAAAGTAGAACTCCTTCAAGCTAGCAGAATTTCAAGGCAAGATTTTCTTGTTTCCAGCTGCCATCCCTACTGCAGTTTCTCTTGGTGTGAGTGCATGAAGTTTGCAAAGTGCCTCAAAGCAGAAGAGCTAATTGAATTAACACTTACTGTGTTATTCTTGTTACTGACTAATGAAAGCAAAACCCCTAAAAGTAAATACTAAAAAAAAAAAAAAAGTTAGAAAGAAGTTTGAGTAGAGTTTGTGAAGTGGATGGGGAATGTGCAACTTGGAGTAAAAGAAATCACCAGAATGGTGTCTGGATCTTTTCAGGAAACTTCACAGTTCTAGATTTGCTCTGCTGAAAGGAGAGGACTATTTTTTAAAAATTACTTCTCAGGGGAAAGAATTTAGAAATTTTTTAAACAGTCTCTTTTTTCTGTAAAAAAATGAGCTAAATGCAATGAGAAGGCCAATGATGAAGATCAAGAGAACTTTCTGGCTTGGTTACTCCTCAGGTGGAAATCTGATTTGAAGCAAATTATTCCAAGTGTAAAGTTTGAGCTGAAATAATGTTCTATAGCTACATCTTTAAATGAATGGAAATTTCTATCAGACCAATGAAGACAATGAAAACGAGTAAGTCTGTCCTTGCATGGCATACATAAGTGTTTTAATATACAAGAATTAAAAAAATATGAACATTATTAGCAGCCATTAAAATAAAAGCAGCAGTTAGTATAGATAACATTATGTAAGCCAATTCCTATATCAGTCTCATACATTTTGGAAGTTTGTTGGCTTTAGACAAATTATCTTGTATAATATCCCCTTTTAGGTATTTTGATGATTTTGCAGTAAGTTATTTTACATAGTCTGCTGTTTATTTAGAGTCCTGAAGAATCCTAAGTGTGCATATTTAGATTTAATGCTGCTTTATATCCCAAGCTATATTTTTTGTGTTATAAAAATAATGAGATATAGACTTAGTTTCAAGCAAAATAAAACCAACTCTGCCAAATAAGAAAATCTGTAAAAAACTAATTGGAAACTCAGGCTGATTCTCAGCCTAATGAGTTTGCAGTGCTTCACTGAAATGAGGGTCTGATGAAGACTTTTAAAGTCACCAAAATAATCAGGCTCCTATGTGAGGTTTTCTGTGATGCCAGTAGCTAGATGAAAGGGTGACAAGTGTGATAATTAAAAAGGAATCCCCCCAGGAAATCTGATGTGTTGATGTATTGTGATAAATTGCACTGGGAGATACAAGGTACCCTACGAGCCAGAGAGACTTTATGGTTCAAAAGCAGAACCAATCTATTGCATGGAACAAACTAAACTCTGTCAGACAATTGTGTGCCTTTGACAGCATAGATAAAAGGGGAAGAAGGGAGCTAAAAGATGTGTTGCCATATAGGTTATACAGGTTTTTTCCCAAATACCTGGAGAAGCAGTCACCTTAGCTGCTTGGCATTTACTGCACAGCTCTTGATGTACTTTGTAGAGTCTGTAAGTTCTGGCAAAAATCAGCATTTTTCTAACAGGACAGTGGCTCAACCATTGAAGTGGCTTGTCATGCAAATTACAGGTTGTATAATAATCCTGCAGATTTTCTGTAGGGTGGATTTACAATTGATACCTTAAGTAAGGAAATGTAATTGATCAAATACATAAGGATGCTGGACATCAAATATGTGCAAAATCTGGGTAGCTTTCAATTCGAAAATAGCAGGATATGGGATTTACCTAGATTAATTATTATATGAAAGTGCCTTAGGAGATTATTTTGGAGCCCTGGACTGTTGACTCCGGTGATTTAATTTACTGAGGTCTCCAATTTTCTAATATGCTTAGAACTGCTTTTCTGGTGTATGCAAACTAATATTACAGCATAAACCTTAGTGTAACTGTAAGAATGCTGCCTTGATAAAAGATCAATGAAATTAAAAGGATTAAGCCTGGGCCAAATCTGTGACAGCTTTGCTTACCACAGCATTGAAAAGCTTATGAGGAGCACTAAACAACCTTGTTTCTCCAGCTGGGGTAAATTGGGACTGTCACAGAGAAAAAGGTGCTTTTTTTCCACAAGCTATTCCAGGAAAGGAGGGAATACACTTTCATCTTTCTCCTTGAAGACACATCATGTCATAATATAAAGAAAGTATGTGTTGTAAATGGATGGCAACAGTTCCTTGCAGGGAATTTTTGCAGGTTCATCAGAGCTTTGCTCCAGCTGGATTTCTCCAAATTTAACTGGACATCTGCTAAGGTAAAAGGGAGAGTGAGGGTGAGTACAGAAATGGGATAAAACTGCATTAGACACTGAGGGGAAGTAGCTGGAGGAGTTTAAGGTTAACAAGTTCACAGATTACTCCATCTGGCAGCAATTTTTACCACTATCTTTTTTTTATGAAATGTTTGCTATTGTCCATAGCTGTGTATCTGGCTGTAGTGAGATTCTTTGGAGACTTTGAAGAAGTAGAGAAAACAAGGTTTTGTTGTTCCTTGAAGGTACCATTGCACCATGTTTGTGTCTTCGTTGTCCTTTGCAGGAGGATTGAAGCTCAGTGGCTCAGGCTGAGCCACCTTGGTGGCAGCATTTGTTAGCTCAGGACAGGAGCTTGTGCAGGTACAACATCCCTTTGTAGCACTGGAGATCAGCCTGAGGGTCCCATAGGTCAGTGGCAGCACAGGGAGCAGGGTCTTGGGTACCCCCACAGGCATCTTTGACTCTGTCTCCTTCTCAGACTGGTCCAGTGGCTGTGAGCTCCCTGCCAGCTCATCTGCCTTTAGCTGCCATAAAACCTTTTCTCTGGGTGTATGGATGATTAGTGCTTTCGAGACCTTTTCTCAGCTCTCATTTAACAAATGCAGTAACAGACTCCAGAAATGTGTTAACGTTATTTTATGAAATGTTTGTTACGGGGTAGGACTTACTCAGTCGTTTTCTCTCTCAAATTGAAGTGCAAGACTAATTTTTATACTATCTATTTCTTTCATAGATGTTTTAAATGAGAATTATACCTTGTGAAATCAGTTGGTATCTGTGCTGCCATTCAGTGTCAATTGATATGTTCTTTACCTTCATCCCCAAAAAATCCTGACGAATTAAGTCAATATTACANTATTACTGTGAGTTTTTTTTTTTTTTTTTTTTTGGCAGGGGGTTGGTTTGTTTTTGGTTGGTTTGTTTTGTTCTTCTTGTTGTTGTTGAATTACAGTGCTGCAGGGTGTGTCTGCATATGATCGTTTCTGTTTCAATAGACTGTTATATTTTAAATTATTTCAAATATTGAACAACATTTACAGGAAACAGGGTAAGGAACATTATAAAGCACAATGCTTTATACCCAGTAATAATTGTATTGCAGGATCACAGAATGGATTGGGTTGGAAGGGACCAACCCTCTGTTTGGGCAGGGACACCTTCCACTAGACCAGGTTGCTCCAAGCCCTGTCCAACCTGGCCTTGAACTCTTCCAGGCATGGGTCAGAGAAGACACAGCTTCTCTGGGCAACCTGTTCCAGTGCCTCACCACCATTACAACAAAGATTTGCTTCCTAATATCTCATGTAAATTTGTCCTCCTTCAATCTAAGACTTTAGTCTCCCCTTTCCTTTTTTAATTAAGATGAACATAAATGAACCGCTAACTGCAAAACAACATCTAAAGACAGTCTTGATCCTTCTAAAATAATAACCCTCCGTGTGTTTGGTTGTTTTTCCTTGCTGTTTCAGACATGCCTGGTAGCCCTCACAACCAGTTCACCTTCAGACCGCTGCCGCCGCCGCCTCCGCCGCCGCACGCGTGCACGTGCGCCAGGAAGCCGCCTCCCTCGGCCGACTCCCTGCAGAGGAGATCCATGACCACCCGCAGCCAGCCCAGCCCTGCCGCCCCCACGCCCCCCACCAGCACACAGGATTCTGTGCATCTTCATAACAGCTGGGTCTTGAACAGCAACATCCCACTGGAAACCAGGTACGGACCACGGTTGTGCGCAGAGGATCCCGGATGTTGAGGGAAATAGAAGCAAGATGGGGAGGAGGCCTGACGTTGACACAGGCTGGTGATGGGCAGTTACAAGTCTGTCATTCAGGATGTGCCAATGTGTTTTGCTTTGAGGCCGTCTCAAGTAGCTACCTGAGACCTTATTTTCTTGATTCATTTAGGTCAAAAATACTCGAAAAAGCACATTGTGCAAAGTTTTGGAAGATAATGATTCCTTTAATGTGTGTAGGTTACAGTGGCATGTTATGGCTGTGTGTGGTCAGGGTTTGTGCTGATGTGTTTGTCCACATTCTCCCAGCACCTTTTTGTAACCAGCAAGTAGAAGTTTGGTTTAATCAGTGTACTTTGGCACTTCTGGAGTCACACAGAGTCAGGAATGGTTGGGGTTTGAAGGGACCTTTGGAGATCATCTAGTCAGGCTGTAGCTTCCCTGTGGATAAGAAAAGACCAGAAATATAACTAAAATAATGTTTTCCTCAATATGTATTTAATACTTTATTGAATAAATAGCCAAAGAATATAATTTTATAATCATTTGGCAATGGATAAACTACACAGAGACATATTGCACATGGCAAGACTTACCTCCGGGAGCTGGAAAGGGAGGGCTCAAATTTAGGATAATTCACAATTTACACAAATAATCTACTCTGGAAAACAATTGAGAGCAAACACATTCTGTATTCAGGCAACTAACTTTTCAATACCCAAAGCTCTGCACAATCTCCTCTAACTTTTTGGCTGTAATAAGCTCGTTTTTTCATTTGCTCCTGATAAGTATTAGCTAATTTGATGGCTTTCAACTACAACTGTGTTTGCTGACTTGATTTTTAAAACAAGATCTTAATTTTCAGTCTTCTTCCTCTTCATTGTCAACAGAGAACCAGGAGGTTTTAACTAGGGTTTCCTTTGGGTTTTGCCATTTTAAAGCATGTAAAGGGCAAGAGTTTGTGAAAGTTGTGTTTGATGAAACAGATAAATTTCTGACATCCACCTAATTGGATCCAGAAAATAGAAAGTATTATGCACGGAAATGTTTAGGAGATTTTTAACATATATGTCCAAGGCCCAGTTATCACAATTAATCACTGAAAACTAGATTTTGTTCTTTTATAACAAGGTTGGTTTTATTTTATTACAAAAATTAATCTTAATATATGTCTTTAAACACTTGACTGCTGCTCATCAGAAGTGTCAAGTTTTAGTTCTGCTATTAAGTTGGGATTGAAGAGCACACCAATTCATTCTGAAATAAAATTTTCTTATTTGTCTTAAGAACAAATTTCAAAAAGAATCAAGGAGGATGGAAACTATTCTGCAAAAGGGAACATAAACAACATCTTAGTTCAGCTGATCCTTCTGGAGCTAGAAGCTTCTGCTTACACAGTCTTTATGAAGATAAATCTCTGCTGTTTCTGGCGTAACAAGCTTATATATCTGTCTATACTTTCTGCTGCAAGAAAGGTGATGTCTGGGTGTTCTGTCCCATGAACTTTTGGTTCTCTTTAATTAAAAGTCAGGTAGATCTTTTTAAGGCTCTGCTTCCCCATTTACTACATTTCCATCAGACTTCATTGGGAGACAATACTTTGCAATTTATTTTTCTTTTAAGTTCAGTTTAAATTTTCTGGTTTCTTACTATTTTTTGCGAATTTGAAGCTTCTCTTAAAGGACAAATACAGAGCTTTATAGCTATATTTATAATTATATGAAGGGCTGTGCAGTGAATTGGGAATTCAGACTGGAAAACATCCTTTGGGCTACACATTAGTCATTCACAGAGTCTGGGAATTTTCCATGTTCTGACCCTTGATGGTTGCTTCAGCTGATTTCATGCCCCCGCTGGTCACTCCCAGAAGCCTCTCACAAAGCTGGCTGAAAGGCTGGATAATCCATAAGGAAAACCTGTGAGTCTGTTTGCCAGGATGTATCTGCAGTTTGTGTGCAGACAAGTGCTATAGCAGGGGAACACTGTAATAAGAAACATTTGTGATCACCACTTCCCAGAAGTCTACAGTGCACAGTACAGCCTTAGAGAAAATGAAGGGCTTGCAGCTTGTTTTTCCTTCCTTTACCAGGGAATGATTCTGCTAGAATTGACCTGGTGCTTTGGCCTAATATCTGGATTCCCTTGCTTTCCTTCTCCATTAATGTTTAGCTGCCCATTAAAATTAATCCTACAAAATAAAGAGAAACATTTCAATGATATGTTTCTGTGCCAAATCTTTAATAACACCAAATCTAGCTAATATCTACATACCTAAAATATCTAAGCAGATTTTTTTTGTTGTTAAATTTGGGACATTTGCAATCAAAAAGAAGACTCAGACAGTAATGTATTCCCTACTGTAACAACTAGGCAAAAATCAGAATGCACATGTTCAGCTTTTCTTCCAACTGTATCTCCTGTTAATCCATAAACAGAACATGTGTTTGATGTTACATCTACTGCCATGGAATATTAGAGAATTTTCAGACAGGAAAAGATTTCCTAGATCTAGTCATGTGACTATGAAACCTATTCACTCTGGACAGACAGAAATGAAGCAAGTTTATGACTCTGCTCATAATGTATCATATTTATGTAAAAGAAAATTCTCTAGTTCTGAAAATGTTTGCAGTACTCAGATAAAACATGTACTGTTAAATAATTAGAATTTGAAACCCTAGATTAGATGGCAAAGAGCTGCAAAGACGTATACTGTGATGTGTGTCTGAAAGTTTTCTTGCACTGTAAAATCTGGTTACATTTTTATAGAAAAGGGCAAATCAGAAATTTTGTTTTGTGCTTCATCTAGAGGTGTTACACGCACTAATCTGCAAAGCAGTTCTGTCAAGACCTAAGTTAATGCAGCCATTTAATGACGAGACTGGCTCGGAAAGTTCAAGTTCACACTAAAAGCTAAAATTAAAGTCTGTCTGTGTGTCGTTGCCAAGGCCAATTCCCTAACTCTGGCAGTTACTCTGATTATAAGCAACCCAAATAAAAATAAGAACAGCTTTAGAACTCCGGAGGACTTGTTATGGAACACCTGCTGCTGAGTGAATTGGAGAGGAGCTGTACCTGTAGGAGGTGCAGCAGCTCAAAGTGGTGACTGTGCTGCAGCCTTCAGCACTGTAATGTGCCCAGAGATGCAAATGCAGTCTCATCTATGCATGCACACATGGTTTGGGAAAAATAAACATAGCCATTATTAAAATTACTTATGAACATGCAGTAATTTCATTGTCACACAGAGAAATAATTTTTAAGCATTGCCAGAAAAAGACTGCAAGGATCTCTCACACCACAAAAAAACATGGGAAACATTGATTCTCTTTTTTAGGATAATGTTACTGGGCTCTTACAAAAATTGATTTTTTCCCTCTCCCCCAGAATAAAGTACTTGCAACCTATTGCCTATTCCCTTCCTTTCCACTAAAATAATTGTTTTTTCAGGCTTCATAGATACTTTGCTCTAATGCTTCAAATCTTGTAATTTACAGTGTAATACATTGTCATTATCTCTGACAGCCCCATCTGAACATAGCTTACTACTTTTTATGGAGTAAGTATTAAACCCTGATAACTCAAAGGAATGTTTTTCATTTTCTCCATGCCCTTCTAGTTAGCTCAGTATTTGTTTCTATATCTTGTTTTCTTAGTTCAGTTTTTTCCCTGCTGTTTGCTGTTTATTTTCCCACTTCAGTCAAATCCCCAAAGAAGTAAAATCTAGATGTTAAGTAGGGATTTTTACCTGACATTTTGCTTATCCTCCTTATAGTCTGTTACAGATCCCTCATGGATAAACCATTGATCACACTTATTTTGAGTTAAGTTTTGACAGAGATGACCAAAGCATTAGAATTTTTAAGTTTCATATCTAAATCTCAAAATTTAGCTAATTTTGATTTTGCTTCAAAGTGGAGTTTTTAGTCCTGTTTTGTGCGTCAGTATTTAAGATATTTGCTTGTTCCTTCCTTTTTTAAATCAGATTTCTTCCTAGTTCCTCTTGCCCATTTAGCAGTGTTGGCAGTAAGGTTAATGCTGTGCTGAATGGACTGAAATCTCCCTTCACTGCACTGGCAATGAGCCAAGTCCTGTGGAAAAAGACAGCTTAATTTAAGCAATCTTATCACCATGGTAATAGCTCCTCTAAGGGGACAGTGAGGTACCAGACCATAAATGTGAGATTCAATTATCATTAATTTATATAAAACTTTGAAGTACTAGAATAATAAGAGGAGTATTTGGGGTTCAAGGCAGTTATTATTTTCAGCTACAATTCAGCAATATTTCAGAGCCCTAAAGTTTGATTATGTCTCTAAACACTTGAAAACTTTGAGAGTTTTGGAGTTCAAGAAGTGTATTTGAATCATCATATAGATGGAATCATTCCTTTCCGTGTTATATAGTTATTTAAGATGTATAAGTATGATTAGCTCTATTTTTTTTCCTGAAAATAACTTAGTTATTTTTCTGTTTGGTGTAGGGGAGATCTTGAAAACAAGCAAGAGATTTATTCTGTACTATGGTTTATCTTTTTAAATCAACCTCATAATTATTTTTTCTCTTCAGGAAGTACCTTGATAGCCTTTCAAATCACGGACACCTGTATATAGTCCCTTTCTGTGTAAGCTGGTGTAATTTTAAAAGCAAAAATAATTAAATAAAAATGCATCTAGAAATTCACACTCAGTTCAGTGTGAGCTCTTGGAAGATTTGGTCTTTCTTCTTGGTCTCAGCATTTGAACATCTTGTGGATCTCGTGAATCTTGCCTCCAGTGCAGAGACTCAAAGCACTTTTTTGTGCCGTGTTTTTTTTCCCAGTTCAAGGTTTCCATAGCAAACAGAGCAGCTTTTACAGCTCCCAAGGCACACAGGTGTTAATGATCATAAGCCACCAAACAGGGAGACACTTTCTACTTGAGCAATGCAGTTCACTGGGAAGTTGTTTGCCAATGGAACCTGCTCCTGAGTTAAATGACCAGATTTGGGGCTATTCCAAGAATAAATGCAGGGGAGGGCTTCCTTTATGATATTTTCTTCAAATCATGTTGGTCAGTATTTGCTATTATGACATTTCTCTTGTATTTTCTCATTTTCTACCTAATTAAACAATAAATCAGCAAATACAGAGGCTGACCATATTAAAAACAGACACATGGCAAGGTTTTTAAATCCATTCTGAGTCCCATGTGTTTTCACTGCACAGCAAAAAAGATCTGAAAATATTTGTCTTCTGAATTCCGAAAGATAAATTGAAGACTGTCAGTATGACCATGAACTTAAAATAAATGCTGTAAATATGACCTTTAATTTAATAATGTGAGAAGGAAGGTGTCTTTTATGGAAATAAAAATATTAACATTTGTCAGCTACAATGAAATACAGCTTTCATGTCAGCAGCAATGGCACTTAAGGGTCCTGCTTTTAAGTAGTTTGAGATCCAGTCACTAAGGACAATAGGGCAATTTTAATTGTTCACACACTCTATTGTATTTTTTCTTTATGAGAAGCTCTGGTGCAGGCTTCCCTGGAATAGTGGGGTAGTATTTGTGTAAGGGTTTTTTATGGAGGCTAAAAATAGTACCTTGAACAATCACGCTGCACATGCTCCTTGCTCATTATTTTGAATAATGTAATGGTATATAAAGTTATAACTAAATGTAAAGCTATGTTGTGATTTTATGAAAAACTGTTTCCTTTTACAGAATCTGAAATAGACTGAATCTTAATTTTGAAAGAGTACAATAAACACAGGTTTTTACAAAGGGTCTAGGCTGTGAGAAGGGGTCAGAGACATGAAAACAATTCTCCCTTTTCATTTCCAAAAAAATCAGATAGGTATGTGTAATGTTACTGCCCAGAAATTTTCTATTTTCTAGCTAGCTATTTCTAGGAAAGCTGGTTTCAAAGACTAAGTAGTATTTATGTACTTAATGTGATACATCTCTTGTCAGGTAAACTTTGTCTTATTTGTCCCAGTAGCTGTATAGCTTAGATTAGACCATATGCAGGTGAGTGTAGCACTTGGAAATAGAATGAAATGCTGATAACAAAAGTCAGAATATGCATGAATATTCATAGTAGGGAATTGAGGGGCAACTACTTCAGTTGCTCATTCCTTTCTTTAGGTCATGCTTCCAACCACAGAATATAGGCAATAAAATTAAAATATTGAGATTTTTATCCTTCTTGATTCATGGTTTCAAAGTACTCTGCAAATATTATGTGCTTTATATGACTTACATAAATATTATTTTAACTACTACTTTTCATATTTTCCAAAAAATGATCTTAAAATTTCTTGAGGAAAAAAAATAGAGCTAACCATGAAATTATTCCTTCCTTACATCACAAATTTCTGTGTGCATTAGTTGTTTTACTCAGCTGTTGTTTGAATTGGAGTGCTACAGCGAAGTTCTAAGCCACAGAAAAGTACTTTTGAAGATTACTGAATTAATTTGGAGATGTCACCATGTACCAGAGTAACAAAGCCCATCCTGGTATATGGAAGAGTAATTTATGTCCTCAGCGTGGTAATGTTCATTTTATTTTTTTTCATTGAATAGCAAATGAAACCAGAAAGCATTTGTGTTTTGGACAGCAGTTCCATTATAGAAGCAGTTCTTGATTGATTTTGGTACCATCCTATATTTATATAATTATTATCTCAGATTTCTGCCAGACTTGAAAGTTTAGTCACCTGGTTAGCAGGTCTGGCTTGCCTACAGCAACAGGCAAGTGAGCCAGCATCACATTAATTGTTCAGTACTGGAGCAAAAAGAGAGGGATACAGATTCCTTTTACATCCTTTCACATCCAGGGTCACAGTGCTCAGTTTTCAGATGCTATGTAAAGAAAACATGAATGAATAAAGGGAAGCAATTCTATGTGAATGATTCAAAAAGCAAGTCCAGCTCAAGGAGGAGATTTTAACAAAGTGGTTCTATTTCCAAAGACAAATCTCTGGGTGGAAATCATGGAAAAATACAGTTATAAAATCCATGGAAATCATGGGAAAATACAATTATAAAATAAATTAGATTACTAGTTTTCATGTCAATTTCTGTCTTCACCCATGACCATTTTGTTCTCATAGTTCTTGTACACAAAAAGGTGAAACAAAGGCTATAAAATTATTGGTCAGTTCTACCTATAAGTCATGTCTTATACTCAGATACTCAGATACTGTTTTCCTGGGTTGTTTTTCAAGATGAGGGTATAGTGTGTATATCTTTATGACCAAGTGGGTGTCTTGGTTTTTATATATGTGTATAATAGTTGCCTTGGTTTTATACTGTATAGTTTGTTGAGAACCATATGGGAGATTTATAAAAAAATATATTCTGATTATTATGTAAGTTTAGAAGTGTCCTCTTCTTTCCCCTCCCACATTGAGTACAAAATAGAATGGATAGAAAACCAGGAGAGGGTGAATTTCTGCTTCTTACTACTGTCACAGGAAATATTACTGACATAAAATGGGCTGGTACCAATGTCTAGTTGTCAGTGTTTGCCAAAGTAAATGGAAAACTGTATCATTTCCAAATCTCTTTGGCTACCATCTCTATATATTTTCTGGCTATGCCAAAAAACACAATCCTTTTTCTGTTTCATCTGCTATGCCTCTTCAAAATTTCCTTTGCACTTCTGTTGACATCTAAAGGAATTACTTCAATTAAATATCAGTATAGATATACAATTATATACATTATATGCAGCTATAAGATGTAGTTGAAAAGAAATTGAGTAACTTAAATGATTGAACTGAAGAGTTCTTAGTTTTTCTATCACATAGATTTGCAGCAATTTGTAATATTTTAGGTAACTACTTCTTCAATGTGAAACATAAACAGGTGCAAATGTATTCCTACTTGGTTTATCCAGGAGAAATGCAGACTAATTTTTCGGCCAAGGTGTAGCAAGATGTGTGTTTCTAACTTGTTGGCTCCCTTTCAAGTCTGCCGCTGTTCTTCATTTTTTCTTCTTACAAACTCATGATTTTTAATGGAAATGGAAGGAAGATGTTATAGGAACAAATAAAGGTCTAGGCCTACAGATGCTCAGCACAGAGTTAATGCATAAAAAGTTACAGAAGTGATACCAAGCCCTTGACAAAGTTAAGGGACATTTCTACAGTATCAAGATATAAAAATATTTTCTCAGAATTTAATTACAGTATTCTGTGTGGGGTTAATCTGGTTTCTGTAATAGTATTATGTTATTGCCACATGAAATCAGTTGGGATGTTGCATCAGGCTTTTATAAGACTTAAATTGTTGTTCTAGATAAGGAGCCAAAAGTACATAAAGAAATATCCTGATGGAAAAGCATGTAAAGAAATGAGCTCTTCTCTAACCTTCTCCTAGCTGAGAATTCATCATTTGTATGAACTGTGCTCTCTGAGTTATCTGCCATTCCTTGTGAGGTTAAACAAGAGCACTTGGATGAGCCACAGGAAACTGCTTCTCACAGATTGGAAGGGGTTCTGCCCAAAAAGTCCCTTCCCTTCCCCTTCACAGTGGCAGGTGGAGCCGTGGCTCCTGCTCAGCCGGGCTGTGGTTCCACTTCCCTGCCCACTTTGTGCTGGGCTGGGCAGAGAGCTCCGTGCAGCAAAGGAACCTCACCAGGGCCTTTGCTGCTTTCCTTGCTGCTGTGGAGGACTTTGGTCATGGGAGGATCTTTTTCTTTCCTTTAACTTGTCTTGAGAGGATTCAAAGTTCAAAAGTCTGACATTTGTAGAAATGAACAGATGGATGAACAGCCAAACAGACATTGTGGTTACCTCAAAGAGGGAATGCTTTCCAACTGCCTCTTCTGTATGTGAAGTTATTACTGAGCCTTTAATATTTATTTATGTATTGGAGTTACCAGTGTAATAATATTAAGTGACTTTTATTTCACCAACAAATGCCTTACAGATTGTGTCCTATATTTCTCTTTTCAAAGAATATTGGCATCTTTATGGATGTTTTTGATATTTTTGTGAATATTTAGTTTTTCTCCACTTGGAAGGAATAGTGTTATCAATCGTCCTTATAAATGTTCTGATTTTTCTTGTGTTCTCAGTTTACCAAAAAAAAAAATCCACCACAGCTTTTCTCTTAGATCAAATATTAAAGCACACATCAGACTGCAGTCAAATCTAAACTTTTGAACTGCAGGTTTTATTATTTTGCTCTTTAGAAAGAGAGCCTGATTTTATGGAATTGATAGCAACAGTTTAGCATGTCCTGACTCCTTTGGGAACTGTGGTGTGCTCAGACAGATGAGGAGTCATCTGAGTTTATGAGGACACAGTCACAGTCTGGCTTGGGAAATTTGTCTTTGTGCCACCAGTGTTTTTCAAATTCTATAGAAATGTCTTTGGGTATTCAATATACACTCCCAAAATTTGAAGTTGTAAACAATTGGCTTTTTTAAGCATTTTCTCAGCATTATTTCAGTGGTAGCTCATTTTCAGAATACCATTGCTTCAGGATCTTAGTTTTATCACAAATTAAAGCAGTGTAAATTCTCCTCTGTGTGAATGGACTCATCTGTCCAAAAGAGAGTGATCTGGATCCAGGTTCTGTGCACTCTGCTGCTAATAGAGAAGGGCCTCTGCACACTAGCACTTTATCATCAAGCCCTTGTTATATAAATTCCTCTGCAAGAGTATGAAATTATTCCTGGCTATCGATTGCAGGTTGTTAGAGCCATAATAATAACAATTTTCTGTTCAGCATTTCCTTCCCTTTACCTCTGATACCTTTGAGCTATGCACCATAAAGGACAATCAATACTGCCAATATCAGACGTTTTTGCTGTAATTTCCAAAAAATTTAAATGAGAAATTATCATATAAGTAGGGTTTTGTCATTATGTCTTGAACAAGTAAAGCATGCAAAGAACAATTGAGTTTTCATATTTGTAATATTTGTATATATATGTGTGTATATATATATATATGCATATATACTTCTCATATGTATATGCTTATATCTAATAACATGTCTTATTTTCTGTGGTGATTCTGCTTCTATTTCCCTGAATATCAATAGGAATTTTGCCATGACATTTTTTCCTTCCAAAATTTGAAGTGACTGTGTATCTCATTAACTGCTGACTGAGAAAAAGCTTCTCGTACTTGCAGAAGCTTTCATGTGTGACAACAAAGCATTGAATCCAAAATAACCAACTGTGCTCTCATGGCCTGATAGGAAGGAAGCAGGTTTATATAGTCTTGTAAACAGTTATATTACTTCATTTGAATTTATTATTTTACTATATATGAGTTTATAATTTTTGAACTGAAATAGAGGTAACATTACAATGTGGAGAGCAATGCCATCTTTCTAATGTATATATTTACAGCTGTGGAAGTCAGTGAGAAGGAAAACTAGAATGTGTTGTCCGATGTACTGCCAGGATGCTGAACTCAGTCAGGGTCAGATGTCCAGTTTTGTCTGAGTGCAGCTCATTTGGATTATATTCATGAAGCAGAAGTAACTAAAACTTAAATTTCATTCTGGTGGTCTAGTCATAAGACTCCTGATACACAGGCCCTGTAAACGGCAAGGCAAGCTAACCTTTATTCTCATTTGCTTTCTTTTTTATGTAACTAAAGGGCTCTTTAAAAGATAAAACTGCTCTGTAATACCTTTTTATTTTCTATAATCTGGCATTTTGAAAACCGTAACCTTTCTTTTAAAATCTTATAATGGAAATACATAATACCATACTCATTACACCATTTTAGCAATTACCATTTCAGGAACATGTATTTACAATATTCTTAAAGTCAAATGTCACAGTATAACAATGTTTCATACTCTTGAGTGTTTGATCCTGCGTGCATCCCGCTGTGTATTCGTCAAAGAAATTCTCCCAGCATGGATTGGTTGATCCATTTATGCATTCAAAAACTTGTCTTGTGCCTTGCTGAAGGCATAAAGGCACATTTGTCATTGGCAAGATTCTGGACCATGTCACTTGCTTTCTCAGCTTGAGCCAGAGGAACACCAAGATGCTCTAAACTCCTTTGGGTGCACCATGAGTTTTAGAGGTGCACCTGTCAGAAAAGAGGGCACTGAAGAAGCTTGCTCCCTTAGATAAAACAAAGGCAAGAAGGACCAAAGAAAGCTGCTGTTTCCAAAAGAATATGTGGTTGGTATGGTCAGCCCTGAATTAGCCCTTTTTGCCTCAATTTCTGAGCACATATAACAGTAAGTTATTGTTTAACATTAAATAACCTTTCTTAAATTCTCTTGGAGAGTCCTTGCCAGTCCTGAAAAACCAGGACTTCCTCCTATAAAAAACTACTCTATACTTCTGCACCAGAGCCTGTTCTGCAAGGCATATTTTTGTACCTTATTTTTTGTGCTAATGTAAGTCTTCACTGTTTTTTCTTGAAGGCAATCAGTCCTGTGAAGTATGCTGAAATAGGTCTCCAAATGAATTCTTTCTTAGTATGTTAGAGAATCACCGCAGTAGGCAAAAGCATTTGAATAAAAACTACTCTCAAAATTGCTCAATTAAGAACAGTAAAGAAATTGTGCTCACCTATATAGTAACTACAGTTCTTCAGAATGGATTATCCTTGTAAATCAGGTGACTAAATAGTCACCTTTTTTTTTTTATTTCCTATATTCCATGGTAAAAAATAAATGTTCACAGTGGCACTGGCTTAGCATTTTTGGGGTATTCCAGGTGAATCTACCAGTTAGGTGTGGATGGAGGGGATACTGCTGGCAGCAGTTCCCATGTCTCTGTCACACTTGTGTGAAGACACATGGGCTGCTCACCTTGGAGGATCCCAGTAGCCTACTGAGAAACAGCCTTCCCTCAGCATTACTCTGAAACATAGGGAAATCAGCTTAGAATTTATTTATGGTGTGTCGTTTCACTAAAACATTGCTGGACATCTTGTGGTGTGGTTAAAAAACTTGCAGAGGGTATTTAAATACACATTTTCCTGTCTTTGACATTTTCTGTGGCCATATGCAGTATGTACTATACAGTACTTATATAGTTCCTTTTGCTTTTTACATCACTAAATGGTTTTACAACATCATTCTTTGTCTTCTCTTTGTAGGCATTTCCTGTTTAAACATGGATCTGGGTCTTCAGCTATCTTCAGCGCAGCCAGTCAGAACTATCCCCTAACATCCAATACTGTTTACTCTCCACCTCCTAGGCCTCTTCCTAGAAGTACCTTTTCCAGACCTGCCTTCACTTTTAACAAACCTTACAGGTGTTGCAACTGGAAGTGCACAGCTCTGAGTGCCACTGCTATCACAGTGACCCTGGCACTGTTGCTCACCTATGTCATCGGTAAGCCCTGATCCTTTCCTCTGCTGAATTGTTCTTTTACCTCCTCTGCTCTGTCATCTTGCTTGCTTTGCACTAATACAAATCATGTTTTACTCACAATATTTGCCATTGGTGCTTTTTAAATCCTGGCAGACAAAACACTGGGTTGGCTAAAGGTTGAACATAGAATTCTTATTAACTTTCTACTCTGTTAACCTTGGTGCTTCCTAACAGAGAAGGAAATATTATTCAAGATTACATGTTTATACTAGCAGAGGACTCCTACTGATTTTAATTGCTGTGATATTTTCTTAAACGTTTGATTTTCATATTATGCCTTACAACATTGATTCTCTTAAATAATTATTTGGAAAGACTGGTAATGTTTAATTGTGTTTTGTCTTGCTACCCTTAGTTAATTTCTTCAGTCTCATCACCATTTAGATCTTACATGATTTTCCTCCTAATTGTTATATAATTTGCTAGAATGATAACTAGTTCTAAAATAGTTTTATACCATGTTGTCTAAGATAGATTTTGTTATCCTTTTATTGAATTTATGTTTAAAAAATGGGTTACATAGTACCAACTTTGCCATTTTGCTAGCAAAATACATTGGACATGTTTATCAGAGTAGCTAGAAAGGGCTTCCTCAGGTTTGGGGTTTGTTTTTTTTAATTTTTTGGAGGACAGGTGTATTGGAGGTTGCTTGAAGTCAATGTGGCCCCAAGCATACATACAAAAGCAATTCTTTATGGTTTCCTATATAACATTTAGCCTGAACTTTAATTATTGCACTGGGTTTTCAATCTGAATTGAAAATATTAAAGAACATTCTGTGTGTAGAATTTAAGAATGTGACTGTGGCTTCTGTAAACCCAGGGAAATCTAATTTGGTTTTGCTGTCTCACACTCTTAGACTGTTGTTTTAGATGGCAGTTCAAAGGTGGCAGGAGCCAGAGTATTCCTGATACTCTGTAGCTTGAATGGGAATCATTCCAGGTTTGCCTGAAAGAGTGCAGTTCATACTTGGTAAAACTTGACAGAAATACAAGTACAGATAGCTCCAAACTGATAAATGGCCACTGATTTTCTATACTTTCTGAATAAACGTATCTATAGTGAAAATTACTAAAATTTCAGTAATTTCTTGTTTCCCACTGAGGTTTTCTTCGGTCCCTTGGTGACAAAATTCTGGTTATTGTCAGCAAGATGCTCATCAGGAGGGATTTTTTCCTAACATCCTCACCTAATGCATATGGGAAAGCAGATTTGAGCATTTCTGGTGCATGATGATTTGAAAGCACCTGAGGATCTCGTAAGCTCCATTAATTGCAGATTTACATAACAGCTGGTGAGCATATGCCCTCCGTTAGGACTGGCTGGATCATTTCTGCAGCCTCATCTGTTTGCTGCACATTTTATCCCACCCACACCATTTAGATTTTATCTGGATGAAGCACTGCCTCTTTCATCCCTGTTTAGATTTCAGTCTGCCACTGAAATTTCTGTAACTTTCTAAGGATATACTGCTATATGTCATCAGCCTGAGAAGGCTGGAAGCACTCCTTGTCACCATGAATTAAAGAGCTCTGTCTGACTCTCCTGTAGATCTGTCTGTTTGTCATATCTGGGTAACACAAGGGTGTAGCATGTTTTCTTCAGTTAGACAGAAGCAGGTAAAATGGATATATATTTTCATTTTATAAATTATTACCATTTCTATTTATGTTTCCTATGGAAAAAATATAAATTTCTGAACCAGGAGTTCTAATCCAGGAAAAATTTCAGGATGCCATTATTTGCTCTTGTTTTCTCCAGAAATTTTTAAGTTGCATAAGCTTTCCTGCAGATTCAGGTAGTATTAGTTAGCTTATTCCAAGTGAATATTCCTTCTGCCCATCTCTGGTTGGTTAAATATTTAGATAAGTTTATGGTCTCTTCTTATGACTCAGATACCTTAGTTCTTTCCCTTTTGCTGGATTTGAATCATAGCATATAAACTGTTTCCAGAGTTCACTGCCTCTGTAGGCTTACATATTTGCATATCTTTTCACATCAAAAATTTAAATGGGCATGTTTTAAACAAGTAGTTGAATCTAGAAATTCAGACCATATGTAACACTCTGAAGTCAAAATTCACTCCCCCAAGTGTTTCCTCTTTGCTCACCATGATTCAGATCCCTCACTCCACCAGGTTTTCTTCAAGTCAGAGGAGGCTGTGTCTGAGCAATCACAACAGACATGGGCTTACATTGTGAAACAAAACTCAGTTTAATTTCAGGAACAAACTTAACCTGTGATCAGCTCAGCAGTTGTTACTGGAAAAATAAGGGAGACTTCTAAAAGGCAAAATTGTTTTCATAGTTGTATTTTTTTGGCATAGCCTGCATTAACTTACCATGAACTACAATTTCAGGCCAAATGAGTGTTGATCAAAATTTAACATCAAGCTTTTTCTTCTCCTTATCTAAGAACTTAAATTTTCTAAGTAGTTTTCACTTCCATTTAATGCTTAAGCTGCACATTACTTTTAAAATGATGCCCAAATCTCAGCCTCGAGTCAGAACATCTCCAAAGTCTTAGAGACATGAAGCTTATTCCACATCAAAATTTAAAAGTGGCTCTTATATTTGTAATGAACTGAGATCTGAGCCAGAGTGCTCTAAGCTGTGATTTCTTTTCAATCAAAAGGTAAACTAGCAAAATCATTTTGTTCTTTTATTTTTCAGCCTTTCCCTCTTATCAGTGAGACTCAATAGCAAAGCTTTTACATAAGAACATGTAATTCTTCTGTATTTTCTCTCCTTTGAACTACTACTCAGTTTAAAAAAATGCTATTTCTCCATTAATTCTCTTTTGGCCTATAATCACTTGTTTACTATTTGGCCTTTCTGAAATAAATTTGACTATTATATGGGCAGTAAGGAAATTATAGAACCCTGTTGATGGTTGTTAACAGCAGATTTACTGAAAATCTTTAGTTTATCAAGAAAAACACATATTTTCACTTCAACAGGAGTAATCTCTGTGAATAGGTTCTAAAGTCAAAGTAGTTACTCCAAAAAAACCTTATTTCATAAAGTGCATGCTTGGTCTTCATACTGTTGGAAATGTAATTTTAAATGGGTTGAAATATTTTCTATGGAAAAAGTCCTACATATTTTATATTTCATTTTTCTGTTTTCCTGTGAGTTGAGAAATGTAAATCATGTAAATCTGGGGCATGGCTGTTGAATTTGCCCACAAAGTGGGCAGTGAGGCAGGTGAGCACTTGGGACACACCTCAGGGAGGTGATGTTGGTGCCTCTCACCAATGCATGGGGGGCTGCAGCAGCTCCTGGTCTGCCTGACATTCCTGCCAAAAAAATTAAATCAGGCAAATACAAGAGATAGATTAAGAAATACAGTCTTTCTTTTGGCTTTTTGCAATACCACATCATTTCCTTTAAGCCCAATACAATGGGTGCTGTGGCTGCTCATTTAGTAGTTCTTTTTAGCCCTTTAGTGAGTAGGATTTTTCTTCCATGATACTTTACCATTTTATCAGCAGCTGATTTTGGATTTGCAAATCACTGGTCCTATTGATCAAAGGTGCAGAACTCCTACTGTTCCTATTGATTTCAGCAGGTGATGCAAATGTTCAGTGCCTCTGAAAATTGCATCTCATGTTCCTGGATTTAACCATCCCTGACTATGAAATGACTATTTTATATACAAATGAATTCTCAAGTATGAATATGAAGTCGTCCCTATCCTTCATGATATTATCACTATTTATGAGTAGGCACTGGAGGTGGGTGTTGGGTCTTAAATTATATTCACATGAAGGGTAAGGAAATTAAAGCCTTTGTGCTGCCTGACACTGTAACCTGTCATTTCTCACTCCACGTATAAGGGAGAGGAGTGATGGTTTCAACATTGGGAAAGGCCAGGCCAAATTTTAAGGACATATGTATCTCAGGGCATAGATTTATAACATTGGTTGCACATCTTTAGACAATGTGTAAGAGTAGCAAAAAAGGAATTATGCAGAGAGGAATCAAGGGGAAAATATACTGCTGTACACTGCAGAATATAATGCTATAGTAAACAGTGCTAGGTGTTTCAGGGTTATGCAGACATTGTGATACAGATGCATAACCCTGAAATGCCACTGAACTCCTTACTGGGAGAGCTCTCACTGAGATAGATTCATCAGGGTCTCTCAGCTGGGAATTGTGGTGTCTGCTCTCCTGGATTACTGAGGAGCTTGATACTGTCACAAATCTCTAAGTATTCAGAGGAGAAACATTTGCTGTTGTCCAAGACTAGGTTTTGTTTATTCCTAAGATATATGTGTGTATAGGTAATGAAAACTTCGGAAAAATGAAACCATCATCCCTCTAGGAGGATTTCAGGAGAGGGGGGTATATTTGTATTTTCAGGTATAAAAGTGTATTAGGTGTAAAGATAAGACTTCTTGAGAAAGAGGAGAGTGCTGAGAGTTAAGATTGTTATAAGAAACATATTGAAGAAGTCCTTATTAAATGCCCTAGATGATCAAAACAATTTACCACTTTAATATGGATTTTAAAAAATATTCTGAAGACTGAATCAAATATTAAAAGCCTCAAATTCTGAAATCTGTTTACAGCAGAATGAAATAGTATTTTATTTGTAAAATGAGCTTACAGAAGATCACCTCTTCCAAAGGTCATGATCAGAACTTAGATTCTGGCTCTTGTGTCCAGGTATTTTTCTCATAATTCACCTTTACTGAAACTGAGACACTGATGCATCTGTGGCTTTATGCCAAAGTGAAATCCAGTTTTATAAGCAGAACCTGCTAGCAGTTACAGAAACAAATAATTTTCTGGCACTTAGAGCAGGTGCAGAAGGAGTAGTCAGCTGCTGATACACATTCTATAACAGCTCTTCTGAAGTCTGGGCTTCAGGGGGATGATCTACTGAGATTCTGTAAAAAAGCAGAGAAAGCTAAACAGAAGCCTTTAGTGGAGGTCAGCAATTTGGAGGGGCTTCACATTTGCGGGAGTTTTTGTCCTTTGAAGTTCATCCTGCAGGTAGTAAGTATTTATTGCACAGGACTTTTTTGATGTCTCCTCACTACTGAGTGTCTCTTTTGCACTGGAGCCAAGGCTCTTATTCACATTCTGCCAAACATGTAGCACCGGAGTTGACAAGCTGTGCTTACACAGAAGGTAGATAAGAATAAATTAAATTAGATCATTGGCTTCCTAGCAGATGGTGGCTTAATCCAGTTTACAAAGCGAGTTCTGAAAAAATTGCTTGTATCTTTGTGGATATTTACCTGAGTATGTGGTAGAATTGTGGGGACTGAGGCAGTCAGTCTGGAACTGTCCGTTTGTTTTGTTTAGATGTTGAACAAAATAAGTGATGTGGTCAGTCAGTTACTTCAGAGGTGAAGACCCAAGCTTTTGTTCTGAACATGGTTTCACTTACAGGAGTAACATGAAGCAACAGAAACCTGCCTCTGAGTAGGAAAATCCCTTAGGCAGCAAAAAGTTACACTCACTTTTCATCTCTTTGCTGAGAGATTCCATGAAAGAAATTTATTGAAAGGTTAGGCGATGTAGGCCTTCAATATTTCTTTTTCTGTAAGAGATCTGTTTTATACCAGATAATTATTTTTTTATCTAAGAAGCATAATAATTTAGCTAAGAAAAGCTCTGTACTGTGACTAGGATCTTCTGTACTGGAGAGAGAGAGGTCATTTAAAATTACCCTGCACAGCTCCACTATGTGGCCTGGCCAGGGCAGAGTGGCTGAGGAAAAAAATTAGGTTGATCATAATCCTGTGGCATCCTCCAGTCTCTTCAAATCACTCCTCCAAATTTAGCTTTTGCCATAACATCCATAATGCATGTTTTTAAAAAAAAATGTGTCTACTTTTGTGTTAGAATTTTATCAGGAACTTTGAATTAAAAAGGGCTATCTAATAAAATATAAATGAAAACAGGTATGGTAGTATCCATCATTTAAGCCCTATCTCCCAACATTATGTAAAGAGGGTCAAATTTTGCCTTCAGATTAATTTTGCCTCCAGATCACCTCAGTGAAAGCAATTTACAGTTCTGGTCATGGCATCATGCAAGTCACAGATTGCACAGAACAAAGTAATAATGTAATTATTGACAGGGGATTATGCTAGATCTTCAGCAAGTCAAGAAAGAATATCTCTTCAGATGAGTGCAGTTGCTCCCAGCAGGGAGAATATTGCACTCAACTGTCAGAGGAGAGGTTTGGTTAGGCCAGCTGATGGAAGTAAGGGTCTGATGCTCCTGCTGACTCACCACAGCTCCTCCTAACAGAAGTGTGGATTTTGCAATCATGCCAGCTAACAAGCTGTTTCATCTCCCTTTGCCTGCCAGTCCTTGGGTATTACCTGAAACTGCAGCACCTCAGCAGTGACTTTACACACCCTACTAGTACCTGAAGTGTTTCAGGTGCTGCAAAATACAGGGTATGTGATTGCAGAAATTTTTTGGAATGCCAGATAGACAGAGCCAGAGTAGCTTTTGCTTCTTCTATAATGTAATTGCAGTCATCAAACATGAAAGGCTGTTCTGTGCGAAGCTGAGCTGCATCATCCAATGCTTCCTTAGTCCTAATGGTGGGTTTCATACTGTTAGTCAGCAGCCAGCCCTTAAGGGTACTGCAGTCAAGGTCTTCAAAAGGTTGGACTTGGAGGAAAGGGCAGAGACATTGATCAGAAAGTGAATCTCCCTCCTTCTTACCCAGCCCAGTACTAAGTTAGACAGAATGATGGTATCATCTCCTATTTGTTCTGTGGAGTAGGAGATTACACCTGGGCATTACACATGGGAAATACAGCTGAGAACCTTGCAAATGGATTTATGCTGGGGAAAATGACATTGTGACCCACAATTGAATTGCACAGCGTTTTCTGTGCCTCTTTTGTAAAAGTCAGAAATCCAGTAGAAAAAAAAAATCAAAGGGCGAATAACTCAAAAGAGAAGTTCTTTTGAGCTTTTTAATGAAATTCAGTACATGCCTACTTATTTCTAAAGAGATTTAAAAGATGGAGATTTGAAAGTTTTATGTAATCTTATTTGGTGCAATAACTGAGTACTTAAAACATGCTGTACATATGTTTCAGGAAAAAACTCCATAGGAATTTTGTATACCCTAGGTAAAAGAAAAGTATCACAGAAACTAAAGAGGTTAGGGAGGGCTCTGTGTCTGCTAAATAAATATCATTCCCTGTAGTTAACTTCTGAAAAAGGTATCTCTAGGAATTAATGCCTTCACTGGTGTTTGTGGTCTGGTTAGTCCCAGAGTGACACCTGGATCTGAAGGTAATTTCTCAATAGCTATAATTAATATAATGAAAATTGGAATGATTTTAAGATAGCAAGGTAACTGGGTTTCTGCAGAAGTCATTCAGATCACTTCACCTAGATCTTATTTTCACAGCCATGTGCTTTGCTGTACACCCCTCAGTTGTGCCCATTGTTTAGCACAAGTCCGGTGCCCCGCGTCACCTCCCAGGGATGAGACATCCGAGCCTGGCACAGACCGTCCTCTCTGCCACGCAGTTGGTGTTTCCAAGGAGGAAGCTGACTGTCAAACGTAGATACAGATAGTTTTGCAGCTTGCCAAGCTTTGGCACAAGCTATGAAAACAACAGCACTTCCCCAGCCTGAAGGAAGACAAAGCCAGTAAAGGATTGAAGTTGGTGCCAGTGGAGGATAACAAGAGCAGAGTGTGCGATGTGGCAAAGGTGCACAAGGAGAAGGTGCAGCACACGTTCAGCCCTGGCTTTGTCATGTACCCTCTGCAGCATGTGCAAATGCTGTCCTAGGAAATGAATGATAACAACAATGGGAATAGTGTAAGAAAGCAACTATATTATATTCAGGATTCCATAACCACTAAAAGCTTATTATTGATGTGGGCAGTTGTGTTTTACTTCTAGTGATCTGTTTCAAGTGCTTATATAATTATTTAAATTAGTATAAATGAAATGTGCATTAATTAGCTGTCAGTCTCATTGAACTGTGTTCCCTTTTGTTGTTAATAACTCTTTAAATAATAATAATATCCAGAAGCTCAAGCCAGGAGGAAGAGCACTTACTCTAGAGATGTCAAGGCCGCTTTTTGTTGTACGTGGCAGTGATGTCTCGTGTTAAGAATCTCAAAACTCAGACCTTAACTCCGTGTCATCTGTCTGCAAGACCCTTTTCAAAGCATTATCATGGTCCCTTGGTGGTTTCAAGACCACAGAATATGAAGCAATCCAGACTTGAGATCTCACCACTGACACCAGAAAGCTTAGAAGTGCACTTCTAATACCTCTTCTGGGGAGTGGGTATGTGTGCTGCCCAGTCTCCAGAGTCCTGCTCTGATGATGAGTCAGTGGTTTGAGATGCAAGAGTAAATTTCTCACAAATACTATCACCTCACTAATTCAATAGTAATACTCTCATTTGCTTGATTTGGATTATGTATCTGTAGTTGGGTGACCCTGGAGTGCACAGATCAGGAATTAATGACTGTAGTTTAGCAGCTTTGCATTCTTGTCGTAGTGTTCCCCAGCCCTTGACAGGAATCCATTCAAGGCTTGGGATTTTGTTGAATTTTTATAATTTAACTTTTCAGTGTGCAAGAGCGACTTGGGACCAAACACATGGGAAATGGACTCCAAGTTTCCTGGTTGTATTGAGATGTTTTCCTTGAAGTATGTACAAGTGCAGAATAAAACCATGTACTTTCTTAATGCAAGACCCATTCTAGATCGCACTTATTTCTCCTGGGAGTCTCTGAGCTTCCTACTTGGTTCCTGAGGAGCAAATATATTGCCTTTTAGGCTCCCACTGTGGGCAGATCCTACTCAGTGCAAATTGCTGCATGTGGCTAAAGAGCAGCTGCTTGGGCTTTGCTCTTCATGTGACAATTTCAGCTCCTCAGTGGGGGTCATCCTTGATCCATATTTTAGTGGGTCATCAGTCCTCCCTGCTGAGCTGTTTCAGTGCTAAGGCAACCTCTTCCTTGGAATAATTTGCCCTTCTCACTAAGACCTAAGTAACTGTCTAGACTAACTACAGTACTATCATGTTATACTAAAATAAGATCCTCTGTTGCTGTCTTTCTCCAACCATTCTTCAAGGCCTCAGATCAGAAAGAAAGAAGGGAAAGCAGAAAACATTAATGGCTCTGCAGGCAAACTAGAGTAGGCAGCCCCTGTGTATGGCAATAAATATCGTTTATAACTTCTTAAAAGGATTATTTAGTAGTTTTCCTTGTACATACATGAATAACAACTTTATTTCTGTTAATTTGTGTTGTAAAATAATTGCGTATATTTTAGATATAGAGTCAGCTTTTTATCTGCAGTGCAATTCTAGAGTAAGTCTGCTTAAGTAAGTAACCAGTAAGTAAGATTAAGTTTTTGCTAATGTATAACCTAAATGAAAGAGTTTCAGAGTGCAGTAGGCACAGTTTCACTTCAAACTGTATTGGAAAGGTGAGAAGTTTTAGTTGATGTTATTGCTTTTGTCAACAAAATCAGATCTCTGACAGTCAAAAGCTGAGGCACAACACTGATAGAGCATTAGAATCTTTCACACAATATTGAATTTATTCAACTGTTATCGTTTTAATTGCAAGTAATTCCATTAATTGCTGCAGAATTTCATCACCTTGACCTGGCTGAGATCCAGAAGAAGGTGTGGAAACTAATTAAACTTTGAGTTTTAAGGTAAAGTGGTAAATTGCTCATTAGCCCCCTTGAAATTCTGATTTATTACTAACAGAATAAAGTAATACTTGACTTTGCAGAAACTGGGTCATAGCATTCTTTCATAGTCTCACTGAAGGTGCTATAGTTTAGACATCAATTAATTGGTCTTCATTTTTTTGCAGCAGTACACTTGTTTGGTTTAACCTGGCAACTACAGCCTGTGGAAGGGCAGCTCTATGAAAATGGAGTTAGCAAAGGAAATAAAGGAACAGAAACCATGGATACTACTTACTCACCAATTGGAGGAAAAGCTTCAGATAAAACAGAAAAAAAAGGTATGTGTAAATGAGAAGCCAGGCAGATGATGAATAGTTAAACATTACTGCTGTTCAGATTCTGTATTTTCTACATTTTGACAGTATTTTGAGTTCAGATTCTATCTTCTTTAGTATAATTTTTTAACAGGTATGGAAAGCCCATAACCAGATAGGTCCCTTTAGCAGAACTCTCACTGAAATTAGCAACAAGCCCATTAGAAAAGGAAGGTTCAGTAGCACAGTGGGAGAAGAGATGAGCATCTTTTGCTTCTGTCTTAAGACAAGGAAAGGGAGACCCTATTTGCCTCGTTCCCTCTTGTGCAGAGGGCTTGACACTGTGCCTGTCTTGCAGACCAAAGTCAGTCTCAGGCAAAGGGAACCTCTTTGTATTGACAGGTCAGAATGTGCAGAAGAGGAGAAATCTTAATGCTTTTCAAGGCATCCAGTTCTTGAAGGCGTAAGCTAAAGCACAGCATCCTGTCACATCCCAGCTGACCCAGTCACAGTGAATCAGCTCCCAGCAATCTCCCACGGCTTCACAAAATGCCTGAGCCAGTGTGGCAGCTCCTGCTGCCAGGGGCACAGCCCTGCTCTGCCCTCCCACCTCCCTCTGCAGCTCACTGTGTCCCTGTGCCCACTGCAGGGATTGTCTCCTGCACAACCTGGCCATGTCAGTCCTTCATGGCAGCAGAAAGTGGCTTTGTTAAAGAATTCAAATCATCTTTTGCCAAGGAAGTGCCTGAACCAGACCTCTTGAAGTGCCTGAGCTAGGATAGGAAAGGAGTGGGCCAAACAGCCAGGGTGTGAAACAGAGAGAAGGATTTGTCTGAGATGTGCAGTTCCTTCCTCTGAAGTCCTGTCATTTAATGTTGTTCAATCACCTGCTCCAGTACTAGGCACATGCTCTGGCCCATGCTTCCCATCAACCATTGTGACAATGCTTTCTGACCATAAAAAGCAAATGGCCTTCCCATTTCTTTTTATGGTACTCAGAAAAAGTGGATAAATCAGATCAGATCAGAGTGAATGGGAGTGGAATATGAAACCTAATCTTTCTAGTTGTTAGGAGAAAAGTAAAATTGTATTGGTAGCTCTGTAGTGATAGGAGACTTCCAGAGCTTTCAAATTTTAGAGCAGAGCAGGGATCTGATTTTGTGTGTTCTGGGTAAGATCCATGGCGGAAAATAGGCAACAAAGTGGAACACTGTCCCTCCAGGAAGAAGACTGCACCACACATCAATAATCTTGCAAATCAGTGTGGCACAACTGGGTAGAGATCATATTAGATACATGAACAATAGAAATACATGTAAGGAGACGATGTTGTTTTCCATTATTTCATCACTTAGAATGGATTTGTAGTGAGTTGCAGAAAATGTTTTATACATTTTTGTATTTTTGTCCTGGTGTACCATGGAAAATATCTCAAATAGTTCTTCTCAACTGCATTAAATCATTTTGTCAATGTATTACAGATTTAATAAAAGCTTTTCCAATGCATTTGGCTTCCAAAGAAGGATGTGTAGAAAAAACATCAAAAAACATCAAAAATCTTAGAAGTTAGATGGTTGGTAACAGAGAAATATATGCAAGTCAGTAAAGACTCAGTGTAGCAGGTAAAAATGCAAACCTGCCTTGCCCCTGGGAATCCCAGTTTTTAGTGTAGCTACACAACTCTCCCACAGCACTAAAGAACAGAATCCTGTGATAGCAGAGCCATTTCACTGATGGCTTATCCTGCAGTTTCAGAGGTCAGTCAGGAACAGACTGTTGTCTCATTTCTCCTCTTTCACATTTTGGGGGTAGCATGTAATCCAGAGTTTATGATAGCAAGGAGTATACACTTGGGAAAACATAAGAAAAATCATGAGGAATTAGTACATGCATCGTCTGACTCTGGCTAGTCTTTGCTCATTCTCTTTCTCTCCATCACTTTTAATATATATCAGTAATTTTATTCCCAGTCCTCATAACAAATTCTCCATCTAGAAGTGATGAAAAGGAGCACTTGGAAACAGGCAACTCCTTTCCCTACAGCAGGATACCACAGAAAGTTGATGCTTTGCCTATAAACTTGAAGCCTCTGATGTAATTTCACAGGGATAAATAACTGCTGTCAGATACTGTGACCTCACATTTTCCTAGCACAATCCAACAGCACAGAAAGCTTTTCCAGACTTTGAAAGCATATATTTTAAACTAATCTTTTAATGAAAATCAATTTTTTAAACCAGGAAGTCAAATTACTTCAAGAAGTCACTTTATAACACACTGACCCACAGCTATGAGTTAACATGAGTTAACATTTTAATATGTAGCAATGTGATTAAAAAGTCAGATATCCTATTGATGCTAGTATTTACCAGGGGAGTACAAGGAAATTGATTGTTTCAGGATCAGTAATAATAAGCATATGGGTATATTCTTGTGGAGGTAATTGGCACCACGCTGTTCAGAGTTTTTCTTTCTTGAAGCCAAGAGAAACCTGTGATTAGGAATCTGTCTTCTGTTTTAGACTTCAGAGAAAACTGTGCTTAGAAAGCATAGGGGAGAATTAATACCCCAGTTGACAAGATTGGGAGCTGTACAAGGAATTGAATGTAGATAATTAAATGATACTTTGTCATACAAAAAATGTTTTTACAACAAGGGCAGAATTTTATTGCAGCGCTGTAATTTTAAAAGCTTATTTTGGACTTTTTCAAGAAAGAGCAAGAAGGTACACAAGGATGGTCTGTGAAAAATGTGTTTTCAGGTGCCTTTTTTGTACAGCCAAATACCTGCTTAGTTCAACTAACCACAGAAACAAAGCTAAATTATCTTTCTGTAAAGAAAGCAGAGTGGCTCAGTGAATATGAAAATATGTATTTCAGATGTGACTCCTACAAAGGCCTTTCCATGCTCTGTGGTTGTCTGAAAAATTAACATTTAAAAGGTAGAGATTCTGCAACTGCATCCTATCAGTAGGGGCAGATAGCATGTATATTGTCCCGTTAGCATTGTGAACAGCAGCCTGCACTTCTTTCCCAAGGGATGAGATAAAAGTACATCTAAGTGCATCTGGTTTTTTTAAGCTTATATTAAATTATTGCTAAAGCATTTTTAGCCAAATGAGGAAAAACTCCCGAGGTACGTCACAACACTAATATGATACTCAGCATAATTTGATAATATCAATTAGTGAGAATTCACCTAGACTGACAACATAACACTTTTTTTTTCAACAAGGAAACAGACCTTCTCACTCCAAAATACAAGAAGTAGTTGCTGTATGTTAAAGACCTTGAGCAATGACCAGTAATGCCTTTAACTTCAAAAATTATACTGTATCCTTGACTTTTTACTTAGTGCTCTATTGTCTTGTAATTGAATCATATTAATTACCATGTGTCAATATCATCAAAAAGTACCATAGTGCTTTACTTAACACAGGGTAATTGCTTGCAAAGAATCATTAAGATTTAGTATCTCTAGAGTATTGGAAATAAGGGAGAAGGTTTTTAAATTTACATAAGCCTAGTAGGATCTTTTATGGGTTGGGATGGAAAGGGATCCACTTTCATTGTACAACTCTTTTCAAAAATCAACATTTAAATTTTTTTCCGTGAAGCAAATTGGGCAGAAGTAGTCTCACCTTGAACATTGTTCAAGTAGCAATTTGGAAATATTTTAACTCACAAACTAAGTGGTATTTTTAGAGTACTAGATTACAAGTTTCTATTCTAAAAATAGAAACTGTATTTACATGATGAGGTGTTATAAGTTAGCCCTTCGTTCTTGCTGTGGGTTTGATGACACAAAGCAGCTGTAAAGCTGGAAGATCTGGTGCCCTGAGAATTGCTCTTGCCTTGTAAATTAAATCTCTATTCATTAAGAATGCTAAGTACTTCCTACGCTAGTTAAATCCTATGTAGGGTCCCACAGAGGGTCTTTGTTATTAACACACTCAGGCAAAGGCTGGCCCTGGCTTTGCTACTGCTTTTTTCATTTCCAGGAGTGATTTATAAAATTTCGTGTACATTATGTTGGATTAGATATTTATATGCATGTATTGTAAAAGATGAGGCTCTAGTCACTTTGCTCCTGGTTATTTTTCCTTGTGAGTCTGGAATGAAATGAAACATAGATGGGTATGGCAGCTGAATTCAATCTTCTCTTGACTCGTCCTCTAATGCCGCACACTATCCTGCTTTTATTTAAGTTCAGAGTATGGAAATGTCAGGAGAGTTTTACAAACCTTTCAGTGGAATTAGCTCAAATGTTAGCAGGATTGGGTCTGTGATTTGCAGCATGTCACAATGCTGATCACAGACAGGCAGTAAAAAACATAAAGATGGTGATACAAGCCAGCAAAGCAAGCCAGCTCCAGTTTAGTTTGGCAAAGTGTTCTTTCTGCATTCCATTTCCCTTTGTGTTTCAGTGCTCTCACACCCATGTGTCAAGGTACACATTGTAATGTCTGCAAATTTATTGTTCAGCATTATGAAATTATGCCAGTCTTCAGAGTGCCTTTCCCTGTCCTCATGCCTCTATTACACCTTCATGAAGACCAAGCCAGAACAGATGTCCTTTACTTCTTCAGGAGTAGATTAACACTACCATAACAAAACCATTAGGAATGGTGATTAACAGAAATCCGAGCCTTGGACAGGGGCTCTGAACTACCAGGTTTGATGGATTTTCTGTCCTCACTGGGAACCATTTGTATAGCTTCTGCAATGCCCCTTCAGCAGCAGTCTGAAATCTGTGCCAGAGGAGGAATTTCCCACTGTCCTCGCTCTGTGTATCCACAGTTAAATATGTTTTGGTTGCATAGTTGATGGGCAAAAACCGTGGTCTGTGAAGCAGCAGTTCCACCTTTTCATAATCAGTAAAGTGTTATAAGATTTACAGCAAAAATCATGACAAAAAAATACCCCATGGCAGCTGTTGTTGGAAATATGTTGTTCATGTTTGTGTTTTCCAACTTGTTGAATAAAAAATGCAGTTACCAGTGTTAAAGTTGATTTTTTTACATTCCAATATATCTAAGGCATGTTTATACCTTGTAACCTCCTCTCTTCACCCACTGTAAATACTCAACTGACTATTTGTTTGTTTCTGGAAAATCAGTGTTTCAGAAGGGCCGGGCCATAGACACAGGAGAAGTAGAGATTGGAGCACAAGTTATGCAGACCATCCCACCTGGTTTGTTCTGGCGCTTCCAGATTACCATACATCACCCTGTGTACCTGAAATTTAACATTTCACTGGCAAAGGATTCTCTGCTGGGAATTTATGGCAGAAGAAACATCCCACCTACTCACACTCAGGTAATTGGAAATTATTCTGACTCTATCACACTTTATTTTCAATCAGCAGTGGACAGGAGTGTTCACAACACATTTTCAAAGCAGAGAGGGAGGAAAGGACTGGCAGTAACCAGTCTGAGTATGCTTTTCTTTCACTAAGCTCTAGCAATACCTCAAACCATGCTCTCTCAGAGGAAGGCACAGTGTCATACCAGACAGGTCAGCAGCTGTGACCTCAGGGATGTGACTGTCTGGGAGGCTGAACAGGTACACACTGTCCTGCTGCATAGATCCAATGTCTTCTATGCGTGGGATGAGATTCCAGTTCACTTGAAAATGCTTCATTTGTTTTTTTTATGATTCCCTTAAAACACACAGATTGTACAGTCAGTATAAAGAGTTAATAGAAAAGAAAAAGCTGCCTCTGGTTTCTAAGATCAAAATTATTTTTGAGTGCTTACTCCTAGGGATTTTGCAAGAGAAAACCTAGCTAAGCAGTCATGTGCAACATTGCTGGTCACATTCAACTTTTTTGTTTAGGCTTAATGTATTTGGCATATGAAGCTGTCATTTCTATGGATAATAAATTTTTCATCTTTCTTTATAGCAGGATCACACTCCACAGAGTGTGATAAACATACATGGAATCATGGAAAGATTGTTTATAATGAGCCACTGGAGATCATCTTCTTTAACCTCAAAAATTTTTTACTAGAGTTTTGATATTAGAAATAAGCACTTTCAGCTGTCACTGACTTTAATTGAAGGTGGATCTTCAGTTGAGCTGACAATGAACTTTACAGAAAATCAGAATGCCTAAAAAACCTAGAGAAATATATGTATATCTTGAACAGGGATTCAGAGAAATCTCTGGTGCTTTGAGGTTAACAGGCATTGAAGTTGTCAGCATCCACCTGGTTAGGTATTAAGAACTTTCCTGTAAAAAATATATAGTTATTTGCATTACTAAAATTAAATATAAAGAAAAAGTATATTTAGGATTTGACATTTGATAGTGATATTCGGGGGCAGGGATTTAAAAATCTGGTATAGAACAACAGGTTTTTAATCTGCTTTTGGCATTTGAGATTAATAGCTGCATAGCAGAGGCACTACACCTTGGGAATTTTGGAATTATTCCCATTGAAGAGATGTAATTTTTGGACTAAATCTGCTCTATCTAGTGTAGCAAGTCTGATTTTACCCTGCCATAGCAAACAGCTATGCCAGTTTTGATGCCATATTTCTGACCTACAGTAATACATTTATATGTAAACTTAAGCTAAATTGACTAGGTTATGCAATTGCTGTCCACATTGGTGAATACTTAGGCAATTCCTCTTAAGATTTCAACTGTTCATTCATATTTGAAGGAGACATGCAGAGTAGATGCATGAATATTTGCTAGGTGGTTAATTTTTGCTCATTATTATTTCAGTTTGATTTTGTAAAACTGATGGATGGAAAACAGTTAATTAAACAGGAACCAAAAAACTCAGAGGAGCCTCAGCAAGCTCCCAGGAACCTGATCTTGACTTCACTACAAGAGACAGGTTTCATCGAGTACATGGATCAAGGAGCTTGGCATATGGCATTCTACAATGATGGAAAGAAAGTAGAGCAAGTGTTTGTACTAACTACAGCTATTGGTAAGGAAAATCACAATTGTTATTCTGATTATTATATTGCAGAGATGTATTTGATGTATTCTGGCTCCTCTTAGATATTCTCTTAAATAAGTTTTATTTCAGCTTAGTTTAATTAACCTCAGTGGAGCAACATCGTGTTAAGCCAATATCAGACAAATAGCAATATTTGTATATTAAAGATGGATGTTATCAAATTAAGTGTGAAGTTTTCATGTGTAAAGATTTTTATATGATAGCTTAAATGCTTGAATGATTTCTGGTGTTATCTTTTTCCAAGTAAAAGAGATAATATCTGCCCTCTCTATTTACGTGGGCCATAAATCCTACAAAAATTATCCAGGCTTTAAGTTCTTATTTCCAGTATTTTAGTCAGTTGTAATTTTGAAAATCTTTTGAGGATTTGTTTGTGAGTGCTGTTTGATGGATGGATGCTGGTTTTTTATGCAGTTACTCAAATGCACCATTTTGTTTGGAATACAGAGGACAAATACAGGAGGCAGTGCCCTGGTTGCATATGAGATTTCTCCTGCCTTTTTAACACGTATAGGTGGGCAAGTGTTTGCAGATGTAGGTGTTGGGAGTGAGCAGTCCTCACACATAGGGCTTTTTTGGAATTTAAATTTAGGTGAAGTGTTGTATTTATGACAGTCTTGGTTTGCTGCAAGACTTTAACCACTATACCCTTTAGTTAACCTGTTCTACCATATGTTGAGCAAGATGTCTTTACTAGTAATGGACGTGCCATCTGCTCTTCAGAGCAAGTGGATACTATTTTTACTTTGTGGTAAACACCTTGCAGAGCAGGACAGTATAATTCAAATATCCAGATTCTGATGGACTTGCATAGAAGAAAAAAAATTAGAAGTTAAGGTAGAGTTGTAATGACTGGTTCTGGTGTCAAATTTCGTATTTGCTCTGTTCAGAAAAGTTGAACTTCTGCAAGAAAATATGCCATTATTCAATTCCATCTGAGAAAATAAGATTCAAGCAATTTATGAAGCATCTTTGCAGCTGCTCTACAAAGACCATAAAACCTGTCCAAACTCCAGCCCAGCCCAGTATCCAAATTTCTGATCCCTTGTTTATTTTTGTTGTAAGACAGCAGGGTTTATACAGGAGGGTTTAAATAATATTTCTTTTAGTAGCATAACTTCTACTCCTCCCCTTCCCCCACACCCCCACCCCCAAAATGAAATTCATTGCCAGACTTTAATTCATGTTACATGTGGAAAAAACGTTGTCCATCCCTTCTGTGGCCAATAAGCAGAAGGGGGAAGGGTGTGAGCCATAGTGCAGGCAGGAATCCTTGTACTTCAGCTTCAAAATGCCTGCAAGAAGATATTTTTGGGAAAAAGTCTGTTCATGCTACTGCAAAGATCTACTGCTTGTGCATTTGAACATACTGGCAGCTATTGTGTTTTCATAACCTGTGTATCATCTTCTCGAAGTTTTCTGTGCATCATAACTTGATTGTTTCTTCGGGGGTTTCCACAAAAATTTAAAAAACAAAAATTATAAAAAAAAATATATATATACCCTTGAGGCATTCAGGCATTCTTCTTATTCTTACCCAGAGTGGTCTAGAGTCATATTTGACACCTCTGCCAACAAAGGAATTAGCCAGGACCAGAAACCCTGAGAACAGAACAAGAGCTTGGATGCATCTCTGCCAAATGCTCCTGAGAACCAGCCATGCCCCTCATCAGCATCTGTTAGATTGTATTTCAAGATGCTTCATGTTAGTTATGTACAAAATTGATTTTTACTGAAATTCTGATCAGGTTTTCCTGAGGAGGGTAAATTGCATGCAAAATGTGGCATGCTTCAAGTACTTCTGTTAAGTAAATAAAGGGCAGCCCAAACTGGACACAGCACAGAGGGGAAGTAACTTCTAAAACCATTCATTCTTCACTTCAGGTCAGTATAGGGATCATTTGACATGTGATTCTAGGAAAACTGAGGGAAGGCAGGCAAGTGCACACATAGACCAATAGAAGAGTTGATAATGAACAGTAATATAACAAGTAACATAAGTAACAAGCAGCATTCCGATGAAAAAATTTTCCTTCTAAAAATGAGCTGGTTTTTTAACTTCGAAACAGATATCTGTGTACAGGTTGTGGATATTTGGTGAAAAAATGCATATCAAATGTCTGTTCTTGAGTATAAACTGATAGCCTGAAAAGAATGAATTCATATAACCATAGGAGTTTTCAAGAGAAACTAATCCTTATCTAAGTGCCCATAATTATACACTTATATCAGTTATTTTTATTAATTGTAGTATCTGAGTTTTCTTCTTTTTCCTCAATTGTTTTGTGGGAAAGGCATCAAGTTTCCCATTTTCCTATAGCCAGAGGTGCTTCACCACATCTCTTAGTGGATGTGGCCACTGGACAGTCCTGGTTCCCCTGGCTCCAGAGCCTTTTTTCCCATCCAGCACCTGCACGGGCTGCAGAGCCCCTCAGTCCTGGAGCTGGAGCTGACAGTGAACTGCTCCACACAGGATCATCTTAGCTTGAATTTGCTTCATATTCTTTATCCACTGCATTCCTGTAGGAGATACATGTGTAAATTGGAACCAGCTAATCCATGTACAGATAGGAGCCTGTCCTCAGATGTGTGAGGTTAAGTGGCTTAATATCCAAAGCTGTGTGATAAAACATGGGCAGGTTTAAGATCAGAACTGAAGGTGGATTTTTTCCCTTCAAATCTAGTTCTTAGTTCTTTATCACACTGAATTTCTTCACTATACAAAAGATGATTTTTTTTGTTTATCTGATTGTATAGAAGTGGAAATCCTGCCCTTCTCCAAGGGATTCAATTCACATGGTTCAAATGAACACGATAGAAGGCAATTTACTCTATAAACAGATTTCAAACAAATTACTTCAGCAAGAAAAGAAAGTGGTTAAGTTGGGCATTTTTCAGCAAATATTCAGGTTCCTGCAGTGCTTTTAATGGTGGTAAATTTTACATGAACACTTACTTTAAAAGCTTTTTGTTGTAATATAAATGATGCACCTGTTATCTCAAAGCTGTCAAGAAAAAATCTAATAAATATTTGTAAGCTACTTGAACAGGAATTTTGTTTGATGCTCCCTATGAATGAAAATGGACTTTTTACTGCTTCTGCACCTATTTGTATGTTGAGATTTGTCCTGCAGAATGAGGTGAAGATGCCATTCATTTTGAATTCAACCAATTTATGTTTTTCTTTGTGCACAATTGCCTGAATAAACAGAAATCCTGGACGACTGCTCTACTAATTGCAATGGGAATGGAGAATGTATCTCAGGCCACTGCCACTGCTTCCCAGGATTCCTTGGTCCTGATTGTGCAAAAGGTAATCTCATATTAACTGACCCATGGTGCATGACAGGGATCATGATTATGGTGTCTGACTGCTGGGCTTGCAAAGATTCAAAGTGATTAAAGGAGATTAAATTCCTTTTTCCAGCCAGATGGCAGATACAGTACAAGCACACGTGTGGAAACTTTCTTTATGCTGTGCTTGAATTAACACGGATCAACCACTTCTCTCTCCCTGACTTTCAAATTCAATAGGTTCCCCCATCCAACTTTGCATCCTGTCTGTAATTGTAAAATACATTTTTAATAGGTGTGTTAGCATAGCATAATGTTTTCTGTTATTTAAATGTGACAGTTTCACTTTGGAGCAAACATAAGTAAATCAAATGATTCTGTGGTCTTAACTTGAATAGGGTGCAGATAAGAAACCTAAAGCAGCTTAGAGATGGTTTTCCAGCATTAAGGCAAAAAAACATGTTAAGTGAGCTTACTTCTGTTTCAGATATTTCTGTCAGTATTATCCATTATCCGCTGCATGTGGTGTCCAGAAGTTCTCATGATTTCCCAATGTCTTCTCAAATGTAGGGTTTATTTTTTTAAGACTCAATTGGCTCAGAAATTGATATTGGATTGTAAAAGTAAGCTTCCACATTGCTGGTTTACATACAGATCAGTAATGGCTACAATTTCAATGGTATTAAGGCTTCTTAGAAGAAAAAAGGTAGGATCTTGCTTCAGTTCACAGGAAATAAATATTAATCTTCCTGAAAATCAGGCATTCCTGCAAATTTTCTGCCGAGGTCAATCACGGGGAGAGTTGGTTTTATCTTCTAAGATATCCCATTTCTGGTCAAAATTAAGGTATACAAGAGAGGCAGACTGAGGAGGCAAGGACATTATATTACTGCTGCACTGCCTGGTTCCAAAATTTCAGTCTGTTACCACTCTTGAACCAAATGAAGAATGGAGGAGCTGGAGTGGAAAAGGAATTTTACAGAACGATAAATGCAATAAGTGTTAATCTATGTAAGTATGTAAATACATTAAAAAGGTCAATCTGCCTTCTTCAGATTCCTGTCCAGTACTGTGCAGTGGAAATGGAGAATATGAGAAAGGTCACTGTGTGTGTCGAAATGGCTGGAAAGGTCCAGAGTGTGATGTTCCAGAGGAGCAGTGTATTGATCCAACCTGCTTTGGCCATGGCACCTGTATCATGGGCGTCTGCATCTGTGTCCCTGGATACAAAGGAGAGATTTGTGAAGAAGGTTTGTGAAGTTTCCTTCTCTATAGTAAGGGAGGGTTGATTTTTGTCTTTAATTCCTACCTGGTTTAAGGTAGTTAAAAACTCACAGGGATGTGATCAGCTTTCTGTGAAGCAGAACTCTTTTGCTCAAAACTACCTTTACTGTCTCATGGAAAGAAATGTTAAGATAGAGGTTTCTCAAAGATAAAGGTATTCAGGTCTTGGTAACAGTCCGGTGGACTGATCACATAAAGTTCACTTTTTTTTTTTTTAAGAAAAAATTATTTATTTTTATTTGGTCAAAAGCTCAGGGTAAGGCAGTCAGATCATTTAAACAAAACATAATGTGGTAGTTCTCCAAAGCAATCAGACAATTGTAATCAGCTTTTCCTTTTTTATTCTGTTACATCTTCGATTTCTCTGACAATATAAAGCTGAAAGGGCAGCAAACAGGTTGGTTTACCAGAAATTGTGTAATTCTGTTGTCATATGTCATTTTTACTGGGGGCCTTTGCTCACCGCACTAAACTGGCATCCTTTAAGGCTTGGCTAACAAAAAGTGGGCAATTCTGTGAGAAGAGGGTATTGTAATTTTGCTGGTTATGGTACTGATGTCTCTCTGCACTCATCTATAAACAGAAGCAGTTGTTGTTTCCCTCAGCATGTCTGAGATTGTTCATCAGCTTTGACTTTCTTCCCTTGTGCATAGCCTCAGAAAGCAGAACTCTTCCCCTGCTTTTCCTGATTTGATGATTTTTCACTAGTCCCCTTAGCCTGGAGCTCCTGACAGCATACTTTGTGCATCCTGCTATAGAGATTTTCAGTAATTCTTTTGAGTAGCACACACAGGAGGCTTTTTATGTTGCTTGAATTCTCTAGTCAGAAAAATGTCCAGGATGAATTTGATAGATTTGACATACCTGGAATGGTTTTTAAAGGGAGGATCAAGAGAATGCTTCTGACATAGTCAATTGTTGGTAGTTTCAGAAACCAAGAAAACCCAAATGGGAAAAAGCAAGTAATACACAGGTTTCCTCAGTGAGGCCATGATGCTGAACAAGCCTGTGGCTGGTGAGAGGCTGACTGCTGTTTTTAGTTGCTTTGTTTCTTGCTGTAATGAGATCCTGCAAAATGGTTAGGGAAAAAAATGACATAAATGTACTCAGACAGCTATTGAAACCAAGAGTGGGAAAACATTAGATTTTTACAGTAAGAAACTTATTTAAATTATAAAAAAGGTGTAATTATGTAGAAATACTGAAATATGGTGGATGAAACAAACCTGTGTAACCAAGTACGGTGGGTTTTTATTGTAACAGTGTGTCCTTGACATGACTGTTCAGTTTGTATTGTAAAACATAACTTGTGCAGTAGTTAGGGAATTCTTTTAAGGAATTAAGAATATTTTATTTTATGTAAACGAGATTTAGTCTTATAGCAGTGCTGTTAACAGACATAGCAACAGATGTACTATCTGGGGAGCACCAGTAACTGCATGGATTCATTGCTTTGTGGGTCCCTTGAATTTGTCCTGCCAAATTATCATTCCTAAAATGGAGTCAGTCTATTAATTTTAAAATATCAGCAAAATAAAGAGCTGTCTCAGGATGAGGGAAAATTGCTGTGTATTTTTGTCCTATGCTTAGCAAGATATGCATTGTCCAGAAACACTGGATCCCTCTCTCAGAATTACACTGTGCACAAGCCTGGAAGGCTGAAAAAGGTACAAAATAAATCCTGAAATAAAATGTTGAATTTGTGGCAAAGCAGTTCAACAGATAAAGCTTTACTTCTCTATTTTTAGATTGAAAGGTCATATAAACTGGAGGCCATTAATTTCTATGTCTGAAGTATTTAGCCTTCCCTTCCTGAAGCAGAAAACATCTCTTCATTCCCATAACACAGGATACTGTTTGTTAAGTTTGCAGTTTAATTATTAAAACAGTACTTGTGCTGATACTTGAGAAATACATAGCAGAACTTTTGCAGTGTCTCTTTAACATCAGTCTGAAGCATGATATAACATTGATAGGCTTCTGGCTAATTGTTTCCCATGCTCAGACCCCACAGATCCTTCAGCTCCACAGTCTTCCTGCAGCCTCCAGGGAAGGCTGGCTGCTTCCTGCTTGAAACCCCTCTTGTTAAAGCAGTGCTGGGGCTTTGTGAAGGAAAATGCTGCTTATACAGCACTAACCAGCTGATTTAAATTCCTCTATAGAGCTCCTGAATTTTTCACTAGGAATGGTTTAATCCAAATTGAGAACAAATTCAGTTCTTTGTTTGCAAATTGTTCATCAGTACATTATGACTTTTATGAAGCTGTTCATTACCTGCAATTGCCCAGCACATATTTTTTTATGTGTATGAGATTTTTTTTTTTTACAGCAAGCATTGAGTCAGAGATTCACTACTCAATCTTAGTGGATAACCTTTTTCTGTAGCAAATTTTCAGCTATGGAGATAGCTTTTCACAGGAAGGTGAAAGAATAAATCTTTCTTTTCCCACATGTAAATAAAACACAGTGCACTAATACCCAAATGGAAATACAAAGCACAATTACAGAATTAACTATTAATTGCTCCAGCTGTTTCCCAGCCCTATTACTGAAGCACAGGCCTCACCAATTTAGACCAATAGATCTGTCCTGGGAATCTGTGTTTTAAAAATAAGACAAAATCCATGACAAGAGATACATATGGCCTCTAACTGTTTACCTGTTTGCTTTTTTTCTTGTTTTCACTTATCCTTTTGCACAGATGTTAACAGAATCTTTTTCCCTTGTGTTTGTTAACATTGTTTCAGTTGGGTATTTGCACAAAAAAATCATCAAATTAATCAAAATCCCTGATGTATTTCACTAGTAAATAACTGTAAAGGTGTGAGTTTTGTGCTCTAAGTTGTGTATTCCCTGCTTTCCAGAGGACTGCCTGGATCCCATGTGCTCTGGCCACGGCGTGTGCGTGCAAGGGGAATGTCACTGCTCCACGGGCTGGGGCGGGGTGAACTGTGAGACTGCTCTGCCCGTGTGCCAGGAGCAGTGCTCAGGGCATGGCACCTTCCTGCTGGACACAGGACTCTGCAGCTGTGAGCCACAGTGGACAGGACCAGACTGCTCCACAGGTATGATGGAGACTTGGCTTTATCAACATTGCCTGTGCTTTCTGCCGGAGTCATTCTGTTACTGTGCTAATAGGAATTTTAAAAGGTAGGGGTGGACCAGGATTACTATGGCATGGCACTTCATGGGCTTGTCAGCAACTGGCTTTCAGTTGCCAAGGATAAGAAATGCGTTTTCTCTGTGACAAGAATGTTTCTGTCTGGTGGTGTGACATTGAGAGCAGTAGTCCTGCAAGAGGGTAGATGCCTCCTGGCATGCACTGGAGGCAAATGTGACTCTCACCTGAGCTGCTGAGCACCTGTCAGGATCATGCAATCAGGGAATCCACAGTTCCGAGAGAGATTGGGAAGATATTTTTTAAAAATAAAAAAAATTCCAAACAGAATGACTGATGAGTAAGAAAGCTCTGTCAAGAAAAAATCTTTAAACAAAAAAGACCATAATTCTCTCATGCTGGGATAAAAACTCCCTTCCTCCTTAGAGGACCATCAAGGTTTGATCACCCTAAACTGGATTAAGAGTTGAAATGGATTTCCTACGTGCTTTATACATTTACATTTTGTTTTCTTTAAATAAATGCACTCTGCACATTTTGCTCTGTAATGGGCCATGTCATTACCAATGTATGTACTACTATTTTTTCCCCTGTAGAGCCCACAGAGCCAGAGTCTCAGATGATAAGTAGCACATCCCAGTAGAGAATAGATGCAAGTGACAGATCTGCTGAACACTGTGGAATACAGCCAGTGGTCCAAGTCACCAATTTTTCTTAGAAATCATCATTCAGAAGAGCACTTGGAACAATATAAATTTCTGCACAGATCTTCAAAGTGTGTGACTATGATCTTTAAACAGGAACTTATAAAATATTCCTCTACATGATGAATTTTTAAGCAACAAAATATTGACCTGCTAATAATTTTCAGTGTTTGTTACAAGGACCTTGCATTCATTCTACACTCCAAAATTAATGCATGCAATTTTAATCTGACACTGTCAGATATGGCACCTGCTTTGATAAGAATTGACTTTTTATTGGTTTTCAGCAAAAGCCTGGTTGCTTGCATTTTTATCCTGTATTTTATTATATATTAAAAATACTCTCTGAAGCTTAGTATTATAGTAGTATTTCCATTAATGAAGCTAATAATTAGGAGAGGTGTTAGCTATCTACTAATTTTTTGCTCACAAAATATTGCAAACTAATTATGTTTTAATACAATGTTATTGTAGCTCAAAAAGCAGTGTTAGTCTCAGATGGGTCTGTTGTGTCAGCTGCATGTGGCAGTTAGATATTAAGTAAGGAATCAAAAGGCTAATAAAAACCTCCAAAGCTGTTCTGAACATTTTTGGAAGGGAACCTCTTTACCTCCATCAGTAGAGAAAATACCTCTTTTCATCCCTGGTGTATCCTGAGTTACCAAAGGATGCTTTTACAACTACCAACAGGTAGCATAGCCAGATGCTTCAGACTTCTCCTTTCAAATATATGTTTCTTCTTAGGTGTTAGACTAGATTGAGGATGCTCTTGGCAATACACTGAGTTAGACTGAATTATAGATGTTCATTTGTGCCTGAAACATTCTTCTGAGGATCAGTGATTGCTGTGCATGTTGAAAATAAAGCTTGATTTTAGTGAGTAAGGAAAACATCAAATGAGTTAAGTAAGGAAACACAAGAGGAATAACAAGGTCACAGTAAACAAGTTGTCACGTGAATGCCAAAAGTTATGAAGTTCTGTACAGTGAAGAGGATGAAATGGGTAAAGCACAGACTGCTTGTCTAGAGTCAGACAACAGCAGAGCTTTGCAGCTGAGAGACCAGAGACCAGCAGTCTCTCAGCCTGCCTCAAACCCTTGCACTTTGCCATCTCTATACCACATCATTCTCAGGGCTGTGAAAATTTGCCTTTCTGTAGCACCTTGAAGAATATAGGCTCTTGCCTTGGGATTTCTGTGTTCCCCAGAAAATTCCAAATACTTTCAAAACACAAGGATACATAAAGTTTTATGGGATTTTTAAAATCAAAGTTAGTATATCTTGGCAGACTTAAAAAGGGAGAAATAGCAAAGGTTCTAAAATGTTTTTGACTATATTCTTCCAGGTACAGTGTGGCCCCACCTGAAGAGGGATAAGCCACCTCTATGTTACCTTTCCCTACCTGCCCAGCTCTAGCTCTTCAAACAATATAAACTTCCATTTTAAAAGTGGCAGACTGGGGAAAAATAGGAATCAGTATGGGTGGAAGAAGAGAGATGAAGGGTAACTGTGACCTGTGCATATCCTTAAGAATTGCCAGTGTTTGGAGGCCCAGCCTGAGCTCTGGAATCATTCATGGATTTTTTTGAGGCTGGAGAAGACCATGTTGTTCATGTTGTTTGATTTTCTGTAGAACATTACCAAAAATAACAATCGTCCTTCAGTTTCTGCTTGACACTCGTAGTTTCTGTTTAGTTTTTTTTGAAAGTGAAGCTTCACACAGAGACTGAAATTGAAAGGTAGTTTACCATTTCCTAGATAAATTTTTTCAATTATGTCTGGCCCTCTCTGCTAAGAAGTGCACCTTCCACTCCTAGTGTAATAAGTGCAAAGTCTTTTCAATTGTGTTTCTTTCTGTGAGGTGAAAGACTGGCAAATTATTTGAAGTCCTTTCCAATGTCCAGCCTGATCTCTGCTCTGACCTGTGGACTGGCATAACCCAATATCACCACACCCCCTCCAGATACTTCTTCTATTTCCAAAGTTACTGCTGGACAATTGCTGTCCCTTGGGGGCCATAAAATCCTCTTGCAGAACTCCAAAGCAGCTGTCAGGATATGTTTTCATTGTGTTTGAATTGGTTCTCAATAAAAGCAGCTCAATATGTCTTGAAAGATGTTCAGACACTTAGTATTGCTAATCCTATACTGCTTGTGGGACACAACTTAGGCTGGCTTTTTGTTCAGCTCTGTTAAAATCCATCCTTTCAATATCCTTAACTGGATATCTGTTTCAGATATATTTGGCCTCTTTCTACCCTACAATATTGAACTTCCATGAAAAGTCATTTTGCTTTGTTAGCTCAGATTTCAATTTCCCAGACATGATGTGGTTTTCATTTAAGCTTTGCCTTGCTGCTTATGAGCATCTTTGTAAAGGCTCTTCCTATCAGCTAACTACAAACACATAGATAATACACCTCTGATTCTTCTGCCTTCTTTAGGCAGCATCAACTGAATTTCACCCTGGAAAGATTCTGGCAGATTTTTAGCTGCACCAATCAAAACAACATTGTAGTGTCTTTTCTACAGCCATATGTGATCAGGAGAAGAAATTTCAAAAGTACCTTCTGTCTTAGGTTTATTGTATGGACAAGATCAAAGTGTTCTAACTGTTCTATATGCTTATAGACTGACATGTATTTACCATGAGGGAGATGGATTAGCCTGTTGTGACCAGTTTGGCCTTAATGCTCACAACACAAATGAACACATTCTGTTTTGGAATTAATTCATTGCTATCTTGTTTATCACTTTGCCCATTCAATTTCAGGGTTTTTTCCTAGTTTGGTTATCCTTTGGCAAGTCACACCAAGGTGCTTGAAGACATTTAGCCATTATCAATTTAGCCATTTGACAGTAGATGTGCCCAAGAGAAACGCACAAGAGACTGAATTCCATTTCTCATTTAGTCTTCCCCTGCCTCTACAAGATGTGGAGAACAGAAATTTCATACTTTGTTCCAAGTCAGACTGATTATATGTTTTGTGAAAACCACCTGTACTGAAAAAGGTCATCCTTGGAGCATTTCAGAGTCTCGGCATCTTTACACCGTGCTGAACCCTGTTATGATAGTATGTGAAAATCAATTATCAGTCAGACCTTCAGCATACATCTCAGCTGACCTGGGCAGTAGGGGTGTGATCTACCAATACATGACATAGTCAGTAGAATGGAAGACTGATATTGCACTGTTTTAATGTCACCAGGACTTCAGTATATTCATCTTTCTACTTACTGTCTATGGATCTTTGTTGCTTTATTTATAGACTGTCACCCAAAATGCCTTGATGTAAATGAGTCATCTCCCCTTGAGGTGTCTAGGCAGTGCTTTTCAGAAAGAGAAAATCAAACTCCTGAGTGCTGACTGCTCCTGTCAGGTAGAAGGGAAGCTCTGGCTAATTGAAGGTGCAGCATCAACTGAACAAAAAAACTCAACTTCTGTTCTCAGATTGACACTTTTAACATGAAGCCTTGAGATTAAGGGAGAGAAATCAAGAGAAAATGGATGACAGAGTTGTTCACAGGAGCAGAGCCTTGCATAAATTAGTGTAACTGCAGTGATACCAGCAGTGCAGTCCCAGTGTGTTTCAGGTGAGAATCCAGCCCTGAGTCACTAATTAATTGCAGCACTGTGCCTAAAATATTATAGACTGAGAAATCTGTGACAGAGCTGATGCCTCTGACATCCTGTCCTGCATTCATTTCTTTAGACTCTATTCAGACAAAGTAGGCCAGTTTCTGTCCCCTTACTCCAGGACATTTGTCATAATTCCACTGAATCCATTTATATCACTGAAGCAACCTAATTATGATTGGGAAAAGAATACTGGCAGTTTTTAGTCACAAAAACATTCATCCTAAAATGATTATATGGAGATGGTATATATTTAGCATATCTATTTTTGGTTAAGCTCTCCTAGCAAGATTGGTGGTAATTTTACAAAGGGTAAAAAATGAATCAGCAGCCTCTTCCTTCGATATCTTGTGAAGCAAAAAAACCTCTTTAAAACTGAAGTGCTTTGAAAAATGCAGAATGTTGTAATTGTTGTAAATTGATATGTGCAGAGTGGAGTAATTTAAAAATCATTAGAAGTCTGCATTTTTTACAGTAAAGTACTTCAAAAAGAAATTAAGGCATAATACAGTATATTAATATAGTTCAAGACATCTCAAATAGGTTTCAAAATTAAACATGAAAAACTGCAACTTGAAAAAATAATTAGGTGAACTCATTTCATCATAATCAGAAACTCTTCAGGTATAGGGAATTGCAATGTATGGGTGTCAATCATTCTCATTTACCAAGGACAAGGATGTTCACTACAAAGAGCTCACAGTAGTGAAAATAGCCTTGAAATTTCCTCAGTACTTGCTGTAATGTCGTGCATTTTCTATAGACTGCTCAGCTGCACATTGGTGCTGCCACTCTGCTCCCTATTTTAGACAAATCTCAAGAACTTTTTAATTATACTGGAAACGTCCTTCACTGTTTTGTTCTTAAGAAGTTATGGACTTGTTTAATTTCATCTAACTGACCTCTTTCTGTAATTTGTGAGGAGCTTTGCCTATTACTGCTCTGCTAATTAAAAGGATGATTGAAGTTCCCCTGCTGTACATAGTCTGACATTGTAGAAAGACTCTTCTCTACTACTGTATATTTCATTGAAGAGAAAAAAAAACAATGTGTGACTAGTTTGATTTGTATCTCCTGTAGAGTTGCAAGAGTTTGCAAAAATGTATCTGGTGAGCAAGGTTTCTATTAAAAACATACTAGTTGAAGATTGGAACACTTAATAAAGTGTTGCTACAGAATTTAAAACATTAGAAATTTAAGGCAGTGAAGAAGCACTCTAATAAAAATTATTATCCTTTATGTTTAAATCAGTCCACAGGGAACCAAAAATACCTGATGTAATAATGTATTGATTTAAGAAATAGGATAAGTCAAGGGTACCAGATATACAATGAGGAAACATGGGGTGTTTTTCAACTGATTGCTGTTTATTTTGAAGATATGCCAAAAATAATGGCCCTTTCCTTTTTCTTCCTGAAAATTAAGATTCTTAATCTATTGCTATCTGCACCTCATTCAGCAATTAATGGAATATTCCTCATTCCAATGTAAATGCAATTTAGTTAAGTCAACTGTTGTAAATCCTAGTCTAATCCACAGCAAGGTATTTTTCTACATGGTGGTATCCACAGAGTCAGTTTTGGATGCTTCTATCTCAGCAACTCTTGGCTTACCCAGGAGGGAGGTACCCAAACTGCCCTGGTGATGGCAAAATGGTTCTGTTTACTCTCCACTGTGGGTAGCTGACAGAGCCTTTCCTCTCTGTCTGCATGGCATTGTGCCTCTACAGGGAGTCCATCCTGTCAGGAATGTCCCCCTCACTGTGCTAGGCCAGTCCCAGGGGAGTGATGCTCCTTAGGATCCTTGAGCAACACTGGTGCAAGGTCCTCCAGATTACAAAACCAGAGCTCTTGACATAAAGCTGCTGCCATTATCTAGCAGCAAAACCTGGTGAGTAAGTGGGATTTTAGTAGCAACTCAGGTGCCAAAGTGTTTTGAGGACCTTTGAATTAGGTAGGGTAAGCAAGGGGTTTAAGGGTGTATATTTGTAATTAAATGCCTGCATCCCTCTTTTACATCTCAACCTTAACACCTGCACAGGACCCAATCTACTGAACAGGGGTTAAGAACCATGCTAAAACAACTGACAGGATATAGGATGGGAGGGTCGTTCATGAACAGTCTGTGTTCAAGAAAATGTCAAGATGGATATTCTGACTTTGGAAAGCTTATACTCCACAATTACCCTTTGAAAAGAGGACTCAGAAGTAGAGGAGCTGTGGGAATGTTGCAATGGTGGATGCTGCAGTGGAGGGGGAAAAGTAGCCCAGATGAATAACAAAACAGAAATGACATAGGAAATCTTCCACTTTTAATTTGCTAAGCTGAATCCAAAGATGGAACTATCAAAAATTATCCATACCACCCTCTTTGAAAGGAGAGCTCATGTGTTAGAGTGACCTTCTGTTTCCTCACAGCTGAAAAAGCACAAATGGGAATTGCTAGAGCAAGGGTACAAAAGAGCAATAGAACAACTAGAGGTTTTGTCCTTCAGTGAATTTCAGAGCAACTATAGTGCAAAATGTGCTGCATCAGTCCCTAAAAAGCAGACATTTATAATATTTTTTTGTTGTCATGGTAAGTGTTGTACAAAATTAGCTATCATTTCAACATATTTATGCAGCAGAGTCTGTGAATTTAAGCTTCCTCTGAAAATAGACAATTGCTATTAGTAGAAGTCAAACCCTTGAGAACTTCCCTACATAATGCATTTCTAAGGGTTTTGGTTGTGTATATTGTTGCAAGGGTAATATCTGTAGACATGTAGGGATTTCCCAGTTGCTGCCCTCCTTAAGGACATTTGTTTAAATGTTTTGGCTCGAGTAATATGTTTTAAATAAAATTAAATTTATAATAATTATCCAAGAATATTTTAATGGCAATGGGGCAAAAAACTCCTTGTGTATTGTAGCTACAGTGTACATTTGGGTATGTCACTCTTCAGTCCAGGAAGCCTTGGATATTTTATAAACAGATTGTTAAAACAGTGTCTATCACCTTGGAGTCCAAAATCATTTTCTGACAGAGTGCAGAGAGCTGATTGTTCACGTGACACATGATTGTTCAATTCCTGCTCTGATCCCCCATATGCTTTATTCAGAAATGTCCTGAAGAAGGGTGGCCAGCCTGGTGTGCCTCTGCCAGCTCTGAGGAGCTGGTACCAGGCTCCACAGAAAAAATGCAAGTCATGAGCTGCACCCTTGGCTTGGCAGCAGTCGGGCAGAGCAGCAGCTGCCAGATGCATGCTGCTATTTCTGTTTGTGCTGCTGACACAGAGGAAGTTATGGTTTATTTACTGGGAGCTGCTTTGTGTCTGCACTCACCTGCCCAGGAGGCTCAGCTGTGAGCACAGGGATGCTTGCTGCCTGCGTGTGGATGGACACCGTGTTCGTAGGCAGATGCTGAGTGCTGTGGAACTTGTGCTAATTGAGGCCTCACTCCTTGGTTTTGTGCAAGAGCTTGTTATGCCTCACTGCTGAGTTTGTCCAAGGAACTGTTTATTTGTGCTAAAACGGGAGGAAGCAAGGCCAGCTTCTTCATCTGCTTTTGCTTTTGCCTGTGAACCTGAGATGTTACTTTGAAGCTGGTAATGACTTTTGATTTCTCACAATAGTTCTTCCTGTAATACAGATTGATTGTTGGGAACACACAGACCAAACTTAGGAAAATTGATCCACTGATTCATTGTTTCATTGAATCATAGAATGACTTGGGTTTAAAGGCACCCTCCAACTTCCCTGCTGTGAACAGGGATATCTTCCACTAGATCAGGTTGCTCAGAGCCTCATCCAACCTTGCTCTGAATACTTCCAGGAATGAGGCACCCACGCTTCTCTGGACAACCTGTGTCTGTGACTTACCACCCTAATACCTAATCTAAACCTACCCTCTTTCAGTTGAAAGCCATTTCCCTATGTCCTATCACTACATGCCTTTGTCTACTGTTCCTCTCCCTCCTCCTTGCTCCCTTCAGGTACTGGGTGGCCACAATTAGGTCACCCTGAAGCTTCTCTTCTCCAGGCTTAACAGATTTCCATCTGTCCATGTAGACTGGCTCTTCAGTGAAAAAGCAGGATAAAAATCACATTCGTTTAAAAACATTCAGCCCCAGTGCATAGGTGTATGTTTTGTAAATCATTATCCCTTTTCCCTCTGAGTGCCAGCTCTGTGTCTGATTTGGGCAACAATGGCATCTCTGTCACTTGTGGGCTGCCATTGCTTTTGCACAGATGAATCTGAATAGCTGTTCTGTAATACATTGAGAAGTAATGCCAATGCCCACCTTTTCGGCATATTGAGCTCTTTCAAAACAGGATAAGTAAAATATATCTTCATTACTGAAGTCAGCAAGTGCATCCAACATTCAGAGCACAGACCAGCACAATTTTTCTGAGTGGACCCATTTTCTGAGGATCCAAAGGTTATCCTGAAAGCCAGTGAATTAAAAATGGTGCCTACTTGTTGCAAATAATGCTTAAATAAATCATTACTTCTTTACTGGGCATCACTAATCAAACCCAGTAATTAAATAATTGTGGAAGGCTTTGTATTCTGAGCAGAGCCCGAATCAGTGTTAACAATAGTTGTTCTGTGTACCACAGAAGATTTAGTGCTCATATCCTGATCCCCTCAGACAATCTGGTGAACTTTTGCTGAAAATAGGTGTCTCAAAATCTTTATTTTCTTTTGATGCTATATTAGTTCAGGCTGCACCTGTGAGACAGCTATATTTTATGAACCTACTGAGCCATCTCTTTGCGTATTTCCTTTTTCCCCACAAAGCCATGGTTGTTCTCCATGTTCCTCATTGTTATCACAGGCCTCATGCCTTCCCTGATTCTTGTGGTCTGTCACTTGCTCAACAGGTTTCCCGTTTTTCCTGCACAACTGGCTTTTCAGTCCAAGAAACTGTGAATTGTATTTCCCCTCTGTGAGTGAGCACAAAGGCATTGCTTTCATCTCACTCATTACAGCTCATGACAGATTGTTCTGGACTGCTTTCATACCAGTCTCCTGATCAAACAAAATATCCAACAAGGTAGACGTTGCACAGCACTTCCTTTTGTGCTTCTTGGGGTGTTGCAGAGGATTTCAGAGCTTGTTAGTCAGAGTATAAGTCTCCAGTGATGACTGACATCTCACTGCTTTGCTACAAGTACAACTTGAAATGAAACAGGGAAGACAAATTATAAAACAGGACCAAATTTGACAAGGAAACTCCACATTTACTTGGGCAACAATGTTTAAAAAATGTCCTGGTCAGATTTCTTTGTGCTTCTCCTGCCCTTGTGTCAGTCTAATCTTCCTTGCTATTAAGTTACACTTCTGCTCATTTTAAACGTTGCCCATACTGGCCTCGTCCAACCTGCCAACCTTTATCACCTCTAAAAAAGAGACAAGTTCTGCAGCTGAGGTCTCTTGTGTGGCAAGCCCAGCATAGTTGTATTCTCCTTCACACCAGTGCTGTGGCTGGGTAAACAGAGATGTTCCCAGTGCCAAATGAGGAATCCTTTTCAGTGGTATCAATTTTCAGTGCTCTGGCTGCCTGAAATGAAATATCTGTTAGTATGTTTACCATTACCAGTCCAGCTTCTTCAGGCTGTATTGATTAAATTTTTGTACTGTAAAAATACCATTTTGAACCCCAGTGAAATCGATATAGAGTGAGGTTTTATATATATATAAATTGGATTTGGATCAGGAAGAAAATCTTCATCAGATGAAAAATAAAGCTGGGTGAAAAAAGTATGATAAAAGATCTCAGAAGGGGAAAAAGTTGCTCTGTCATTTCCCCAGCCTCTGTTGTATTTGCCCTCTAGACCTTTCTGTCTGTCCACTGATTACTTTTCCACACAAATAAATTTTCAAGCAAATTGAGGCTTCAAGTTTCAAAAAGACACTTGTAAATAGAAGTAGCATTATCAGAAACTACCTTACAGGGCTTTTTAAATGCAATTGCATTCATATATTTTGTGATACACGGTAGTGCTAATGGCAACCTTCCTACTGGAGGCCATAAGAGTTATTTATAGAGTACCTAATGCATCAAGAATAAGTTCAATGAGATGATGGTAGGATTATTTCCAGAAAGCAATTAAAACCACCACTGTATGGATAGTGAAACATTGTGAGTAACAAACAGTGAGGATACGGCATTTTAGCTCCAGTGGGTTTATTTTATATGTTGTGGCCTGTGGTAAGATAAGAAAGGTAGTTAGGTAACTGCAGGGCAAGACACCAGAAAGGTTTTCTACATAGAACTTACAGTAGGAAGGTTTAAAATGAAGTAATGTTTGGGGAATGAAGAAGTTTTAGGGAAGTTTTGCCTTTGGTAGATATAGTTGATAGTTGTGCAGTGATTGTGTTTGACTTATCCCAAATAATAGTCAGGGCTGTGTGAAGTTTAGATCCCCCCCATTTATTTTCTGAAGTTACTGGCTATTCAGTAGTTATTTTCTGCAATTCTTGTCTCTCTGAGGAAGACACAACCTCCTCAAGTGCCTCTTTGGCTCCTGGGAGAACAGCTCCTGAGATAATACTGAGCAAAACATAAAGAGTGCCTGGGCCAGTCCATTACTCAGATTTCAGCTGTGCTGGTTTTTTGGTTTTTTGGGTTTTTTTTAAGGTGCTAGTGAGACCACACAAAAGCTTATTTTCTGGAATCACTAATTCATTTCATAACAAAACCCAGCAATCTACTGAAGAGAAAATGAAAACAGGTTATCAGTCATGTAATCATGTAGGAAAGGGGGTACTTAAAATTAATTTAAGTATTAGAAGACATCAAGAAGACACAAGAAGAAAATGGTATTTGAGGGGGCTAAGGCATGTCCATGTTTGTGTAATTCATGGAAAACAGCAAATAGTTGGAATATGTTATGAACCTCTCTAACACCATTCAGAGCCAGAAATGAGGGCAGATGCAATTTAGAGTTGGACTTGTTTTCTCCTTAAGATTTTTTCCAAATAATTCTTCTTTGGCTTAACATAGTTTTATATGCATGCTACAGTCTTGCTTCGTGACAGTGTCAGAAAGGATAAATATCAATAGCTGAATAAATTTGAGCATTCTAGTCTGATAACAGACTGTAATAGAAAAGTATTTCAGACAAATGTTTCAGGTCAGGTGAGATGCATCTCACTCTTGGAGTCTTTTGTTGGGGTGGGCCACCATGTCCCATTTTGGGCAAGGACAGAATCTTCAGAAATGACTGTGAAAATTATTTTGAAGAGATATATGATAATAAATTCAATGCAATAGTTTTGCTGAAAGAGTTGCTTTGAATTTATTCACACAACTGTAGCACATTGTTGTGGTATTGTGAGGTGACCTTTATATATTTCAATGTCAGATATTAGCATGCAATGCATGCAGAGAAGGGTAAGGAATGTAGCAGAAAGAGAAACTCAGATTGAGAGAATATTTGTTTGTGAAGATGGTCTGATAGTGGTATGAATTGCCTCTCATAGTAGTATAGTCCTGTTCTCTGTTGCTGGGAGCTTTTCAAGGATGCCAGGCATGATTTAATTTGAAACGATAATAGATTATCCTGTGAAGTCTTTTGCAGCTCTATTCTTTATAAATTTATGTTAAAATAGATCAGTCATTTGGTGATGATCTATCATATTGATCTATTTCTGATGGTACTAAATTTCACATTGAGTTCTGTGGCAAGCTCCCATCACATGTTCCTCAGTGGTGTGGAGGATAGGGAAGAGACAGGCAATGTGCCATTGCTGCCTCTCCACACAGGAACCTGATTTCAGTTTTCCAAAGGGAACATGTTCACAAAACCTGGCAGCTGACAGAGAAGGACTTTAGCATTAATGTTTTGAAGAATTTTGGAAATCCCTTTGATTTTCATCTCAAGCTTGAAGAGCAGGTCCCACTGGACTCTGCTATAACCCATGTAGTACTGCTGTGTTGCCCCTAAAAAAGCTGCCCTTTGGTTGATCATAGGTCACAGAATGGTTTGGGTTAGAAGGAATCTTGAAGATGATCCAATTCCAACTCCCCTGCCGTGGGCAGGGGCATCTTCTGTACAATCAGGATGCTTCAAGCCCCATCCAGCCTGGCCTTGAACACTTCCAGGGATGGTTTATTGGTTTATTGGCATAGCTGTGGCTGACTAAGAATGTAAAAAGTTACACACGTAAGTAAGCAGTGACACTGCTGGGAAAGCCAAGATCAGATGCAGTTAACATCCAGATTGCCAAAGAAGTTTATGTAAATTGGGAAAATAAGATGAAGCTGTACCATAAAAATAGCATCTCTTCTAGTACAGATATGTACAACTTGATGTCTGCATAAAACCTCTACTGTGCACTCCTAGGTAACCTTCTTTAAGGGGAACAAATTTCCATTAGGTCTTAAAGGAAAAAAAAAAAGCTCAAGTGCTTTTGAAACACCTAAAACTTTACATTTTTGAACTTTCTTGTGGTGTAAAAAATTATATTAATAAAGTCAGTTGCTGAAAATAAAAGCTAGAACAGTGTTGTCTCCAGGACACAGCAGGAAGGTAATTTAAAAAGCTCGGGAACATTGTTGAAATTATCATGCAAACTTATTAAATGTAATGTATATTTAAATTGAAAAAACCTCTTTATTAGGTCTAGATAGGTGATTTTTTTGCTGCCTCTAGCAGTTAAGCTTATTGGGTGAAAGTAAGGGTAGATTAATTTCTAATCTTTATGGAAAAGCGCTTATTAAAAAATGGATACCAAAATTATTAATATCATACTGAAAGTTTAGACTATCTGTAGAACAAGACTCACCACTGAACAAAAGTATAATGAGTGTTTCGTAGTATTTGGCCACTTTTGTTTACATATAGTTTGTTATTCTTAGCATGATTTTCTAAGAGTTATTTCTGACACATGTTGAATTAACATTAAAATCTTCCCTTATCATTACAAATTATAAAATATTTAGCTTTAATTTCCCTTTTCATAACACATAAGTAGGAACTTATTATAAAACACATTTGAAAGAACTCATTGTTGACTTAGGTAATTAAAATGAAGAGTGTGGAGTGAATTTTTAATGCTTTTTAGATTAGCTCAGGAATGATCAACTATTTTTCTCCTTCTCAAGAATATGTACAAATAATGGTTCACAGCCCACATTTGCCTTTTTCCAAGAAATTAATGAGCATTCAGAATTAAGGACATGTCAGTAAAAATTCTAGACTGAGTTGAACATTTTTAAAGTCTCTTCTTCATTAATTGGTGTAAGTCTAAGGACTCGGAATTTTAGATTTGATGCAAACTGTATTTGATGAAAGTCTGAGGGAAGCTGCTGGGGTCAGCTGAGGCCAGCCCCAGCACTCTGCCAGCATGATGCTCACAGTGACTCTGCATGGCTGGGCTTTTCTCAAAACCAAAATTAACTTTCCAGGCCTACATTTAGAGAACCTTTGTTGGATTTCAGAGTGTACAGGTACAAAAACTGACGCGGGGCCATGAATTACTGGGAATTTGGGTGACTCGGTTTCCTGGGAACCCTGAAAATTCACATGTGCTGAGGAGTGGGTCTCAGCCACAGACCTGCAACCCAACTTGCTGCACAAGGTCTGCCCAGAGCTCAGGCAGGCAGGTGTATGTCCCACTAAACTGTGACACAGAGCAGTGGCAGGGAAGAGATGGGTTTATGTAAGCCTAAACACCAACAGGATCAAGGAGCTGAGGAATTGTGAGCGTGGCACTGTACATTGTAAGAATGAATGGCAGTTAATGGAACAGCACAAGTAAAGGCTTGAGATGTAATATCCCTGAGTCATCTAATCCAAACTGTACCTCTTGTCACCTGCCTCCCTTGTTACCTTACAGAACTCATCTCTTTGCTCTTGTGCTTTGCAGTCAGATGATGGCACAGCTTGTGGCTCCTCAGCAGGACATTCTCTGTCCAGGCTGGGATTTGCATCTCCTTCCTCGTCCTGCCTGTATTGCTGCTTTGATCTCTCCTTGGGCTGATTTAGCTCAGCTAGATGTCAGGTATTAACCCAGGAAAATAAACTGAATAATTATCTGACAGTTCCATGATCTGAATCATCTCACCAGTTTCCCATGCTAAGCACTAGGCAGGGATCACAGGGCCAGGAGATGAATGAAGAGGAGGAGGAGTGGAATAGCTGTTTCTATCAGAGAAGACATTTTTGGCTGTCTCAGCTGCTTGCACTGACCCACAGCTCAAAGCCCTTCCCCACTGTGCTGGCTCTGCTGCATTTTATGGTGCTTCTATGTCCTGTAGGACCAACTGCTTTGGAAGGAGGAAGATACTCCAGTGAGCAGAACAGTTGCATCATGTCTGACTTGCTGTCCAAGTTCACTTCTGTGTGAATTTTTGCCACATCACCTTTATTTGAATCTATTTACCCAGTTAAAGTTACTGTATAATTTCCCATTGCAGTTGGTCCCTGAGCACTCACTGGAGTATCTCATTTTGTCCAGTCTCTGGCAGAAACCCTCAATACAAACACAAATGCTAATGTGGCTCCCTGCTACACAAAGGTTTCTGGCCTTGTTTATCTGCAGGAGGAGTAAAGAAATAGTTTTGCATTTAAAAGCAGGACAACCTGAACTGATAATCCTTTTTTTGATCTTAGTTGTTTGAATTAGCTGTGGATTAAAGCTGCATGTTCTACCACAGCATTAATAGGATGATGTTAGGCTTGATTTCCCTTGCTTTGCTTGAGAAGTCTGTGGAGAATCTTGGATTTGCTTGGCAGAAGAATACATTACCATGGTAAACAGCATTTCTGAAGCCTTGTGAAATCACCAAAAAGAATGTAAGTCTCAAGGTTGCCTCAGTGATAACAAAATGTGAATTGGCTCATCTGCAGGTCAGCTAGGGTAGCTGAGGAAAGTATCTGGTCCAAACTAAGAAATCTTATTTTGTTACATCTGGTGCTTACAAAACTGGGTTTGGTTTTCATTAAAGAACATTTAGACTCAATATTTTGGGGAAAAATTTTGTTTTTAAAAGGAAATGCAAGACCTAAGTAAGTTAATTTCAAGTATGATCATGTGTTGGAAAATAGAACCAAAAAAAAAGAAGCCTTATGAGTGAAGACTGTAGGTACTGACCTAGGATATTTTTTTATAAGATAAGTAACCTAGTATCTCCACTTCATTAAAGATTACGACCTTAAGTTGTGCTTAAACATTGTATTCCATGTGTAGGGAAAACAGTGGAAAACTTTCTAACACTTTAAGGTCTGTTTAATTTTTTGGTTTTAAAAGGGAAATGTGCAAGATCTATCCCTGTCCCTGTGGTAGGAATGGGCCTACATTGCCTTCAGCTCCGTGCTGTTATTTCTTCTGTTTGTTTGGAAGATGAGTTTGTCATGATTAGATTCTGCAGGGTAGACAGATGGGGGTGCAGCCATGCATGCCATGTGTGGGAATGTGTTTAAGGTTTTCCACAGCTGGTTCTTGGGTCTGTTAACAGACAGAGAAGTGGCAGGAGCTGCTGACAGGATCAGAAGTTCTATGTATTGCTTGGTTCCCCCACTTCAGCCATGGCCACTTCTGTATTCCAATGCCTACAATCTTCCCTGAAGTCTTGGAATCAGTTGAACTCAGCCAGTCCCATAATTGCAAAAGTCTGTGTAGTAGAATGTCAATCCATAGGGTCAAAAAGACCATCAGTTCCACTTACCTCTGTATATTATAAACTAGACAATATTTCTTAATATCCTCTTTACAATCTTTGCCACTTGAAGTAAAATATCAAAAGCAATAATTATAATGAACTAGAGGGAGATCAGGGGAGATCAAACACATCCCTCTGTCAGCCTAAATTCTCAAAGTATTTGCTAGGTTTAATTCTCAGGAGTGGGCTAATGTCCCAGCTGGAATAATAGGTTCAAATAAAACCAGTGATCCTTTGCCAGTCTGCTTGGGGGTGATGCTTTTGTGATCTGGTGGGGTCAATTTACTTCCTAAACATAGGAGCAAGTATTTGGACAGTTTCAGTACCAATGGAATAAGAAAGCAAGTCCTCCTATCGTCCTCCAAGCAATCTCCCAGGTTTCCAAGGAACAAACAAGTAACAAAACAAAAGAACCAAGATAAATTATGCAGCAAGGGGGAAGAAATCCTTTCTGGTACCTGCAGGCAGGCAGTCCAAGGCATGAAGCAGTAGATTAATATATGATCAGCAGGCAGCAATCAAGACTTTCTAAGATATAATGCCCCAGACTCAGCACAGTTTTTCTTTTGAATATAATATAGCAGTCTCTTTTCTCGTCTTACATATTGTTTTTCAGGAATATCATAGAATCATATAATCAGATAATTATTTTTATCTTGTTCTTCAGTATAACAACTCCCTGTCCAAATAGTAAATTTAATTATTTTTTATATAGCTGATTTTGACTTCCTAAGGACAATACTTTGCAGTTGCTTTTACTGAATTTTGTGTGATGTTCTTTACCATGCCTTCTGCTTCTGAATTTGAGTCGGACAATATTCTTGCAGTTTGTCACTCACCCATCCTTTTGATTGGGCACTGTGCTGTCACCCTGGCTATTAACAAAAATAAAGCCTAAGCTTTCACTCAAGACAGAGCCCAGCACATCTTTGATGTCACTGTGCTGTTCCAGTTCTGTGCTGCTTTTTTCTTTCGGTTAAAATGATTGGAAGATAAGATTTCAATTTAAACTTTAAAAACTTTTCTTGGTATGTAAGTGACAGCATTTGTCACTACAAATGCTTTTAAGGATGTTTATATACAATAGTTCCAAGATCTAAATGATCATTGTTTAAAATCTGTCAGGGGAAAATTCCTGCCACAACTAAATATGTAGCACTGACATTTGAAATCAGAGCAGACATGAGTGTTTGGCTTATACTTTAAGTGCTATCAGCTGCTTTCCGAGAGGAAGAAGGAGGAGACATTTCTGTAGCAGGTTAATTGCAGGGTAACAAGCAAGTCCTGTGTCTTTACAATAATTATTCTAAATAAATTCAGACTACATGGAATCCTTCTGTAATGAAACCATTCTTTTCACAGAACAACTTTAGTATACATAGAAGTAGAATTGCAATTAGTATATGGTGATGTATTGAAACAATTCAGGACTTTCATACCACTTCACAATCAGGGCTCTTCTGCAGTGCCCAGGCAGAGAAATTCTTCCAAGGGCAATGAAGGAGGTATTACTTGAAACAGATTTCCTGGTTTCTTAGCAGTTGAATCATGAAGGTCAGGAAGGGAAAAAAAAAATCAGAATCCTTGAAAGCCATTTTAGAGCTAGGGGGATCTGAATGGCCTGTAGGTCATGTAAGCTGTCACAGTGGGGTGCTTGCCTCGTCTCTTACTCCCTTTCTGGTGGCTCTCTGTATTGCAAGTGAAGGCCATGTTGTCATCACTACAAACATTTAAATATCTAAAAGATTGTTTTGCTGATAATTATTTTATGTGCTGCTCTATCCTTTAATTCAGCTCACAGTATTTGAGTTTGTAAGAGATTTTAGAATCAAATCTCAGAAGAATTAGTCAAAAGATACGGACTTTTTCATGTCATTGTTTGACCCATTACTCTACCCTCTGCAAAGCCATCATTTGCAGTCCCCACCCCAAAAAACTAAATGATCTGACAAGTAACTGCCAAAGAAGGAGGCAGCCAGATTGGATAGGGTCTGTATTGAGTGATAAAGTCCCGTGTCTGATCCAGCTGATGAGCGATATTCATACAGAAGTGTCTGTATTAGTCTTGATGCAAAGTCTATTTGCCTTATGAAGGTGCTGTTCCATGTGGTGTACTTTTGTTTTTCTGTGCAGAGCTGTGTACCCTGGACTGTGGCAGCCACGGTGTCTGCTCCAGAGGGATATGCCAGTGTGAAGAGGGCTGGGTGGGACCCACCTGTGAAGAACGGACCTGCCACTCCCACTGTGCCGAGCACGGGCAGTGCAAGGATGGGAAGTGTGAGTGCAGCCCAGGATGGGAAGGGGACCACTGCACCATTGGTAAGGGGCTTTTGTACCTCAACAAATGAAATACATAAAATCTTCATCTAGTCCTACACAGATCACCATAATTCTGATTGAAATCTATTTGGAAAAACAGAGACTCAGAATCCAGGCAGCTGTAAAAAAGGAGCCTCTGCAGTCTGTCCCACAGAATAGCAACTTGACACAGCTTTCCTTATAGAGGAAATAACACATTAATTCATTAAAAAAAAAAAAAAACCACAGAAAGGAAAGATAGCTGAGTCCTAACTTATATTTGGGATGTGTTCATATGTGAATTTTGTAGTCAGGAAGGAAAAAATGTTTAAAAAGTAGAAGGTGTGAGTAGACAAAGCTATTATTTATCTTACGTAATTCTTTCATTAAATATTTTGCCTTTCTGTCTGAAGATTTACATATTTTACTTACTGCTAATGGTGTTTTTCCTAGAGCTGACTTCTAACAATATTCCTAATAAGGTAAAACTTTCAGATCTTTTTAGAAGTCATTTGTCTACTATAAAAATGTAATAGTTATATTTTTAATGAAGTTCGACAGTTTTTTGCAAAGTCGAAGATTGTTTCTCCCTAAAATGTCCCAAAGTGAGATTACTATCTAATTTTCAGAGATGAGTAGCGTAAGGTCTCACATTTGTTTCTTGAAAAAACACCTAGAATTTGTTATCTTTATCTTGAACGTTTTAAGGTAATTCATTCCCTGGCTCTAGAATTCACTAAATCAGATTTGCTAAATCAAGAATTAGGTTTGTGATGGAGGAACAGCCTAATTTTCTGAAGATTGTTTAGAGCAAATCCAGAGAAGGTCCAAAATATTTAAAAAGATAAAAAGACCTGCTGTTCATGTTGTAGGCAGTGCCAGGTGTGGTCCCTGCACACTTGTCATCAAATGGAGAACGATCACAAACACAATGCTCTGGTCACAGCAGCAGGAATAGATCTGCCTGCAGGAGGAGGGAGACATTTTATATCTAACTCCCAGGTGTCAAGCCATAAGCAAATGTATTTTCATTTGGTACAGAAGTATGATCCATCTCAGTTTTGTTCTTTTCTTTTTTAAGCTCACTACTTAGATGCTGTTCAAGGTAAGTTTTTCATATCAGCATTCCAGAAAAATAATTAAAATATACAGAAGTATTGGGAATGGAATGTTTTCTGTTACTCATTTTGTTTGAGCTTCTGTACTGCTAGGTTCCCAGAATAGATGACACATTTGTTTATGGAGATATATATAGATGTATATGCACACACGGAGACAGAGATTTACAGCAGAAAACGCAGTTTTTAATAAATAATGTGCTCAACGCATTTGCAAAGTTGTAGCAATGTAAGCATGTTTTACAGGGCCATCTGATGTGCTGTGTTAGGCAAATCCATTTTTTGCTCTTGTTTACCATCCAAAGTAATGCCAGAGCTGAGGACTTGCTAAAAAGCTTGTGTTGATACTGTCTCCCATGAGAAGTAAAAAAAGTATTCTTTTGTCATTTATGCTTGAAGTAAGTTTCTTTTGGTAGAGCAGTACTCTTGTTTTCTAAAGCTGTCTGTGCCAGATGTGATCTAGTTCTCTTCAAATCATTTGATACAAGAGTTAAATTTGATGTTGCTTTGTGTCTGGTGCTGTTCATTTGATTCCCGTGCAGGTCCTGCTCGTTCATGTCAGTGCAAGAACCTTCCCCAGTGTGACAGCACTCCCTGTGCCTGGCCCAAACCAGGCAGAGCAGTGCTGCACAGCCCCTTCCAAAGATGCTGCTCACTGAAATACCAAACTAACATTAGTTCAGAAAGATCTCAGCGCTTATTTTCTGGGTTTTATTTTATTTCTTTGGAATTAAATAATAATAAAAGCACATAAGCATTCAGTTTATTGCATTTATAGACTTAGAGGGTAACCATACACCGTTGCAAAATATAATCATGTAGAAGAAATTAATTAACTCAGCAGGACAGTGATTGAAAGTGGAAAAACATCCACATTACCCAAAAGAGCTCTCACATCCTGCCCTTTCCCCCAGCTCAATGAAAGAGGCTTTTATAGTATCTTTGGTGGTTGCCAAGTTCATGTTGTTTTGGAGTAGCATCTTCCATAACTCAGTGTGAGAAAATGGTGCCACCCCTCTCCACATTTTCTGAGCAAGAGGGTCAAGACTCTCTGATCCCTCTGTTTGCAGATGTGATTGATAAACTGTGCCAAGGGTGAGAAGGAGGCACATCATGTGTCTCATGTAAAGTTACCAGGAAATGTGCTGCATGTGGGGCTGTGAATCACAGCCTGACAGACCAGACTCTCCAACTGGCTCCTCCAAAGTCCATTTGGAGCATCTTGGGGCTGTCAGGCACTGATTCTTCTTTCCTACTCAAAAAAACCCTATCTCTGTTAACACCTATGTGTTGATGATCAGTATCAGGTGCACAGGGGCTTTCAGACCCTGCTTGTCCATGCTGGCAAAAGGAAAGGAGCCACCTTAGAAGTGATGCCACTCACTCTGTCAGACTTTCTGCCGAGCTTTGTCCATTGTCCTTTGGCTCCATGTGTGACATGGAGAGGATCTGACAAATGTCTGAGCTGGCACTGCACTATGCAAGCAGATGGACATGAGTGTACACATCCAAGAGACCAATCCTCTCACTCTTACAGGCAAGAAATCTAGATGTGAATGTCCAAATTACTATTGATTCAGAGCTTGCAAGTCTATAATCAAGAGGATGCTACAGTCCTTGGTCCAGTTTTGATCTAGAATCAGCACCACCAAAGGGAATCAGCTATAAGGGAAGAAAGTGGAACAGGAAGGCAGTGCTCCCTCAATTGCCTTCTGTGGAAAGAGTGTGTTGTAGCATAAATCAAATTGTCTTTTTCTCAGTCAGATAAGTATTTATGAACAGAATAAAAAGGTCACTTCAACTCCCTGCAATGTGTAGGATTATGTCCACAGATGCCAGTTTGTCATTTAGAAAATATTTTCCATGTGTATCTTTGATATAAATCTTAAACTACAGTTTATTTTTCAATAGAGAAAGAGATGGACCTGACTTCAGACCTTTATAGCATGACTTTACTCACTTTTTTCCTGGGCACAAAATATTAAACACTAAAAAAATCCTCATTCTTCACTGAGAAACTACTTTTGGGCAAGCAAAGGGAAGGACAAAGTTGGGGATTTTTCCATATTCGGCCAGAAATGTAAGTGGCTCCCAAGCTGTGATCATTTGAAGGCAGCAAGTATAGTGCTAGAAGTAGGAATGTTAATGAATAATTGCAACTGCAAAATAAGAGAAAATATCCCTTCATTAAGGCTTTTTTTTCACACTTTCTATTTTAGATGGTTGCCCAGGTCTCTGTTATGGAAATGGGAGGTGCACTCTTGATCAGAATGGGTGGCACTGTGTTTGTCAAGTGGGCTGGAGTGGCTCGGGATGTAACGTTGTCATGGAAATGGTGTGTGCAGATAACCTGGACAATGATGGAGGTATGATACATAATTCATGTGTCTCTGTTTATCTGTCACATTCTTGACTGCCATTTAAATCCATAGTTTTGGTGTATGCTTTCCTTTTTATCACAAAATGTCAATGTTTGTCTGTTCGCTCAAGTCAGTTCCACTGGCTTCATCTGAAGTAGCACAGTGAGGAAACAGACCCTTGTGCTGGGTTCTACTGAAAGCAGAAAGTATCTGTGGCCATACTTACCATCCCTGTACTTGCTTTTTTCTCATGAAAAGCAAAATAAAACAAAAGTGTAATAAGTAATTTCCTGTATCTGCTTTCCACTCTTCCTCATAATTCTGTCAGTCTTTCAGAAAAAACAGCCAAGAGATATCCAAATGAAAAAAAACCTCTGTGCCTGTCAAAATGCATCCAGTTAATCTTCTATTATTATTAATTTAATATATTTGCAAGCATAAAGTGCAAATTTACAGTTGCTTTTAACATTAGTCGCTCTTTTAATATTTCTACTGAGATGCAGCACAGTTCTTGCAATTATCTGGACCTACTTTTCAAGGACTGTTGAGGAAACTAGTGTGGAAAGTGTGCAGAAGAGATTTTGGAAAGTACTGTAAACAGAACCCTGTACTGAAATAATCATTTGCTCCTTTCTGTCAGTTGAACAAGGGCATTTGGCACTAGGTGCTCCCCTCAGTCCTCTGTGATCCTGATTTCATTCTAAAGTTGCATAAGTTTTAGGTTTGCTAGGGAAAGCATAGTTCTTTCATATGTTGGTCTCTGCTTCCTTTCCAATAGTTTGTTCTAATACAAGAGTTGGAGCTTTTTGTCTTTAAGAAAAAACATCCAGCTCTATTTCAGACTTGCCAGTGGGAGAGAAGCCGCAATATTCCTGACTGGTTTCTCTCAGAGTTAATTATTTTTCCTATCTGCTTTAGGAATTCTCATTTACTGAGCAGTCAAGGACTATTGCTTTTCTCTCCTTCGTCTGCTACCATCCTTTACCGTGTGCTTGTCCCATCCTCAGAGCTGTGCAGCTTTCTCATCCAGAGAGTGGATTCAAGGCCAGGCTGGATGAGGCTTTGAGAAACCTGCAACAGTGCAAGATGTTCCTCCCCATGGCAGGAGGTTGGAACGAGGTCCCTTCCAACCCATACAGTTCTGTGATTTTATGATCAGCCCCAAACATGGTTAATTTTTTTTTCCTTAGACTGTGCACTGAGATGTATTAAAATACATATTTTCTTATTGTGTCACACCTAAAGACCATATCAGTATCCTGGGTGAGATCTTATACTTGACTGTAGGGGCAAACCTTGCTATGATGATTGTCTGTTTGCTTCTAGGTCATTGATAAATTAAGCTTGATGTAGGTCCAGGAACTGAGGTCACTGTGGGACCTCAATAGAAACATTCTGACTCAGTGATGATTCCTCATTTACAGATATATTTTGAGACCTTCTGATTTTGTATCCTGTGGGCTCTAAGACCCTGCTGTCCTTTGGCAAAGGCTTCCTCATTTCTGAACCCTATTCAAAATTGCCTTTTTCCTCTCATATCCTTCCTTTTCCACTTTATTTCCAAGAGGTCCAAGAACCCTGTCTCTGCCCACTGTCTGTGCTCTCCTGCACTAGAGTGTGTCCCTGTCACACAAGGTCCCACAGCTGGCATCCCTCCCCCCTGTGCTCTCCCATCTGTCGCTGCTCTCCCCTGCTGCCTGAGCCACTGACTCACCCCCCTGCACTCTGAAATCTGCCCACTAAAACCCTGGTTAGCCTGTAATGTATGGAAAGCATTTTCTGATACACTCTGTGAACTGGCTCTGTATAAACTGCCCTGTACTGTGATTTTGGGTGCTTTATATTCTGCAATAACAGTGAGTTATTGGAAGAGTTGGCACTTTTAACTCTAAATCTCCTTGAATTTGTCAGTTTAAGGCAGACACTTCACATCATTTCACTGCATGGTTTTAAAAGCAATTTTCTTTTCCCTTTTTAATGGGAACATAACATGGACTAGGACAGCTCTGTTGACATTAAAATTAGAGATAAGTGCAGAGAGAAATATTTAATTAATCTGACTACTACAGATGGGCTAAATGTAATTAAGTTTTCTTCACAATCAATTTCCTATAAGAAAAGAAAATTATATCTACATATTATAACCACTTCTCTTTAAATATATATATATGAAATTTGTAGGACCTGATTTGGCATAAGTACAAATTAGAAAAAATCCCCTGAAGTCATTGGAGTTATACCAGTGTTAGATGAAATCAGAAGCTGTGTGTTTCAGGGTTTGTATACCAACACAACAGGAAAATCAGGAATTGGGAAAGAGGTGTGACATTGCCTCTTAAGTCCTTTTTGCTGGGAGGTTGAGCCTTAGACTATGAGAATATCATGGTGGCATAGCAAGTTTCCATCCATCAAGCTACACACCTTGGAGTAGGTTCATCATGGTGGAAGTCAGTAGTATTTTCACCTGCAGCTGAGGTAAGAGCTTGCACTCAGGTGAGTTAAACACAGCTGACAGGTGGTAGCTTCCTGAGACCTTAGGATGTGATCAAAGTCAGTGACAATAGCCCAAGAGATAATTAAGTGCCCTTGTATAGGCCAAATCATGGAATTCTCACCTAGCAAAGGTCTTAATCATTCCAGTTGTGTTTAAATCAAACATTTATATCTCAGTCCTGTTGTGCTTCAAGTTCATGAGGAGGTCACCATGAAAGAGCAAAGCTATAATGAAGTTGAGCAATTATATAATTTCAAATAAACTCTAATGTTAGGACTTAGACAAAGGGATTAATTTTGTGTAGTTTTAAGTTGTTTTTTTCAGTTAATTTGTCACATGGTACTTCCAGGGATGGAAAAACTGAAATTTTTATCATTTAAAACTACATTCAGAGACACAGTAAAAAAAACAGGTTAGTTCCAACCATAAGGATTCAATAATGTCATTGAATTGGCATGAGGAAGAGTTAGTGTTTTTGTTTACCCTGTATTAAGAGCACAAAAGCTTTGGGAGGGGAAAATCTTGAATTCATTTTTTAAGGACTGATATAATCATATAAAGAAAAGCCATAAGCATATTCACAGGCATCCTGGTCCTGCAGCCACTGAAGCACCAGGATCCCCTTGGTGCAGTTACTGCTGGTGCTAAGATAAAACACGTGTGGAACTATTCTCAGGGGCAGGGAAAGTACAATTTCTTTTAGAGCCCCATTAGGATTCGCTGCACTTGTTCCCTGGTTGTACCAGAACTGCCTTTCCCACTCCAGCTCATAACTCTCTGTTAGCTTTTTCCTGCTCACAGACTTAAGGGCATGTTTACCTGTTCAAATATCACTACAAATATCAGTGGAAAGGTCTTAGCATTATAACAGATGCACGATGGCATGGTTTGCACTTGCTCTCATGGAGTGCTTCTGCAGTCTGTTAGCAGTGTGATGTCCATTAAAAAATGCCAAGGAGTCAAGCAGGTGTCCTTTGCAGTGGGGCCTTTCCCTCACTGTGGCTTCCCTCAGCATAATTCCCCATTTCTTATCCTCCTTCTTTCACTGTCACAACTGACTTGATTTTGGTTTATGAGATGGCCTTTCAGCTCATCTGAGCAGGTCATTTTCTCATGTCCTGCCACTAATTTAGATTCATTGGAAGCTCCAGAAGATCTCTAGAAAGCTCTGCTGAGCTCTTTGCAGTCAAAGTGCCTTTGTCTTGGGGCAGGAGGCAGAACACACTGCTGAGGTGTGGGGACACACAGGGCACTCATGGGTCACACCCCACTCAGTTGCAGCCAAGCTAAAATTTGCCTGGGTTTTGGATATATATTTACCCAGCTGCTGCACAAACAGGTCTTTGTTTCAAGCTGAAAGTTGCAGCCTGTCACTCCCATTAGTTTCTTTGATACAGATCTTTCTTTTAAATTTGCCTGCATCTCCTTTTATCATTTGTCTTTCATGAATCAATCTCGCCTGTTTGTTTTTAAAGAAAATGCTGTTTACTACAAGCTTTGAATTCTTTTCCAAATATGCCTTCAGTCACTTCAGACAGTTATTGTAGCATTCTCCAAGCTTTTCCAAGCCCAAGGAAATATATGACTCAGCATAGCCTTGGGTTGATAACCAGTGCTGCTAAAATATTGATGTATTTCTGACCCGTCCATTGGCGTTTTAATAACCTATCCATCACAGAGATATTGAGTCCATATATAAGTAATATGCTATTATTACCCAATATAAATAATACTGATGGGAATGGTTTTCATTGTTGCTGAGCAGCGAGGACTCCCTAGGGATACTTAGAGTTTCTGAAAACCCTGATATATTCACATTGTCCCGAGTGTGGAAGGCCAAACACTACTGGTACTCACTGGGTAAAACACTCACAGCCTTTCCATAGGTACACTGATGGGTTTCCTTATATAAACACCAATGTTCCCAGTTACCAGCCTCACTGTCTGCTGCGTGCTATGTTTTATGGATGAAATTTGAGCACTTTGAATTAATGCATATGAATAAGTATTAGAGAATCTTGACAGTTGCTGCTGCTGCTGCTTAGTCTCTTCTGAAGTTACTCTTTGATTCCGTTTGCTTGGATTCCTGGCAACACTAATTAGACTGAACTGAGCCTGTGGTGAATAAAGTCAGCACAGGCAATATTTAAGGAGACACTTAAATCCCATTTTTTACTTTCTGTGAAAATGTTCTGGACGTAGATCTCACGGCTCCATCTCTGGCTTGCAGTCACTGGGATCAGTATAGACAGAGCAGGAATGCACTGATACACACACACCCCTCTGGGTTGCTCTGCAGCAGTGAAAATGAAAGTCCTTTGTACTTACAGAATTATAGAATATGCTGAGTTGAACAGGACCCACAAGAATCATTCAAGTGTGGCTCCTGGCCCTGCACAGGACAGCCCCAAAAATTACGCTGTGTGTCTGAGAGTGTTATCCAAACACTTCTTGAACTCTGTCAGGTTTTGTGCTGTGACAGCTTTCCAGGAGAGGCTGTTCCAGTGCCCAGCCACTCTCTGGTTGAAGAAACTTTTCCTAGTATCCAACCTAAAACTCCCCTGACACAGCTTCATGGTGTTCCCCCAAGTCCTGTCACTGGTCACTAGAGAGGAGAGATCAGTGCCTGTCCCTCTGCAGGGGTTGAAGACCACAGTGAGGTCTTCAGGCTGAACAAGCCTAGATGGCTTTCACCATCTTCATAGCTCTGCTTTGGACATTTTCTAATGGCTTTACATCTTTCTTATGTCGTGGTGCCCAAAACTAAGCACAACATATCTAATCTAGAAATTAGATTTTCATGTTACTGAGCAAGTACAGCATTAGGATGTATTTGTGAGCATGTCTGCATACATGTTCATGCACCATATAAGCATCTACTCTAATTCTTGTAGTATTTTGGGTTTGACATTACCATAAAGCTTCAAATCTATTTGTTTACATTAACCAAGTAGTTAATTTCAGTACATCTTCTGCCTGTGTGAAAAAAGATTGAAAGGGTGAGAGCTCTGCTCATTTAATGAACTTCTAAGCAGAAGAATAACAATTGTGTTATTGCTAACTAGTTATGTATTCCTCACCAGAACTTAATGATAGTGCATGGTTTATTAAAATAACTAACATCAGCAACATGGGAGGCAGAGTCTGATTGAAGTTTTCATTTTCATAGCCAGGTAATAAAGTGTCTCAGTGGTTTAATAGAAAAGAAGCTGCTGTGCAAGTTATTGTGTGCTTCACTGGTGAGGTGGGGAAGCCTCCACTGCTGGTGTGAACCACTTTGTTCTTTGTCCCCTTACCAGTGTCCCCATGCAGTGCCTCTTTACTGTCCTTGGGTGCTCCTGAAATTGTATCCAGACTATTTGTACCAATTGTGAACACAGATCCATTTTCAGGAACATGAGCTATTGTGATATTGCCATATTTGTGCTCATGAATTGCAAGTACCACAAGAGTGGACGAGAAGAATAGAGATGCTGGGATTTGAAAAGCAGGTGACAGAGGTGTTTGTATCAGGCACAGAATATATGACTTGTTCAATGTTCTTGCAATTAACTTCGAGTAGACAAAATGCCTTTTTCATTTCCAACTGTTATTTTATTTTATTTTAATGATAACTTCACACAAGTATTCTGCAGCACATGGAAAGCTCAAATGCAAAACATACAAAATGCACTCACTGTGCAGCACTTTTCCAGACATAGAAAGCAGAGAGATATATATTGCTGGAAGGTAGCCAGTGGAGAGGTAGGTCCATAGCCACAGGTCCATTGCCAATTTTTCTGCCTGCTGAAGGTGATCATGCCTGTAGAAGAGAGATTGCTGCCCAATGTGTACATCAGAAAATGTGCTGTACCAAGCACAACATGAACCTTCTATGACTGCAGCAGAAGCAGAGCTGAGGAAGTAATTTCACAACACTTGTGACATCCCTTCCATCATATCAAATAAGGAATATATATATATATAAATGTATAAGCAAGAAAATTTATTTTGTTTGATGGAAAACTTTGTGTGATTCCATTGACACACACTCCTGACCCAATAAATATTAATATCATTCCTTATAGAAGGCTTCCTGAAAAAAATCTATTCCTCAGCAAAGGAATGGGAAAATCTTGTCCTAGTTCTGTGATCTATTGCAATGCAGATAGGAGTGCTGTGACTGAAAACAGAGGAACTTGTTTTGGCATGCTCTGCCTTCTCTTTGAGGTTGTTTGAATTATTGAAGAGTACTATGAAGTGCTTTCTATCCTGAAGTCGATCTCTGTGAATTCTGTTTTAGCAGTAATATTAAACATATTTTAATTTTCTAATTCACTTTCAAAACAAAAATTCCAGTTCGTCATTATCCTTGCATACAAAAAAAGGTACCTGGAGGATGGGAAGCCATAATCTCAGACTCATCAAAATGTAAATCACTTTATTATATAAATAGGTAGTGTACTGTGAATGTGCCTGACTGTCTTTCATATAAAATAAATAAAAAAATGCTAATAACAAACCAAAACCATTTACACATCTGTAATACATTTTAGTCTGCACCTACGCTCTGATGCACTTTGGGGTAATTGACAGTAAAACTTAAGTGTACAGGAATCTCCTGCTGTATGAATTACAGTGTTTGCTGTTTGTAGTAGTTTGTTCATACTCCTGACTGTTGTCTCCTGAGATTTAAAAGAAACCCTGCTGATTTTCTAACACAGCAAGCTTTTTAATAGTTGGTTCCTGATATGGAAATTTAACTAAAATTGTGACCACTGGTTAAGAACTGACTAATGTATTTGTAGCATTTTCAAGTGAATGAATTTGACAATATAGTTTATAAACAAGATTTATTTGGCTTTTTTTTTTCTGGGTTATTCTCCTGGATTAAAAATCTCATTTCAAATAGGATTGGCATGTTGAAAATTTTATCCTCATGTGCACTTACTAATACAATTTGCATTATCACAACTTGCCTCCATATGTAACTTGTGATTCTGTACCAGCTTGGTTTACCTGGTTCATATTGACAGATATTGTGCTAAATTATAGTTTTCTTTCGAGATTTTAGATTTGGATTTTCTTACTTTTTTCTTTTAAATTGTTTAATTTAAAACAAATTTCTTGAATGAGCCTAAAGTGGAGCAAAGATTTTGTTTTGGCTTAAGAGTTCCCTGTTTGCCCTGAAACAGGTGTTTTATTATTTTACTTCTTCACAAAGTGATACAAATATTTTTCTATGTAAGTCAGTTTCTCTTCTAAATTTTGGTTGATTGTTTGGAGAAAAGCTGGAAGTTGCATTATTTAGACAATTGTAGTTAATTATCCTAAAATACACATGGCAGTGTGAGCCAAGTACAGGGTTTTAAGAGTCCACAGAGAAGCTGCTGCTTCTGCACCTCCTGCCTTACTGCCCATGAATCATCTTCTCTGAGCCTAGCATGTGTCTTCTCTTTCCTTCTGCATGGTTGTGAGAGGAGATTGAAATAAATTCCCATCTGATCAATCAAAATATTTTTTAATACACCATGAGAGAGAAAGAAAGCCGAAGAATGATGGTCTGTGACCTAGAACACTGCTCCTTTGCATTAATACTGATATTTTGGGTACCAATTTCTTTCTTTCTTTCTTTCTCTGATGACTTTGTAGCCTTTGTTGCCTGTAAGCTGTTCCTGCTGAATCCAGCACTTCATATACTTGTAGTGCTGTTAGGACACACACCAGTCTCAGAATGACTTGTTTAGATGTGCTCCTGGGACTTCACATCCTCCTAATGGGAAACCCTCCCTGTTGTAGCCCTAGGAGGCTGAAGAGGCAAATGAAACCAGGTGCAAGTAATTCAAACCAAAATAACTCCATTAGCAGAACCTGGAAGGGTTTATAAGGCAGTCATGTTGGTGACAAGTTAGCTGCAAAGAAAAGAGGAAGAGTGAGTCTGAGTGGAAGATGGAAAACTGCTTTCCCTTTCCTTGGTTTCTTTTTGTGTACAGCTTGAATGCACTGTGTTGGTCACAAGGTATATAAGCTCTTGACCAAAGCAGAGAAAAATGAGAACTATACTAGAAAAAGCAAAATAGTTAAGTGTTATTTTTGTAGCTATTTCTTTCCTAGGCAGACCTTCATATTCTAATATTTCTGTGACCTTTCACTTTTATTTTTTATATAAATGAGAGAATCAGGTCAGCTCAGTTCCCACATCTAATACCTAGCTGACAAGGAAAAAATTAATCAGAATTGCTAGTGTGGAATAAATTGCTCCAAAATAGCTTCCCCATGGATACTGTTACTCTGAAGTAAGTGCTCCTTTTTTCTGATTAGCACAAAATCTGCTAGACCAATGTTTGTCAAGTTTCTCAGGTAAACAGTGGTGAACTTGTAGAAATTGGCATCTTCCAGAAAATCCCTTGACTCCTCAAACAAGCTTTGTCACTGCCATAACCCTTCCACTGGCAGAACCCAGCCCTAAATGGCCTGACCACATCAGAGCCCTCTGCAGGCACCACTACCAGTATAAACCACAGCAAGAGATTTCAATGTCTTTATGACATTTTCAAATCTAGGAGAATTCATTAATGTTTGCAGTCTTGGATGAGATGCTGATGCTTTTCAGTTCACTTATTAAGACTATAGAGAGCTTCATTCCTTGGACAAAAAATAGAGGAAAGTATTTTTTTTTTTCCCTTGCAGTTCCAAGCATGATGTTGAAGTTTCAACCCCAAAAACTCCTTTTTTTTTCCATCAGAACACACTGAAAGCTACTCTGGTTTATGTTGTGAACTCCTCCATCCCTTCCCTTGTTCTTTTGTTTAGACTGGAGGCCCCTTATTGTTTTAGCTTACTGACTTCCTAGCAGATTTCAGTTGCTTCCTAGACTTCCCTGAATGTAATGTGACTTCTACACTCAAAGTCAATAAACTCAACATTGCCCTGTGAAGTTATTCTTCTCTGCTGGCAAATGCCTGTTGTCTCCAGGATTTGGGGAATGTGGAAAGCACACACTGACCTGTAGCCATGCCAGCTCTGCTGGAGCCAAGGGTCCTAGATTATTGTTGCTAGCTATCTACAGTTGCCCTTGGCTCATTTTCACAAAAACTAGCCTGCTCTATCTGATTTCCCAGTTGCAGGGATAGATTGGTTAATATTTTTTGCTTAGCCAAGCAATTATCTCACTCAAGGTCAGGGAAGGATTTTCAAATGCCAGAAAAGCCCATTTCATTAGATGTGCTTGTTCTATAGAAGGGCTTTTGCTTTCTTTTCAAAGTGGCTGTTTTATGCTGCTGTTTATGGAGCATTCACACAGAGCTGTTGAGAAAGCAGTAGGCTTGGCTGGGCATTGGTCTTGCACCCAATAAAGTCAGCAACAAAACTGCAGGAGCTCCCCTGCTCCCTCCAGGAGCACCCCTGAGGTGCAGTTTGCCCAGAGGAGGTGCAGTTTGATAGACTTCAAAGTGTTGGTACAAACAGAACATAGAAAGTCAAAGCATGAAGTGAAAATGTCTGTATGTTGATCCTATAGCATTCCAATTTTAACACAAGGGAGATCCATGCAGTGATGTGATGACTCTGCATTTATTCAGACCAACCTTAGTAGAAATACAAAGAAGTGTCTTTGTTGAAGGATAAAACACCTTTATCTTGCTTTAAATGCAAGCAATACAGCTGCTAAGTCATAAAGTGGATGTTGAAGAAGATTGTTGGATATTTTCCCATCTCCTGTTAAATCTGTTTCTGATTGAGTATGTAATTTAGCCAATTTGAACATCTAAGCTGCTGATAGAAACAATTCAATGTAAATAGCCCAATTTTAAGTTTTATTTAGGTGGTTAATTTAGATGCACTTCAGTGCTTCAATTTTCATCATAAGCTTTAGATATTTAAGTAACTTAATTTCACCCACAAATGTTGCTGCAAGTTTGTCCAAGAAGAAGTGTAGATTCCTGAAAAAAATCAATTATTTCTTCTATTTTTCATACTTGACAATGAACAGAGGAGGAATAGCTTTATTTTCACTTTCCAAATTTGCTTTTGTGGTGCAAACATACATAGGGAAGACTGTAACTGTCTGGTCACTGGGATAGAGCCTGAATCTAGGTGTGTATTCATTTATCAGCTGCAGGAGTGCAGTTACGATTATGCCCTTTCTGGATTTTTCCATTGGTATTGCAACCAATAAATGAAAAGTAAATATCCTAAACCACTTGGAAAACTATTGTAAGGCTTAAAACAGAAGACAACTATAACAAGTACATTTTTTTACTGCTGCAGTGGGGACACTTAGGAGAATTGGGTAAATTTCAGACCTCGTTACTGGGGACTGGTTAGTGAGTGCAGCTCCCACCTGGGGGTGACCAGGCAGTGACAATGAGGGGCTGTTAGAGGGAGCAGCTGCACAGTGTGGATCACATTGCACTGACAAGTGAAGTGTTGTGACTTTCTTCTGCCTCGTCTGCAGGGAAGACTGTCCTGCTCCTCCCTTTTCACTTAGTTTGTAGGTTCTGTTTTCTCACTGAGTGAGGATTTGGTGAGGTGATACAGTCGTAATGACTGAGACAAATAACCCTCCTGGACCAAGCGTGTACGTTAATGCTTTATTGAATGTGACTGTGCCATAATCAGCATGCCTTCACATTGATTACATCCCTCCTGTGCTCTCTGATAATAAATGTGGTGCTTTATTCTCAGAACTGCTCAATTTCCTGAAGTTTCCATTCTTTCCATTTTAGATGGCTTGACAGACTGTGTAGACCCTGACTGTTGTCAGCAAAGCAATTGTTTCTCAAGTCCTCTCTGCCAGGGTTCGCCTGATCCCCTTGACCTCATTCAGCACAGCCAACCACCTTTCTCTCAGCATCCTCCAAGGCTCTTTTATGATCGAATCAGATTCCTTATTGGGAAGGAAAGCACTCATGTAATCCCAGGAGATGTCTCCTTTGAGAGCAGGTGAGTCTTTTAAATGAAAGACTTTTCTGAATATTGAGAGTTGCAATTAAATTATTTAACCAGGAAAAAATCGGGATACCTGAATAGCTGAAAATTCTTTACCAGTGCTCATAAAATACTTAAGAGAATAGCAAACTTTAAAGTCCCAACAGCTGAGGATCTTGGTTATCAGATTGTTGTTGCTACCTGTCTGGTTGGTTGGAAGCATCCTACCAACACACTCTACTGCTCATATTAACAAGACTGACTGTTGTGGAAGGTAAGTTGTCTCACACTTATAAAATCAGCAGGGGAAGTTGAGCCCTTCTCACTGTACCTACATAATGGCAGGATGCAGAAGGACAAGTTAGATTCACATCTACTGTCTTCAGTCATCTTTCTGCCCAATGCAATTTGATTGGTATTTACAGTGCAATGAATTTAATGTGTCACTTACATATACTCTAGACACATAATTTAAAAATTTCCTTGGTTTTGCTACACCTTGATAAAGCAGTGTGTTTACTATTTTGTGCTGCAGGTTATCATGCAAAGAGTAGAGTGATCCCTGAGTGTTTATGAGATTGGCTTTGCCCTTTAACAGGAAGGAACTGTGCAGTAGAAAAAGGGTGCTTACTTGCTCAGAAAACCTGGTAAAACATATTTTCTTGAGCATTTGAAATAGAGGGGCACATAAGTTTTTATGCTGCAGTTCACTTGGGAAGCTATAACTTACATGCTGACAAAGAGATCCACAAATCATCCACATCACCTGACTATTACCCTGTCAACTAGGCCTATGCATTAAATAAACCATGTTCCAGTAATAAGCACATAAGAATTTTTTATTTTCACAGTGTGTAGCACTTCGATTACAACTTCAACACAATCCCGCACGCAAATTCAGTGCACTTTTTTCTTCAGCATTAATTTTTAATAAAGTAAATTTGTAAACAGTCATTATTGAGCTGAAATACCTAAACATTTAATCACTATCAATAATGTAACAGGATGTTATAAATATGCAGAACAATTGGCCATGAAGATGAGCTCCATGAGAAGCACCCGCCTGCCACTGGTGGGTCTCTTGGAGTGTTGCATTTATGAATGAGGCCACTGTACTTGGGGCAGGGTCCTTGGCTGGCTCTGTGTGCAGTTTAAACCAAGAGTAACCACTGAAAATTTTTCTTTATCAAAATGCCTCACAGTGGGGAGTTCCCAGAGAGGAGGTGAGTGCTCAAGTTGCCTGTACAGTGTTCTGTGACACTGCAAATGTTAGCAGCCAGATTGTACATAATCCCATCAACGTGCTTTTATAGATATAAGGAATTGATCTTTTAAAGCTATCATTGATGGGATTTAACTTGGATTTAAAAGCTTTTTCTGAGTATTTCATTTCTTTACCCTGATACCTGCCATGCCTTTGAAGACTGAAAAGCAGTGAAGTTCCCTGTGGGAGCAGCAGCCCACCCTTACCATGGCTTCTGACTTCCTGCCACTGAGGAGTAGAACTCTACTGGCATTGGTGTGTCACTGGCACCCCAGGTTCCATTTCCTCACACTGTAGACAAATTCATAGTTAGGTTGAGAAGATCACTGGGATTCAGCTGAGGGTGGCTGTATCTTTGGAGTCAGGGTAGTGCCTGGAGACTCATGCTGTGCTGTGCCTCCTGAGGTTTGTCAACAGTAATCTGCAATGTACTGGGCACCCCAAAGGGTTGCTCAGTCCACACTTTGCTTGATCCTTGAGTCTTCCAGGCTGTTGAAATATTGTTCATCCATAAGTCAAATATTATTAAAACTGCCAGAATCTTACTCAAGGATGAGAGATAAGCAGGGTCTCTGGAAGAAGCAATAGCTAAACTGTGGTGCTTCTGTTCAGAAATCTTCCTCAACATTGCCAATCTGTCATCTTGTGTCAGTTCTTCTCCTGGGAATTAAGATTACTGAAAAAAATATAGAAAGACAACTGCTGCTACAGTAAAAAGCATCAGAAATCTGTGATCCAGCCTATCTGGAAAGAATGTTTGAGGGGTTTTAATCTCCTTTGGGCCATTGCTGAAAAGGTTGTGTCTAGGCAGATGATATTAACTCATGGCTGCCTGCAATGCCACTGATTTTATAGCATTGGTGGTTCAGCCTGAAATGTCATAAGGATTGGATGGAACAGTGGCATGCATTTATTTCAGAGCACTGACATCCATTCCCAATTTTGCAAAGCCCAATCTGCCTTTTTTTATTTCCCTTTACAAGAAATCTCTGAGGCCATTAGGAGCATTAAGGAAGAGACATCTATCCAGTGTTTTCAGTCTTCTGATTCAAATGAAATTGTGCTGTGTTTTACTATACCACAGGTCAGTGGAACTCTAGTATGGGTGATGTTTCTTTGAATCTCACTGGAGACAAAATGATGTTGATTAGATCTTGGAAAGCTATCAAAAATGGTGAAGATTATCTCTGTCCTTCAGACTGGAAGTGTTTGGTCTCTGACATATCCTGGAATTTTCCAAATAATCTGAAATACTAAAACTAGTTGTTCTGACAGCTGCTGAGACATCTATCCCTCCACATTTGCATCTTGGACTTCAGCTTAGGTCTAATATTTAATCATTTGGCTTATACAGTACAGTCAGGATGTTTTATGAGCCATGGCTAAATACTACACCAAAAATAATTTTAAGGGGCTACGTGTTTGCAAAACGTTTTACTTTTTGTTATGTCAAAGCTATGTCATATGCACTGGGTTTTTACAAACTCCCACTTAAACTGTGACATGCTGAAAGGCAGGTTAGAGACATTCTGGATAAATGGAAATGTACTTGCTTGCATCAGGCATGGTTTTAACCTACTGCATGTAGCAGGGTGCAGCAAATTCTAATGTTTTTTGTCAACTTCTGTTCTCAGGAAGATTTTTAGCTTGTTTCTTTGCTGAGGTTTTTTTTTTTTTTTTTAATGCATGCTGCTGGCAAGCTATTTGACTCACTGCAAATTGCCCACGAAAAGGGTCCAGTGTATGGTACTGAATTAATTACCCTTCAAATGCTGCTTACAGCAACATTGTCAGCAGGAAGAAACGAATGTACCTCACTAGCCTTCAGCTTAATTTCTCTCATTGAAGATTTTAATCAGAAATGTAATACAGTAAATGACATCCTCTGGTAATGTGACACTTGCGAATTCACGAGCTGCTTGACAGAGTTCCATATCTGAGCCTGAGGTGCTTATGGGAAACTTAACATGCAAAACAAAAGCAAAAAAAAATAGCAGGTAAGTAGCAGCAGAGCAAGGCAGAGTGGTGGTAAAATAATAAAATGCTTTACAAGTACTGAAAGAATACATCTGAAATTTAAACTTCTGTTCGTATTTTAAATTAGAGATGTCAAACAAACTGTCTGACAGCAGAGAGCTGAGATCCACAGAGTAGTGAGTTCCTCAGTTATTCATGGAATGACCCATGAAGCATTGACAGAGAAATCCTACTTCTTTTAGGCCACCTGCAACCCGTGGGAATCTGAGATTTCTCTTAAAAAGCCAACTGCTCCCTCTGGAGTTGCAGATTTAGTACAGCTTGCCAGGGGACTGGGAACATTTTTAATGCATTTGAAAACACTAAGGCAGCTTATCAGGGGCATGTTCTTGCCCAGCTTTACCAAATTAGAAAAGACATTTTTGCAGTTACTTTCAAGTTAAAACAACTTGGAAAGCCTTAGGTCTGAGATTATGCAATCATCACAAATAGGTGGCTGTTGGACAGATAGTACAAGTTATCCCCCGTGAGGAAGCAAAGCAGGGCAGTCACAAGAGTGTGGAATAAGTCTTAGAGGCAGAAAGTACAGTGCATTGAGGAGACATCATGATCTTTAGAGGTTTCTCTGCTCAAATGAAGAGAAGCAGTGAGTGGTAGCAAGGCCTCCAGCTCATCTGGGAAGAGGATGGATGTTGAAGCAAGGAAGCGTGAAGTGGCAGTTGACTATGAAGGGACATCACTGCAGGGAACATGCTCTAAAAGCTCTGGTAAGGGAAGGAATTAAGTGAGGTGTTCTCTGAGCAGCAGAGCTGCAGGGAACCTGTGTGCCAGCATGCCTGGGGACATGGGGTCTGCTCTGTGAGCTGCCAGGACACTGGGAAACAAGGGGGAACTGGCTGTTAGCTGGGGCTCTTGGTCACCTCCTGAGCCTTGGAGGTGCTGGTCATGAAGTAACTGAAATATGTTTTCATAGCTGCAGTAAATGCCAGAATTAAAGCTAATTCTGATCAAATGCTTAGTCAAAGATTTGGTAGGTTCTGGTAACTCAAAAAGAGGCCAGAGAAGACTTTTCAACTTAGAGTAGGTCATAAAGAGACATTAAATAATGAGGACAAAGGTTGGAACACAGAGGCAGGCTTAGAACATTTAAAATCTAAGAGATTACAAAGACAATTCAGTACAGATGAATGTAGAATAATGAGGTTTATGTGTCTTTATCACATACCGTAAATGTGTGGGGCTTGTAAAATATGATGAATAAAAACGGAGAATGTTGAAAGATAAGTCTCTTCATATTATTTAGGAATAATGTGAAGTAAAGTGAATGAGTAAAGGAAAGAAAGACCATGGATGAAATAATGGAGATTTTGATGAGCTTTTATCATACAAATCTGTGTGCTTGGAAAAATATGAGGACAGAGTAGTGTCAGAAGACAGATGTGTGTGAAATGAACAAACAGGAGTGCAAGAATTATGCATTGAATAATGATTGCTCCCAGGGGTCTCACTCTCACACCAATGTGTGTTGTAAATATTTGGAGGGCATTAATAAAGGTATTAGAAAAGAAAATGCACATCTGTTGATGTTAGAAATTCGGGAAAATAATATAAACAAGTATTTTCTGCTCTAAGAAATCAGAGTAATTGGATCTGGCTGTTCTGTTGAGTGACTCTTGTGAGTCTGTTGAGACAAACAGGAACTCAGTTGCCTTCAGTGGAGTAGCAGATTTGGGCCACAACCAATTTACTTCATGTAGAAAACAAAACAGGTGATAAATCAGAACTCTTGTTTCACATATTGGCAGTAATGCAGCATCTCCCATTCCTCTAGGATTTATCAGCATCTTTTCATGGCCTGGGAGCATGGAATTTCTGTTAGCAACTGTGGTGAATGGTGTGCTGGCAAAGAGGTTAATTTTTGCCCGTTGCATTTTGTCAAGTCATGTTTAGATGGGTTTGGTGATGTCATGTTTGGTGATAAATCAGTGTCCTGTTAGTGGCTTGGGAGAATGGCATCTTAAAAGCATGTCAAAATTTTCAGAAATTTATGTTCTCCAATTTCTGCATATGATTTCATTGGATCATGGTCAATTAATCTCTCTAGGATATTTTTAAAATTCATATGTAGACTCCTAAGTAACTTTTGTCTGAGGAGCTATTAAATTTTTTCCTTTAGATCACATATTCACATACATGTAGTGGATGTGTCTGTTGAGGTTTGCCACAAATTTTTAAATTGAGAAAGAAACATAACAATGCCTAAATTTATGCTTGTCATTTATATTGAGTAATTAATACCAGTTCACTTCATAAGTATTGTATGGGTTTTGACCCTGAATGTCTTAATGTTACCTTAAGACTTCTGCATACACTGTTCACTTCATGATCTCAAACTGCAGTTCCAGGAAATAGCTGCAGTAGTATTATGAGTTTCCAAGATCTGAGTTGGTTCAGCCAGTGGAGGTGTCTTGATGTGGTGTAGCTGACAGCCCAGGGCAAAAATACTGGGAGTAATTTCAGTGGAATGTAGCTGTGTAAGCCCTTAGAAAATCCCACTAGGTCCTAATCTACATCATAAGGATATTTTATATCTTACTTGTCATCCTTAGGAGACCTGATTCCTTTATGTTTCTTTATTCAGAGAGGTTAAAGGCTAAAGCTAAGAAAAGGAGTAATTTCTTCACCATTTCTGTGACTAAAGTGAAAGCAGTGGTCTGAAAGGACAACAGTGGAGGTTCAAATTCGACAGTAGGAAGAACTTGCCATGAGTAGAGCACTCATACAGAGGCATTGGAATGGGTAACTTGGTGAGCTTATAGAGTTAGACAAGCATCTGTCTGGATTGATGTAGGCATAGTTGATCTAACCCGAGGCAAAGGAATGGACAAGATAAAGTCTTGTATTTCCTTTCAGCTCTCATTTTCTATGATTCTGTGATCCTGTTAGCCTCCGATTAGATGCACTTAGTAATGAGTTCACTTTCCTATCCATTGACTTTGATGTGTTCTGCTGTGCTGCCATGTTCCAACCTCTCCATTGGAATGTGAGGATAAAGTGGAAAGTGGGTGCAAGTCCAACACATCCCAAGGGAATTTAGAAGAGCATCACGTGTGATGGGGGATTGAGAAAAATGTATGTTACACTTGATTAGGCACTCTGTGAATTTACCTATATAACTTTCTAAAATTTGTTGAAGCCCGTGTATCTCACTGCTGCCTTATCACATTAGTTCAGCTTTTTTCTAATAGACATCAGTGCCCTATACCTAGCAGCAGGGAATGAGGTTTCATTCTCTCCTTTCACAAATCATCACTCCCTAGAGCTGCAGCAAGCTAACTCACACTATCAGTGAAACATTTGCAGTGCCATTCAGTGGCAGAACAAATAGTAACCTAAAATATGTGAGGAAACAGGAATATATTCTCCCTATAGCAACAGTTCATGGGAGAGTCTGTGTGTCATCCTTAGGAGCAAATGCTTTTTCAAATCAATCTTTTGGGCTTGTATGACTTCTCTTCTAACAATCAGCAGTCACTCTGATACCAGAGTGCTTCTGTCTGTCTGGGACCAAAGCACAGCCCAGTTTCTGGAACCAGTGGCCCTCTCACCACCCTCCTCATGTTTGTAACGTGTTGCCTTCTGCTCTTCTTGTTACAGACGGGCGTGCGTCATCCGAGGCCAGGTTGTAGCAATCGATGGAACACCTTTGGTTGGAGTGAATGTCAGTTTCCTGCACCACAATGAGTATGGATACACCATCAGCCGACAGGATGGGAGGTCAGGCTTTCATGTATTATCCTCCACTGGTTTAGGTTTGTGTAGTTAAGGCCATCTGCCAACTTCTATTCGTGTACAAAGTTTTCATAGACATCACAGCTCACAGTGTGGCTTGAGGATGACACCTGGCCGTCTGCTCTGGGAGCACAGTTGATTGGAGCTCTCTGTAGTGAAGGGACCAAAGAAGAGAGAGAAGAAAAAGAACCTGAACTGCAACAAAATTACAGTAACATTCAAACTCCTGGAGTCAAAATGTGCCAGGTCTGCTGTAACAGTACCTTCTTGACATTGGAATATTTTCACAAGTCAGGTTTTCCAGGAAATATCCGGTCTTCCTGCTTTTTTTTTTTTGTTGTTGAGTGTGAATCATCCAAGTAGTTTATTGAGGTGTCAATGAAGTCAAATCCTTTAGTTGATCACCTGAGGCACACAAGGAAAAGTGGGAACAGACTCTTTCCAACGACAGATGGTTAAATTGCTGTCCCATAACCAGTCCTGGCTGCCCCTTCTTCCCCAGCCTCACAGGTCTGAGTTCATTTCTCAAAGCAAGTGAGGTTTCAATGTATTCTCTATTGCACTCCAGGGCTGGCCATCCATTTGCAATAGGGTCATGACTTGCTCCTGAACTTCAATTAAGCTCTTAAGGGCAGTTTAAGACTTCATCTTCCTTGGCTGGATTGTGAATTACAAGAAATCTGAAGCTGTCTTCCAGCAGGGAAAAAGTGGTGCAATTTGTCACTGTTTGCACAATTTTTTTTTTTTTTGTTTTGTTTGGCTTTGCCAATTTATAGAAGTAAGGAGTGTGCATATTTATCTCACCTTAGTTTATTGACTTTCAAATTGTGCTACTGAAAGTTAGTAATTATCATTTCCTACTTACGCTAGCCTGGATAAAGTTGTTGCATTAAAATATGCTACCTGTATTTTCGTGTGAATATAATCGGTGTCATTTGGGAAATGTGATGAGATATGCATAATTAAGGCTGACTTCTTATCACAGTTTGTTACCATCAAAAACCTCCATAATAGATGCATTCAGTAGTACAGAGAGTGAAGCAGCTATTTACATATTACCTTGTGTTGCCTGACTGTGGATGTCAGAAACTCTGGAAATTGAGACTGTACATCATTCCTTCCATGTCCCACTGTTTTGCAGCCCAGATGTGCCAAAGGTTCTTCACAGTTGGCTCCCAGAGGATCATCCTCCCTGTGTTCAAGAGCTGACTCAGTTCTTAGTGCAATTAATCACCATCTTTCCCAAAAATTTAATATCCTGTGCAGGGAGGTCATGGTCAGTGTACTCAACCTTTTCCTCCTGCTGCTTTTAGAGAAAGGGAAGGGGTTATGTTAATAGAGCTAAGGCCTAACAGGCTTTAAGCCTTCTTATTCTGCATGCTCTTCCTGCATAGATGAGGAGTGGCATTCTTTTTCTGGGATAGGAATGTCTTTTCATATAAACCAAAGCAACTGGGTTGACACTTCTGTTACAAACGGCTCGTTAGTATTGATGCTAGTTGATAAATAGAGGGGAGAGAGGCCAAGTAACAGTTAAATTCTGTGCCTTGGTGTTGATGTATACAGGGAGAAAGCACACAGAGGTAAAGCTTCTTTGTGGATACCAAGGTGATGCAAGGAATGTACACTTGAATGATTTCACATACTAAATTAAGAGCTGTAATAGCGAACATAAAGTTTTTGTTTGTGATGCATTGAAAGGTGTGTTAATGTGATGAAAAAAACAAAAAGAAGCAAAACTATTTGTGTTCTCTTTTCCAGTTTTGATCTTGTGGCTGTTGGAGGAATCTCTGTCACTCTAGTTTTTGACAGATCTCCTTTCATATCTGAAAAAAGAACACTTTGGTTGCCTTGGAATAGATTTATCATTGTAGACAAAGTTGTAATGCAAAGAACAGAGTCGGACACACCATCTTGTGACGTCAGTAGTTTCATCAGTCCAAATCCAATTGTACTCCCTTCCCCCTTGACAGCATTTGGAGGGTCCTGTCCTGAAAGAGGAACTGTTATTCCAGAACTACAGGTAATGAAAAGACTTTTAAATTAACAGTTTGTTCTGTTGCAGAATCAGGTTTAGACAATCTTCAAAGATAATGAGCAAATAACTGCTGTAATGTTATTCACTTGGCAGAATAGCACCAATGCTTATCTATTTAGTACTGTTTAACAAGATTCTGTTGCCTCTATTCTTCCTTTACTTTTTAATATTTAAAGGTGCTTTATTTCTTACCTTCAAGTAGAAGAAAGTGGTGAATGCTAACATGAATTATTATTGAAATCCTGATTTGTTGGTGATGCACAAAACCGTTCCTAGTTACAGATGAACAGTACAACTTCCCAAACATCAGTGTGAGATGCTTTAAATGCTTTGAACATTCCTAGGGATGTTTCATCCATTCACAGCTTTATGTCAGATTCTTGGGTTTTATTACTTTCTTTCCAAGGTAGAGAGAGCAATTTTAACATGATCTTTAGGACTTCTTTTTAAATTTTAATTTATTTTTTCTTGACACTCCCTTAAGTGTTTAAAGTAATTCTAAATAACCTCGTAGTTAACTGTTGTTTTACTTGGGATTTAAAAGAGGTTGTGAGAGTTGAGCACACAACAAAACACAGCTCAGGTCATATTAATGCCCTTAATTTTTAGTATGTTGTTTGAGCAGTTAGATTTTAAAGAATATAACCTCTTTTGGGTTCTCGTCGAATTTCACCAAGCAAGCCTGGAGGATACTTTGTGAGGGTACCTGTATCCTCATAAAAGTGTTGCCACTTTATTCTACATGTGAGACACCTCTGCTTGAACTGAATTATGTCTAAACACCTCCATAACTATTATCATGCTTCATCCAGTTGATGGTCATAGCATTGCTTCAAAGCATGTACTAAGTGAAACTAATGAACATAAATTAAGAATAACTGCTGCACACCAGTAAGGAAAAACTGGGTCACAGTGCTCCACATGAGGTATGCCTGGGTCTTGTTTGAACAGCAGGGTACTCAAAGATGCAGTCTACTCAGAAACTGCTCCCCAATTCTTTCTTTTTTTTTTCTTTTTTTTTTCTTTTTTTTTTTTTTTTTTTTTTTGTGTCATTGGAGGTTTCTTAGAGTGTTGAGTTTCATTGTATGGTTCTGGGAATTGAGCAAAAATTAACTGAGAATAATAGGAGACTGAGATACATTAGCATGTATTAATGCATGAATATTTCTTCCTACTTTTCTATTAAAAAATTAAAAGGAATGTCAGATGTATGACAGAGAGGGCAGCTGGGATGTCAGCAGGAAAGAAGGGGAACACTACAAATCAGGAACAATAAAGGGAGCAGGATTTCCCTGGCAACACTACATTTCATATGTTGAAACGACAAGTGCTGGCAGGCCTCCAGCTGTACTGCAGCAATGCTGTGACAGTGATACTGTTGTAGTGTGTAAATAAAATTGGTTGAAAGTGAAGTAATCTATTGTTAAGTAAGGAAAATTTAAAAACTGGAAAATATAAACAAAACAATTTGTCTTTTTCCAAGCATGATGAATTTAACATTGTGACAGGTTGATTCATTAATGCAGAAATGCACTAACATCATTAACCTTGTTAACCACAGTCTAGTTTTCAGGTGGCTTTTGAGTGACAGTGGTAGCATCCTCCAAGCAGCCATTCTCATCTCTTGCCTGTTCTTCCTCACAGTCTGTCCCAGAACAGTTCTTTTCTCTCAGGAGCTAAATCCCTTTTTGTAGCTCCAAGGCCCACATCATTCAAAAGGTCAAGGCCAAATTTCTTTTTTCACCTAACAAGCTCAGAGCCTTTGCAGTCCTTCTAGTTGCTGAGGGCCCATCTCCATTGCAGTGGGAATTGATACCAGCCCACAGTGGGCATATCCAAGCCTTCTTTAATCCAGGTGTTCAGACAGCAGCACTGACAGCAGGACCCTGGGATTTGAGTTCACTTGCACTCCCTGGGGACTTACCTGTGACTGAGATGCTCAGGCTGTTTCATCCTCACTGCTGTGTGTCCCCAGTTAGCTTGCTAGGTTCCTAATGCTGCTCCTTCGTACACCGTGCCCCTTCTTGCTGGAGCTTGGCCTAACTGCACAGATGGTTTAGCAGGAAGGTTTTTTTCCTTTCTTAATACTCCCCAAGTTAAAGTTACTGTCTCCAAAGCAGGATAGCATCTTAACATCACAATGTATATGATAGAAGGTGTGTGTATATTTAAAAAAAATATATATTCCAGTTAAAAGCACTTATTAAGTAAACCAAGTAATAAAGACAAGGTAAAGCTGTGTAAGAATATGTTCACAGATGCAGTATTTGCTCCCCAGTAGATAAGAGTAAAGCATCAGAGGAAGAAGCTCTTTATCAAACAGCCTGCCATGCAGTAAGTTGACGAAACAGTGTCTGATGTTGGACATTTTGTCATGTCCTGACTCCTGCATTGCTGAAATAAACCCACTTGTTTCAGCGGTGCTGTGTTCACTTCATAATTGTGAAATGTAAAATAATTAGCTTCTCTTACTATTATAATTTTGCATTTTTCTTGGCTATAGATATAATGATGTGGTTTTTTCCAAGGTGGTCCAAGAGGAAATCTCAATTCCTTCAAGTTTTGTGAAGCTCAGTTATCTCAGTAGTCGGACACCGGGCTATAAAACTTTGCTGCGCATTATTTTGACACACACAACCATCCCTTCTGGAATGGCAAAAGTCCATCTGATAGTTGCTGTTGAAGGTCGTCTGCTTCAGAAATGGTTTCCTGCTGCAGCCAATTTGGTGTACACGTTTGCCTGGAATAAGACAGATATATATGGACAGAAGGTTTCTGGTCTGGCTGAGGCAATGGGTATGTAGAATCACCTTAATGTAAACAGAAGCACTTACATACATCAAGCCAGGAAAATATGGCAAATAAATTTTGTTGCTACTCCTCCATTCTTTTAAATCAAATGCCTCTTTAGTTAAAGTCACTGAAGTGACTTGTATGATTTCCCAAGAACATTTATTTTCTTGTTCTTCCAATGTCATCTTTCTAATTTAATCAATTTGAAAATTCCCTTTTCCCTCAGAGAATGGTTATATACTAATGGCATTATATTCAGCTGTCTCTGTTTTTGAATGTTACTCTGAATATGACCTTTGGTGTGTCATTGTTTCTGTCATTTTTTGGCTGTGACATTTAAAATGTCATTTCCGCTTAGGGTTTGCAAAATTCTAACTTTTGGGCATCTTTTCTTACTGCATTTCATGTCCTCAATAGTTAAAACTAATTAATTTGTTTTTGATCCAAAAATCATCGTGTTTCATAGGCTTTGTTCAGCAAGCAGCACAGGCTATTCTGAGAATTGCTACAGAAGTGCTGTCTGTGCAAACACATTTTATTTAGCTAGCATTTTTTTTTCATTAATTTCATGATTTGTTTTTTTAAGGGCTTTCTGTTTTTTAATTTAATTGGATGGTATGTTGTTTAATGGACTAATAGATGCTTTGTAGTAGAATTACTTACTTTACAAGCAAAGCTTAGTATTGTGAATCAACCCCATTCACTTCCACAGCAGTTTTGTTTGCTTTTTGTTAGGGCAATAATAAGCAGCAGCACTGGCAGATCAGGCTGTCAGGCAAGAGCAGCAGAGCCTTCCCTCACAAGGAATATGCTTCATTCCACATATGAAAATGCTCTTCTGAGAGGCAGACAGGAGCTTCCTTCAGGATCTGTTGTGTTGTCCATGCAGGCAGAGTGGCCTGTGCAGGGCCAAAAGGTGCCAGCCAGGCTCTGCAGCTCCCAGGGCCTCTGGTGCATGACAGTGTTCTGTGGGCTCCCAGGCAGGTGGTCTGGAGGCAGCTCTGTGGGGAGGCAATGGGGAAAAGCTGCATTTTAGCATTTTCCTTGTCATTTCTTCCCTGAGAATGATGCAGGCATAGACAGATAGGGATGTCCATGATGGATTATGAGACCAAACTATGAAGTATGATTACATAATGCAACACAGAAAAGGAAAGGTCAGACAAAGCTTTTCCCAGAGCTGAGGTCCTGCTGTCTCCTTGACCACAAACAACAGGGGCTGCTGCCTGCAGGGACATTCCCACATTCTCTCCTTACCCATGGGCCACCACTCACATTCATTTGATCATGAAATGAGCCAGATCAGGAACAAATTCAGCTGAAAACTGAAGCAACCAAGGAATAAGTGATACATTTTTGGCTTCATTAGTTTCCTGATCTGCTATGAATGCTCATGCACAAGTTCAGGTCTTCTCATTCCAGCTGTAGCTCACACATTGCATTGGCCTAAAGGAGTCCAAACTCCAACCTTGGATGCAAGATCTCCAAAATTGCTGCATCATCTCTCCTATGTGAAACTGAGCTTTGACTTCTGGCTCACATCTGCAGAAGGGTGGACAACTTTTTCCTGGGGTCAGTCAGGTGCTGGCACTGACACCAAGGTTCTGAACATCCCAGGTGTGGTGAGTGGCAAGGAGCAGCAGTGCCCTTCTCAGCCTCTTGAGATACAAGACATCCTGTGAGGGGGCAGATCCAGCCCTGTCCCATTGCTGATACCACTTCCTGTTTGTTTTTGCAGTGAGGGAAAGTATCAAGTGAGTTGTTGGCACATACTTGTGCAAATCCAGAAATAAAAACATATTCCAGCTTGCCCTTCAGCAGTCTAATGGGTGATCAGGCAGGACCAGGTGGGTCACAGGTGCCACCTGGGGCTTTCCTCAGCATGGCCACTTGTGCTCTATGTCCAGAGCCTGTCACTGTCTCATGTTTGAGAGGGAAAAACTGACAACACTGCTCCCACTGCATCACCTAAGAGTCCTCTAATGATTGGGAAGTCCAGTACATATCCAGACTTTAAAACATTTTAATTTAAATACATAGCATCTCATGAAATGATACTGTAGTTAGTTTCCCAAATTAGGAGTAGATGAGCTTTATGTGTTTAAATATGAATAAAGCTTACACAATAGTGCTGGGTAACAACTATTAAATTATTTAATTGGTGCTTAATTTTTTTTTTCTTTTCCTTAAAGTTAGGTTAATTATGCTTCTTTCAAAATAGGAGCAAAAATCCTGATATTTTAAGTGCATTACTCGTATGCTTTGTTAGATTCCAATAAAGCTTTATTTAATTTGACACTCTGTAGTTACTCAGGGACCTTTATCTGCATCCATTATATGAATTTTTGTCAAAATAATTTCTACTGCCAGTATATTACCAATATTTAATAATGCATTCTGTTCAGTTTTCATTTTCATTAACTTAAATTGGAGCAGGTTGAAGTCCTAGAACTCAGGATTATAACCATCTGCTTTTGGTTTTCTAAATACTATAAACATCTATATTTTTCTTCAGGGTTATTGACAGCACTGTTCACATAACCAGTTACAGAAAACAAGACTTTCTGAGCATATTTCCACATGCAAATGGTTCTGTTTAAACTTGGAGAAATGTTTGCTGGCATGTGTCCAGTCCCCAAGCTCCTCACAAGAGGCCATTTTCTCAGAGTAGCAACTGAGATGACAAAGCAGCATTTTTTTGTTCTGAATAAATAAGCATTATGTGAATGTTGACACACAAAAGTTTGGGAGTAAAGTCTATGTCCCCTTGTAATCTAACACAAGAAAAGGATTTCAGTCAAATCCTCAATAAATGCTCCTCATGCAAGTCCCTGCATCCCACACAGCAGCACTGAGGGCTCTGCAAGGGTGAACCCTCTTGAGGGTGGGCATAAATGAGCTCTCCAACAGCCCAACCTGGTGCTGTGGTTGAGCATTTATTCATTGTTCAAAGATGATGGATGCAGATAAGTACAAATGTTTCAGGGGAGGTTGAAATAGAGGTTACTGTCCTGGTTAATTGTGTCTTCTGTGTCTTAAGCCCTTAAGCTGTAGGTCTGGCACTGATTATTCTTAATAGTAGTATGAAAAGAATTGGGTTTTGATACAAATGATCAGTAGATATTTTGAAATCCATTTTGAGACTGCAAAGAAGTGTACTTGCTGACTCTTAAAGTCTAAAACCATAGTCGCTAAAGTTCACATTCATACAATGAAATCTCAGTCACCTCAAAAAAGTGCTATAAATTGATTGAATCAGAAAGTAACACCCCACAATGAGGGTAAGCTGACCAAGATTTTAATTTCACTTACAAAATTATATTTCTCAAAACCTGCACCTAACAAAATACTTTTCAAGTGGCACTGTAATCATCCTACTGACTTTACCAGTATTATGCTTTGCCTTGATTACTTTGCGTGCAAAATGACTGATAGGAAATTTTCATGGATGTAACACCAGGACTTCCACTTAGATGGATCAGGAGACCCTGCTTTAAGATCACACAGATATTTCTTCTTGGAGCACAGAGCATGGGTGTCTTTCATAAATATGAGTAAATTTGCCATAGAAACCTTGTTGTAGGCACACACAAAGTGAGTGTAGTCCATATGTCTCTCACTGATGAGAGGGGACAAAAAAACAGCTATGCACAGTAACTGTGAGAGCAGGGAACAGTGAACTTCCAAGAAAGGGGGTGATATAACCTCTGGAGAGTATTTGGCAGCTCAGAAACATCAGCTGTAGGCAGGGAATACTGAGGCTCTACGGAGTGAGCCCCAGCCCTGGTAAAGATGCCCCAGTGCATGCATGGGCTCGGATTCCAGGCTCTGTAAATTGTTATGCCTCCCTTGCCCAGCTCTCAGCACGGTCCCTCCAGCAGCTGATAACTGTCCTGTGGGTCCCTGACAGGTCACTGAGCCAGGCTGAGGGGCTGTGTTAAAGGGCACACACAGCTGATCCAGGATTGCACGTGTTGAGCGCGTGACTGCAGGAAAGGTGTTCATGTGTAGGTGGCAAATGAGAGGTTGCTTCATAGGAAAAATCTGCCCTTTATCTTCTCTCTGCATTAACACCTAGAAAATAGTGTGCTCGGTTACTGAACCCTTCTGACTCATCCCAGCACAGGATGTGGCTGTTCTGGAAGTTCCATGCCCTTTCTTGGGCTCTCGGCTCAGGGTGGGACCCAGAAGCTTTGCTGGTGTTGGTTCTAAGAGCTCCTGTAACAGAAGAATTGGACAAAGTGCCTGCTGGACCCTCAAACTGAAACCTGTAATGTTTGAAATGTACAATATTTACAGTACTTAAGGAAATGTGATTTTTACAAGTCAGAGTTCAGATGCAAAAATAGGTTCTTTCTGCTAAAATGGTAAAGGAGCTCTAGAGCTGTTACTGTAAGGAGCAGCTTTCAGTTTGCCATAAAACATTTATCTTACAACAGAAATGATCCCTATTAGAGCTGGTCAAAATATTTTGATTGTATACCATAATGGAATTTAGGTGGTATTAAAACTATTTATGGTTTAAGTAAAATATACCTAAAGCTGTTACATAGGAAAAGTGAAGAGGAATTATTAAAAATGTTTGTTGTTTTTTTTTTAATTTGGTATCTTAATATCTTTTTCTTAGCATTTCTATTTTGGAAAGGTTGAACTATTTCAATATTTCCTAGGTTAAATTTTGGAATTTGGTGCCAAAATAATATTCTTCCTTTATTAATGAGTTTCACTGAAATCTAGTAAAGTTAGAGATAAATAATTTTTTGAAAGTTTAATATGTTAGAGATATCAAAAATTTTGAAGTTTTGTTTTGTTTTATGCAAACTAAAGGAAAAGGCTTTTAATCAATTTGAGTTCCCAAGACCCACCATCCTCAGGGAAATTCATGATTTTTCATCAGGTATTTTGGTAATATGCAAGCCTGTTAAGATAAATGTGTAATTCTAGAAATGTTCAGCTTGTCAATCCATTTCTGCCTAACTATAATTTTTACAGTCAGCAAGCAAATTAAAACCAATTTGTTTTAGCATGGATTCTTTTCTATTTAAGCTGTTATTCAAGTAATTAGCAGAAATGCAATAAACAATCAAGTCGGGAGTCATTGGAGGAGATTTATAATCTTATGAAACCCGTAACTGATACCACAGACTATTTTCTCCTTTGAAGCAGTAGTAACTATAGCTGTAATAACATACTAATCTCTTAAAACCCCTTTTTCAAAAAATACCATACAATAGCAATCAGGCAGAGGAAAATTAGTGGCATTATTACTTGACAGATGAATATCAAAACCTCGAATGAAAAACTGCCTAGCAGTTCACAGAGGAAAAGATAGACTGAGAGATCTTTAATTATTTGTTTGCAGTATCGGTGGGATATGAATATGAAACATGTCCTGATTTTATTCTGTGGGAGAAGAGAACAGTAATCCTTCAAGGCTTTGAAATGGATGCTTCAAATCTGGGTGGCTGGTCTATAAACAAACACCATGTACTAAATCCACAAAGTGGTAAGTCCCTCCTTTATTAACTGCCCACGCAGAAGGAGAATACAAATTTTAAAGGAATTAATTGTTCAGGTTTTAAGTGTTACACTTCCTAATGTGTAATCCTCTTTGAACGTGCACCCTCATGTATTGAGAGCTGAACTGTAAATGCCATCTGAAAGGATATCTTGAATGTTCTGGCTCCCAGGGTTTAGACATTAATATCACTGACTGGTGCGATGGCTAACACATTGTGGTCGTTCAGATGGGAAAAGGGCAAACTAATTTGGTTTGTTCTCTCACAGCTGGTATAGAAGTGCCACATTTCAGGTCAGTCTGTGTGTGTTATAGTCCCAGTGAAGTGTCTACACCCCTAATTCATCCTGTGACTGCCGCCAGTTTGTATCAACACAGCCCCAGGCAGACAAACCCTGCCTGATCACAGAGCAGCACTTCCAAACCCACACTGCCAGTCTGGTGTGCAGAACTTTTTGTGGCTGCCCACTCTGTAGAGAAGCACAGTACAAGCCATCCAACACATTTCAAAGCATTAGTAAAAAAAAAAACTGTAAATGCTTTTGCTGTCATAACATTAACCCTGCAGAGATATTCTTGAAGCATGGAGGCTTGAATATTTTTTCCCATTGCTTTTTTTTTATACCTGGAGAGGTTTCTTTTCCTCCATGACCATCTATGATCAGGAATTACTGGGACTAAATTATTAAAACAATACTTATAGATAAATTATGGTAACTATATATGGTTTTGCCAATAAATGGATATCTCATTGTCCAGGAGAAGAGGAACTTGGGGTCATATTTTAGTCACATATAAGTCAACAGAGTATTGGATTCAAAAAAGTTCTCTCAATTTGCTCCAGCTGAGAGTCAGTCCAATAAAATCTATTTCCATCTGCAAATTTCTGTTGATGAAGATGCATGCACAGATGTATGGCTCTCAAGTTTTACAAGTTCTGTTGCTGAATGCACAGCTACAGTATAAATATTCCAAATACAAAAGGTCAGATTTAGTTTGTAAATTATCTGGATTTCTGTTTTGATTTAAAATAGTTTGACATTTTAAACAGCAGTTCTTTCATTCCCTGTCTTATTGGTTTGTATAGATTGTCTCTTTTAAATGCCAGCTATTGACATTTAACAAAGAGAAATCTGACCTCAGTCAGCTGAGCCCCCAACTGTGAGTCCCATAGTCTGCTCCTTAGTGCCAATTTACCACTTGCATAGTTTAATTTCAAGACTAAATTGCTGGCAGTAACTCTAATTTATATGACTATCTGATAACTGCAGTGGTTACTACTACAATTCACCCTGTAGGCACTAACATGTTCTGAGATTTTGTAAAGTACACAATTATAATCCAAGCTGGGCTAAGCCATTGCTCTCGTGAGCACAAGGAGTGTGGTAACAAATTGCTTCCTGTCCCCATCTCAGCTGTGTGGCTGAGAATGCCAGAGAGCACTGAGCTGTCAGCCCCAAGCCACCTCCTCTCAGATCAGCTGGGCTGTGCCCACTACATGGATGGGGACTGTGCAGCTTCTTATTCCTGCTCCTCTTCTCCACATGTTCCTGCTGTGCTGGACAGAATCAAGGCTGAAGTCAGGGAAAGCTGCCAAACATCTTTACCCATCACCTGCAGAGACATGGGAGGGAAGGAGAGGGCGTAAGGACATCTGACTTGAAATCCAGGGTCTCTTGTGTTTGCAGTTTGCCTGTCAGAGCATCTCCAGCGAGGTGGCACAGCCCAGGCTCAGGGATGTGTCAGAGGTTCCTCAGGACTATTACAGGCTTTGAGCACCCACACCTGGCTTGTGTACAACAACTAGAAAAGCAGCTAAGGACAGAAAAACAATTACTATAACAAAGCTGGTGCACACCTACCAGAGCAGCCTGTAGGTTCATATTAAAGCAACAAAACAAAATAATGAACTCTGGTAACCAAAAGGATAAAAATAACAAGTGTGCTTCTGGTCTTACTTAGAAACAAGTGAACTGCATTTCCATTTCCAATATATAAAATGGGCTTTAAATAAGGACAAGAATATGACTCAAACTAGAATTATGTATTTTAGACTTATCTCCATGCCACCATGACAGATATGAAAAGCATTGAGTAGCCTGCTTGAGTACGAATATATGAAGATTTTTCAGTTTTTAATTAAAGCATCTCCTCTGTGTGTATGAAGAACTGCTCTTTTTAGAAGGATGAAACTTTTATGATTTTGAAACACTGCCACTGGATTAACTACAGAAACATCATTGGAATATAACAGTCTGTACTGCAAATTGTAATTTTATTTTCAAACTAAAACTAGAAGCACTTTGCTTGATTTGCTAGTCCTGAAGAGCTTTTTCTAACTTCATCTGTTAAGCCTGGTCGCCCAGCAGGTCTGCTGCTGTGCACAACATTCCTGCTCAGAGCCAGGGTAGATACTCTTCTTTCCCTCCCGGTGAAGGTTGCTTATTTTTGAGAAGTTACAAAATAAACTGAGTAACAAGAAATAGATGCAATTTTACAGACTTGCAATTCAAAGTAATGTGGAGGTACATGTGTTGACATGCAGAAACCTCAGCAAGTGAAAACTGTTCTACTGCCAGATGTAAGGATTTACAAAAAGAAACCAAAAAAAAAAAAAAAAGAGGCCCGGTTCCAGCAGAATTGATGTGAAATAACAAATATTGTTTTGTTCCAATGTGGCTGTCAGTGGAAACTCAAGGTTTTTTTAATGTATGCAGTTTTACATCAATCTGGCTGTTAGGTTAATAAAGGGTCACATCCTGTTCTCAGCTATACTCCACTGCTCTTTTCCCACTTTCTTTTCCTCACCAGTTTGGAGGTTTGATCACTTCTAATTTGTGACGTGATTAGAGTTTAATGTTTTCTGGTACAAAGGTTTTTGTCAGTTTGGAAGATCATCAGGGCATTTCCCATAATCAAGAAGAAAATGGATACCATAAATATTAGTTCCTGCATTGAGGTCTTTTAAAGACACCTGTATCTCATGAATACAAATGAATGTGCTATTAACCGATTTTTCAGGGTGTTATTTCAATTAATTTTTTTTTCTGATGGGCAAGTGCACTGATTCCATTTTTATTTATCTGGGGCAAGGAGGAGTAGTTTTAGAGGGACTTTATGCTTAAAGGTAATTTCAACCCCAGTGCAACAGAACATCAACTGAAATTAAAGCAGCAGCTCGAAAGCGTGATATTAAGCACACACTTACATTTATTGACAGCAAAACATATTCTCCAGAGCCCTAATTATTTACTGGCATTTGTAAGAGGATGTTGAAAGATTACCTTAACATTGTAATTTCAGACAAAGGACAGAATCTTCATCTCACAGTATTTTTAGCAACTGCATAAGAGAGAATATTGCCATTTATTTTACTGGCATATTTGTAGGATGCTTTTTTTTTAAGCCATCATTCAAACAAATCTGTGCATTCTGTCCTCTACTGTTCATAGTTCTGGTTGTTTGTTTTTTTTTTAATTTAATTCCCTTCAAAATAGCTGTAGTAACATTCATTAATTTCCAAGGTGAATTTTATCTTCAGGTTTACCTGAAAATCACCAAAAATTGTTTAAATAGATGTTGGTAGACACAATACATAAATACATTTGCTGTACTTTGGGAAAACTCAAACATGTCTCAACATGTACTTCCTGCAGTGTCTAGAATATTCTCATTTCCCAGCACAAGTCCTCCAGAAAGTAAATTCCCTTGTGTTTGTTCCTTTAATAGTGCCAATTTTCTGATGAAGTACTGGGCCTTTCAAGGGAAATAAGAAATTTTGGACTAGGATCTAAAAGAGTATCTTCTGTTTGCAGTAGCTAAATTATTGCAATAATACGTTGTTTCAAAGATACTTCTTAAATATATTACCACATTGTTACTTAAAATAAACACTATAGCTGTCAGCTTGAGAAAATACATCTTTCTACTAGTTCTGGTATCACCAGCCTAGTAATTGGGAAGACTGAACAGTGTATGCTGCAGAGCAGTGCTAGAATAAACTGGTTTAGCTTTTATGGCAGAAGGTAGGATATTGCTGGGAAGACATTCACTGGTGCCTCACAATTGCTCCTTGACTCTTAATTTGGTTTGCTGCACTTGGCACCATTTTCATATACCATGAAGGACTCACAGTTGAATTTGAATATTGATTTTGTACTGCCACTTAGTGCCCTTTTGTGAAAAATGCATAGTGGTCCTGCTATTAATCTCCTTTAATTAAATATTCAAACAGCCTAAGAAATTCCTCTGCTACCTAATAAAAATTTATGAATAAAATGAATATTAAAGCAGTAATCCCCAAGAAATCAGATAGCACTGCAATTAGCAGTCAATTTGTTAGAGCATTAACCAACCATGAGTTTTCCTCCTGATGTTGGCTTTAAAATAGCCACTAGCCACTGCTGAACAAAATGGTGACAGTGAAGCTTGGGATGAACAAGATTGGAAAAGATTAGTGGAACCCAGTCTTTAAAATATCAGATGTTTGTTGCTATTTTCATAATCTGGTTTTCTAGAGGATTTTGTAATCTAAAACCACATGCATTTGCTTATTTTGTCTCTGTTTTCTTCCCTCCCCTCCCTTTAGGAATTGTGCACAAAGGAAATGGGGAAAACATGTTCATTTCCCAGCAGCCTCCAGTCATCTCCACTGTGATGGGCAATGGACACCAGAGGAGTGTCTCTTGCTCCAACTGCAATGGGCTTGCCCTCAACAGCAAACTCTTTGCCCCGGTTGCACTCGCTTCTGGGCCTGATGGAAGTGTCTATATTGGGGATTTCAATTACGTCAGGCGGATCTTCCCCTCTGGAAATTCAATTGGCATATTAGAATTAAGGTAAAAAAAAAAATTTGGTTTCTCTAATCAGTGTGCATAATCCTGGCTGTGATATCCTGTGAAAATGAGGGTGAGCTTTTATCCCTTAGGGAATTGTCGAAATAGCCACATGTAGTTGCTTTGTGGCCACGTGTGTCATCAACTATCAAACCAACTTACCAGAAAACTTACTCGTAGTCATCAGTTAAATAGGATGTTTTAAGTGGCCTGTGGAACAGGTCTTGCATAATGAATTTCTGCAAATTACAGAACTAATAAAGCTGATTTTTCTTCCTCTGAGGTTTTCCATACGTTTCCTCCAATAGTTAAAATATACCATGATGTGTATTTTTGAAGAAAGCTGCATAATTCCCCAGTAAACATGTAGAGTATCATGTCAAGTCATAGCACTGTGCTTATAGACTTACCATGTTTACAGTTAATGCACTTACACTGTTCCTCATGCAGCAGAGGATGTGGCTCAGTTTAAGGAGCAAACCTGGCATCACAGATGTGCCAGAGCCTAAGCCTGTGCTGCCCTTAATGACTCCCCTGTAGTTATCACCCCAGCTTCCCATTCCCTTTGAGGGACACAGGGGAAGGCAGGAAAGATTTTGGACATTAATGCATTAAATTTCTCTTATTTAACATCCACCTAGCTAACATTGCTGGTGATGCTTGTGTGTGCTGATTGTTCAGAATTAACTTGGCAATGTGTGGGCAGTGCAAAGGAAACAGTTTGAGAGGAAGAAATACCAAGTAAGAGGATAAACAATGTTTTGTTAGTGGGATATGGGTCTGTGAGCAGTCAGGCAAAGAACACAGTTCTGTCAAGGACTAACATTTCTTGTCTTTCTCTTTCCTTTTAAACCTGAACCAATCTGCCTTTCCAGGAATAGAGACACAAGACACAGGTAGGTAAAATGTAATAACTGGTATGTAAACCACGTTCAAGGAGACAGTCTTACAAAAGTCCTTTTAAAAGTCTGTATATAGAGAAACACTCTGAATTTAATAAATATAAATGGAAATAAATACAAACATTAATCAAATTCACCTTTGTTTATAGTTCAGAAAGTTTGAATTGTTCTTGTTAAAGGAATAAAGTCTCCGTCTAAAAATCAGTTTGCTGATCACCAAGAAAATATGGAGAGGTTTAAACCTGAACACATGAGAGTACATTTCATAGCTGTCATACCCATTTCACTGATGTTTAACTGATCACAGATATAGCCATCCAAGGAAACAGGAGTTTTAGCTACAAAAAAAAAAAAATAGTTTAAAAGGCTACAGAAACACACTGCACTTTAGTGGACTGTGCTTTAGAGGTTCTGGAGTATCATGAGATTTAAAACCTGCCAGTTATAGAGTGCACGGCAGAGCCCAGAACTGAAGATGCTGTGTCAAACCTCAGTCCTTGCTGCTCCAGCTAAAGACAAAGGAAGTGGCTTTCCTCCTTTCCAGCTGGCATTTTAGCATTGCAATTTAGGGATTTCTTTAAAGGAATGAACGTTGCACATTCGGCTTCTGCGACAGACGGTGAGGGAGTTGGTTCCAACAACCCAGCTGCAGAAGTGATGTTGCATGCTAGAAAGAGACAGCAAAGCACTCTGTCTCCTTAGAAATAAACTTCTTAGCATTCCAGTACTTAAATGAGATAAATAAACCAGCACTAGTACAATATAAGATGGTAACTTCATGGCATAGTAGGGAGCAGAGTGTGGACTGAACTGTGTTCACAGTGTGAGAGTATTGGTTGGACTTGCTCACTTTGGCCACGGGACTGCTATTGAATACTATAAATTATTTACCATATTGTGTCACATCTCATATATTTTACAATTAAAATTTAAAAAGGAAAAATAATTCCTAGTTGGTAAGTGCAAGGTTCTATTTTTTCACTGAAGGGTTGTTTCCACTTGCTTTAAACTGACCAGTATCTTTGTAAACTAAATTTCTCTAGAATGCATTCAAAGCATAAAGCAGCTTTTACATTTAGAGGTCTCTTTCATAAAGTAGATTTTTTCCTTTTAATACCTGTTTACTAGTACTAGTTTCTTGAGATAAGCTTCAACCTTAATTAATTATGACAATATTCAAGTACCCCAGCCCTATTAATTACAATAATAATGTCTCTGTCACTATTCTGTCCAAGTGAATTTTGTAGAAAATACAAGGAAATCACTTGAAGTTAATGTAGTCTTTGAGGTGATAGGGGAGTACTCGACAATCCCAATGTGTGCCATTCTCTTGAGGCTGTAAAGGTCATAGTCATGGTGGAAATTTTAGAATGTTCAAAGAAACATGTAGAAACAGCAGGTAAAAGATGGCTCCTGACAGTCCAGGCAGGAAAAGGCTTCAAAATACAGCTCCTCTACATTTTTAGCCTCCAAAAGAGTTATTTTTTGGAGAACAAAAAAGACAATACTGTGTAAAAAGGGAGAGTTTGGTGACCGGTAAACAGAAAACGCCACTCATCTTATTTTTGACTATTTACAAATACCCTATCCCATTTGTTTCTCTTGTCATCATGATTTTAATAAGGTATAATAAAGCTGTTTAACTGGTGAAAATGGAAACTGAACTTCAAGAAAAATATAGAGAAAAATTTAATACAGAATAGTACTGAAAAGATTAATTTTAAATCCTAGTCTAATTCATATAGTTTTCAAAAGGCTAATTTAATTCAGATTTATATCTGATCTTCTGCAAAAATAGCAAGTTTTTTTATTGTGTTCCATTTTTTACTTGTATTCTTCAAGCGTTTTAGTATGCAAGGCTTTAAGCATAAACATGAAGAGTTTTCTAACAGCTGGTCTATTAAATCTAACGACAAGGATGACAGAAAATGTGTCTACAAGGAGAATATAGAGTGACCCTTGGTTCTCTGCAGTTTCTGCATACTGAACAACATGTTTATTTAAAACCTAGAATTTTCCTTGCAACTTTTTTCGTAGAAATGTTTTATTTAAAAGTCATAATTTGGCTGGCCAGTCACTCCTGACCTCAATCCAGAGAGCAAGAATGATTCTTATTATTTTCAACAAACAAATTTTATAGTGGTGATATCTTGGCATTAATTGCTTTTAGCTCATCCTCTTACTCATCTTTCATCATAGTACTGCCCTCTCATTCCCTGTGGTTCCTAGGATTGGGTTTCACATCTGTTTTCCAGCTCTGGGAATATCACTGAGCATTGTCAAACCCACCACAAACAGAACTGGCCTGGGTGAGAGGAGGAACTCGCTTCACAACTTGTTACAGCAATCTTAAGTGTTAGTTAATTGTACCAATATTAATAAAATAGCTCATAAAAATAAGAGGGGGGGTATTTTTCATAATTTCTTTAATCTAACTGGGCATATAGAACCCAGCCACTTTTCAGAAATCTCCTCCTCCCCCTTAGAGGAACACAGTAGTTGTTAAAAATACTGTCTGAGCACCTAAACTCTCAGCCTGTGCCTCTCTCCCACCATTTCAGTAACCAGCTGTGGGATTTAAAGGATCTCTATCTGAATTTTAGTTAGACCCCACTGCAGGCTCAGCAGGCTCAGGGCACTAGCATGTGCTTAAATAATTTCTTCTACTGGAAATTAACTTTGCACTGAGAAGGAAACTAAAAGTCTTACTGGATAATAAGATGCAGCCCAGTTTTCAGATTAGAATTTATGATCCCCACCATTTAATTAACATATGTAAATATTTTTTTAAATAACATTTTATAATCTCAATAAGGCAGTGACAGTGCATGAATTATGGTGCATTAATTCATCCCTAGTTGCAGTGACAGTACTTGGCCTTCTGCCTTGCTCCTGACAATAGAGTCGGCATGAATTAAGGCACCATATTTCACACCTTCATATTTCCTAAGGTTTGGAAACATAAAAATAACCAAGAGTGGGTATTTGTGCCCATCCAGAACAGCCTGTGATATTGCAACTCATAGATTTGTTTTCAGTGCCAAGAATACTAGGAGGTATCAGATATAGAAAAATGATCTTGCTTTTGATAGTAATAATTGTAACTAAGCTGAAGTCACTCCATTTAACTTTATCCTGAGTGGTTTGGTTCTGATGGGCAGAACAACTGCCCCAGTACCAGTCTCTGCCCCAGCTCCCTGACCCATAACTCACTGGTCAGGCTCTGTCACAGGACACTGGTGGTGTTTTGAGCTGCTCTCACACCTCTGTCCTCTTCAGATCACTGAGTTGATGTCTTCAGATAAGTAAAGTACAATTGTTATGCTGCCACAGAGGCATAAAAGAAAAAAACAAGTTGACTTTGTTGTTCTTCTCTTCTGTTTTAGTACAAGTCCTGCACATAAATACTACTTGGCTGTTGATCCAGTGTCAGAATCCCTTTACTTATCAGATACCAACACCAGAAAAGTCTACAAAGCAAAATCTCTCACTGAAACAAAGGATCTGGCGAAAAATGCAGACGTGGTGGCAGGAACAGGTGATCAGTGCCTTCCTTTTGACCAGAGTCACTGTGGGGATGGGGGAAAGGCGTCCGAGGCCTCTCTCAACAGCCCAAGAGGTAAGACAAGACTCTATCTGGGGTACCTAGTGTTGGTCACCTGTCATTTCCTCTCGTTATTTAGGAACTCAAATGCAACTGGATATACAAAAATGTGTCTGTGGCAATGATTTAACCAACTATTAAGCCAAATCACTTCATGAGTGATTTGGTTGTACTGCAATACAACCAGTCCTTTATGGGAGACCAGCATGGGCAGCAGGCCCCAGCTTGAATCCTCTGATTACTCTTCCCTGTATGACAACACTCCTCTTTCATTATCATTCAATTGCAAGGTGGCAACATTTAATTATATGCAACTCTTAAGCAGATTATATGGTTTCAAAGTCCATTTTTTAGATGTTATGCATCAGGTGAGTGTTGTAATGTTAACAGAGCTTACTCATACACAGGAAGTCAGGGCTGTTTAAATCAGCCAGCAAAATTGAGTTTATTTGGAACTCTAGTTTGTCCTTTCTTATTAACACACTTTGCAAAAGATGAGCATCTCCTCTGCTGCACATGAAATAAGCATTTTACTGGAGCCTCCCTGTCAGAGCCCATCCAGTATTGTCACAGGCAAAACGCATGTGAAGCCTTGAATCCCCACCAAAGCCACAATTAATCCCCTTGCAGTGTGCACTAGAAGTGTGATAAAGTCTCTGGATTTGGTGCTCTGAAGCAGCTGATCACCCTCAACTCCCACTGAAATCCCTGGAACAAAGGGTACTCAGCAGCTCCCAAGGCAGAGCCCTGCGTGGGCTGTGCTGCGCTTCCCCCGCGCCTGCTCACAGCTGCCTCCAAGGAAGGGGCTTGATTATTTTTCGTGAGCTAATAAAGGAAGTCTGTACATCAGTAGGAAATTAGAATGTATATCCAGGCAGAAATACCTCTAAGAAAAGCAAATAATCCTGGCTTAAGGTTTAGCAAAAGACACATTGTAATTATAGAGTGACTTTAGGATGTCTTTAATGATGGAAGGTGTGAGGTAAGTACAAATAAATGTTAATCTTCAGGCAGCTAATTAATGAAATTAATAACTTCTAAAAACAATAGAAAACGAAGGTTTTCAGATCCCTTATCAGGAAAGTGTGATTCTGTGAAAGAGATCAATGTTTTATTTCTGATTACAATTGATTATATCCAATTACAATACAATCAGTTGTTCCATCTTATTTTCTTAGTGGGGAAATAATGTGGATGAAAATGTTGTGATACACTGTTTAAAGGTACTCATGCTTACTTCCTTAATATAAAGTTCTAGTCATAAAGAAGTGAGGAGGAATAAAAACACGAGTCAGGACTTCTCAGGCAGCCAGCAATTATTAAAAACAAATTGTCAGCAGACAATGACTCTTCTATTGGCAAATTCAGGCTGTGACTCCCAGGTGCTTTAGATTTATGCATCTCCTCTAAATAACATCAGTTTGAAATGATCCAATTTGTTAGGTTTTTTATTTTAATCTCAAGGAAGTCTGGGCAGCCACATGCCCCTTTTGTACAGGCCCTAACAAAATGCAGCATCAGCTCGTGGTCACCAGCAGTGTGATCAGTGCAGCACTGTAACAGCCTAGTAGCTGCAGGTCCTTATTTTCCCCTGAACTGTAAGAGGTTGAATAACCCTGGAAAGTAGAAGGAAGTGTTTGCCTGGTACCCATGGATCTTTATTAAGAAACAGAAATGTCTCCCATACTTTGCAGTTTTAGAGATTCTTTTGGATCACTTATTTTGCTTGCTCTTGAAATACTTGTCAAGTCAAAAGATGTCATACTTCTATTGAAATTACATTCAAACAGTATAAAGAAAGTTGTTTTCTCTAGGAAGCAGGAAATTTTGACAAAGACTTCTTAACAATGTTTAAAAATCCTAGGGCATACAGACACACAGTGTTATTTGACTGTTGCATTTGACCACAAAATAAATGAGTTGTTTCTGGTTTCATACCTCTGAGATTTTTACAGTGCAACAATAGGTCCCAGACAGAGTAATTGCCAAGTTATTGAATATAATCACTTGCATTATTCAATGAATAATTTGAATTTATTTCTTAAGCTGATACATGAATATTACTAGCTTTTTTACTTTGCTTGCCTTCTTGTTTTTGTCCTGAGTATTCCTTTTTCCCATTATAAATGAAAAATAAATTTCCCCCTACTTGATAGAAAGATAAAATGTGAAAAAGGACTCCATTTAGTGGTTGTCTGACCTCAGTTAGTTATATCTTAAAAGTTGGACTCTAATTTTTGCTGCTTGTATAAGCATATAAGGGTTTATCTGTTTATCCATTTTCAAAATTGATAAGAAATACCTACTGTGTAACACTTGTGAAACTTAATCCTGTTTGGTAACATCCTCAAAGCTATGTTAATAGGTGGAAATGCAAATTCTCTTTCTTACTTTTCTGGATGAAAGTTGCTTTGAGAAGTGCTTTAACTTTTCTGAACTCATACCCATTTTTCTAGTTCCTTGAACATGCAGGAAGGGTTGAGGAGAGTTCTAGATTGTTATTTAATTCTTTCTTTCATCAATGTTTATTTCTCATTATCTTTATTTGGCAAGACTGCCTTTGCCTAGTGACCAGGAATTAAATGCCAGACAGCAAAATATCATGAAGTAACACTGATGAATTTTGATTTCATCTTTCCACAAATTTCATTTTACAGGTAGCAAACACATGTAGTTTTGTTCAGTCTGTTCCCAATTCTCTGTGAAGGACTAGAGATGGGGCTTAGTGAATATTAATCTTGCACTATTGTACGTTGAGCTGACTTTGAAAGATGCTTTTAAACATGCATGGCTGATGTAGTTGAAATTTGAACTTCAATATATTATTTTTACTGCAACTTTCGTTAATTCTGTAGAGATCTCAGACTAATGAGTCATGTAATAGATGACCAAGTACTTAAGCAGAATGTGAAATGATACAAGGTGGGGACATAAAATAAGATCTGTGACAAGCTGAACACATTTATTACACAAGAAGATATTGAAAATGAAGAAGTAACTACACAAGATATTAATCATTGACTGAATTCCAATCACTTGAACTTTACCAAGTAACAGATTTTAATTTTGGGGTGGGGAATTCTGTTTGGTGGGTTTGGAGATTTTTTTAATAGAAATTATTTATGGCACATCTGGTTGCCAGCACTATCTTTTAAACAATCTGATTAGTATTTATGATAAGGTACTTGAGGATCATGTTCTGATTTTAACTAGATTAGTCATCGAGTATTGGAGCAGTAAGAGGCACTAAAATGAGTGGAAATACTTGGGACTTGTACTTAGCCCTGCAAAGCCAATGCTTGAATCAACACCATTAAACACTTACCTACCCTGCCCTTCTGAAATCAGTGGGCTTTAGACCTGTAAATAGATTTGACTTTCTAAGCATAATTGACAGAGGCAGTGAGAGTTTGAGACAATCAAGTTACCACATTCTTGCTGAGCTCCAGTGTCTCCTAGGCAGCAGGGTAAGAAAAGTGTCCAATTAACATCCAATTTCCATTACCTTGTGTCTTTGAGCAGCACTCACACAGGACAGCTCTACTGGAAATGCAAGCTCTGTAACTTTTGTGAAAACAGTAGGTGCCTCCAGTGATGCCACCCTAAACATTGGAGTGATTTACACCTTTTGGAAACCCAAGGACTAAATTTCAAGATGTAAACATTTAAAGTCCTTCAGTGTCTGCTTTTTCATTCCTGGGTTCAGACCAGCATCTAGAACTAGGTGCACACACTGTGCAAGCCACGTCAGTGCCTCAAGAAATTTGACTGCACACTGAGTACAGAGTACTTGGATGCAGTGCAGTGACCTCACTGCAGATGCAGTGACCTCAAAGAAAGCACCAGGGGAATGGAGAAGGTTAGAGTAAGTTCTAAATCCCATGCACAAAAATACCTTATCCACAGCTGCAGTAAAGAACTTTTTCACTCAGACCAATGGCCATGAAATAGAAAAACAAATGAAGAATAATTTAAAAATCAGTTCTGCAGTGTAGTTTTCTCTATTTTGTTTGCAATTACTTTACTAAGGAAATATTGCTTTAAAATATCCTGGTTTTGAAGATGTGTTCATCCTAGTAGCTTGCATTCTGAAAGAATCAGTCTTGTTGCTCCTCATCCTCAGCAATACATTCTAAAGTAAATAAAGTTGTAACAGCTGCTCAGACTAAACCTTTACTCTTGTCAAATGGCAGTAGCCCATTTAGGACTGCTCCTGTTCAGCTAGAAGATTCCTTTTACTTTCAGTAGGATGCACAACTAAATTCCTATTATAGCCTTTTGTGACAACAGACACACTTGCCAAAGGTAATGATTAATGCTATTTTTCCAGCAATCTTTGCTATTCTGTAAATTCCTAAGGCCTTTTTAACCTTTCCATAGAATTCAAAAAGGAGAGTAGAATGGGGTGAGATTTGTCATTAGCAGTATATAAAGTTAGAAATAGACAAGCCAAATTAATTTGCAGCCTCAAGTCATTGTCATATATGCATCATAAAATCAGAAAAAAAAAAAAAAACAAACCAATCTCATGCCATTTTTTATTCATTTAAATTTATTTTATATTTTTCTCTTCAGTAGCCTTAGCTATCTACGATTTCCAAAGTATTGGAAATTTATAGAACATTGTAAACTTTTTGGATAGCAGGTTTTTTCCTAAATTTCGTCCAACATTCATCAGAATTCATAAATCATTCACTTTTCTATTCACCCATGTCAACAGGATGACCCCAGTCATCATGTCTCAGGCTGGGAGCTGAACATTTTCATTCACAGTCAGTAGTTTAAAACGCTGTTTGCTCCAAGTCTACTGATCTGCCTCTAAAGAGAACAGCACTCAAGTGCAAGTACTGAAGTCGTGTTCCAACTGACAAAGAACTACTGAATGTTTTGCAGCTAGTGCTGAGACAGTAAGGAAGTAAAGATGACAAAGATCACAAGGCAACAGACTGCAAATCACTTGAATCATATTTTGAGTGGTGTATTATGGTAACCTATAAATAACTAATTGCATAAAATTGCTTTAGTTCCTAGATGGCAGCTTTAATTAAAAGCACCGAAGACATTTAGAAGTTTAGAAATGGATGGCATGCAATTTGCCCTTTTAGCACCATAAAATGGTAATTAACCAATTTGATTCACTTCTTCCTATTAAAAGTTTTATGAGAATCACAAGTTCCTTCTAAATACAGTTGTTCTTCAGCAGAAGGTGGCATTCTCTTTTATCCATCCTCACCAGTAGCTGTAGATGTTATTTTAAAAATTCTTCAGAAGTTTAATTAGAAGTTTTCAATATAGAATGCTCATTTGTAACTTTTCAGCTGTGCAAAAAGTGTAAAGTAGAATTTCTAGAAGTGGCCAACATATAGTTCTAGCTGCTCTTTATTGACATGTTTGAAAAGAATTTGTTCCCAAGAAAAGCTTCTCTTAGAAAGCAAGTGTGGGTATTACAGGGGGTAAAAAAAAATATCTTAATAGGGAATTTACTATATTACTTTTAATCCATATTTTTAGCACTATAAGCTTAACTCCTGAAATGCCAAAATTTCTAGACTGAATGAACATGTATTTTGCATTTAGACCTATGATAACTACACAAAAAGCAATCAGTTTGCTTTCTGAGTGCTGTTTGCATTTACAATGGTGTGTGTATGTGCACTAAGGGAGAGCTGTCAAGGGAAATAACCCTTTACCCAAAACTACTCTGGAGAGCAAATAACAGGAGAGGTTATAGTCATCCTTCTGTGTTTATTGTGGCTGTACCCAGCCCCTGTACTAATTATTATTTGTTGGAGAATACAGTTATAAAAAGGAAAACTTTCTGCATAGTCTTTCTAGTAATAATATTTAGTCACCACATTTGACAGCATTACTGGCAGTTAATTTTTAATGTTAGTTAACAGAATTCAAATGGTACTGATTAAAAGACCTGTGAGTGTTATAAATATTGCTCCAAAATGTCTGCATGTAAATCCACTGGAGATAGATTTCATAAAAACTACTGTTTCACATTCAGGTGCAAAATTCAGCCCTATGTGGAACATTCCCAGTGACTAAAATATGACCAAAACCAGTCCTGCAGCAAGGCTGATACTCAGCTCTGAGTCAAACAACGAGACTAAATCCTGGCACAGATTTATTTTGTCCTTACCCAGCCATCAGTTTTTAATGAGCAATCTGTATGTAAGCAGGGCAAGTCTGTCATTTGTGCAAGAGGTCATAGGTCCCTTTAGTGCCCAAAGACATCATCATTTGGACATAGAATTTAGTGTTACAGTTCCTTAAAAAAAGAAAAACAGAATCAGATGGAGAGCCTGATAAAAACTACGACTTTTTCTCTGGGAAAAAAAAAACTTCTCTTTCTTACTCACTCATGGGGTGAGCAGTGCTCCCACTTGCACTCAAGTGCAATTCATTACCCTCAGCATGTGCATGTTTCCTCCCCCAGTTCCTTGGTGATTAAAGCACAATTGCTGTGCTGTGTGATTTGATTCTGCATTACACTGTACGTCAGAAAAGGATTAAAAATAAGCTCTTGGAGTACAGATTATATGTAGCATCATGTAAAATGTGACAGGAGCATTAATGAATCCAACTCTAATGAATAAATTGGGACAGTTTAGCCACAAATCTGTATTGTTTTCCAATGGATGCTTTATGTAGGGTATTTGTCAGCAAGACTTAAATGCATAAGTAATTTTTACAAGTAGGTAAAGTCACGTTGTTTTACTGAAGAGTCATAAGCTCTGGAAGCAGTAGGTCATTGCTGAACATCTATCCAGTCACTGGTACTTGAAGAAACTGGCTTATTAGGAAGTACCATGAATTTAGTGCAAATACAGAAGACATGGGCTTATTTATGCCTTGTACTGGCATATGTCCTTCCTTTGCAGGCAGGTTGCTTTTCTGCAGTGGCTGGAGAGCTAGAAACATTAGAAACATTAAAAGATCCTTGGTTTTCTTATATAGTCAGTGTTTGAAATTCATTCAACAACACAGCTGAGTAGCTTTATTTCATTGCAGCATAATTTTTGATTTTTATATAATGGATGGTTTGCAGCCAACACAGCCATCTGTTCTCAGGCAAATTGCACAAAACAGAAGATGCACTTGCCCTGGTGACAGATCCTGGCCTTGTGTTATCTGTGATGTGGATCTGATCCAGCTGAGAAGCCAAGCTGCTCCTTTACTGTGCAGCACCTCCCTTCTGCAAAGGCAGGCTCAGACACAGCCCATGTGCTACCCTTCCCACCCACATCAGGTTTCTCATTTCAGCTTGTGAACCACTCTGGAAAGCAAATCAGATCCCATCTAATATTGTTACATGATGCAGCATCAGTGAAATAGGAGTACAAGGGCCCCTCCCTTCCCAACACTGGAATGCACATGTCACCCCCAACACCAAAACAAACTTCTTTGCTTCTCAGACTCACTCTTTACCTCAGCTCACCTTCAGCCTTTTGGGTTTGGACTTCTAAGAAGCAGATGACAGCCAGGAATTTGCCAGTCATTCTGGAGTTTCTAAAGGTACAGTTACTTTCTAATTAAAGACTGAAGATCCTCTTAGGGAGCCAGTACCAAAGAGTCACGATTTATGAGCTCACAGGCTGGCAGGGAGTCAGGTTCTGAGACTGTCTGCTCCTCTTTTAGCCTTTTTATAACCTCCTGGTTTTACCCAGCTGACCCATCCAGCTCCCACCAGATGATTTCAGTTCCCCAGATGACATCTGTCCTGCAGAACCTTCAGCCATGTCACATAATGATGAGATGGAGCCTAGCCCTGTACCTTGGGCACTTAGCAGTCCATGGGCACTTTTTGTCCTGGATGGAGGAGGTGACAGGATGGTGAATGCCCTCCTCTAAAGGCAGTTCACAGCCAGATGAATACATTGCATTGGCAATTTAAAGAATTAGTTTCAACTCCCAACAGGGTGCTGATAACCTGGCAGCTGGATGCAGTAAGGGAGTGTTGCACACTAAAGTTAACTGCTGTGGCTTTTGGATTTTTTTATGTGATGATACCCTCAGAACATTGTGATCATACTCTCAGACCTTTGCAAGGTGCCTGAACATCACCTGTGGTGAAGAGGCACCTCAGAAGCAGTCATAAGCAATTTGTCTTGGGAGCCTGCCCCCAGGTGTTAACACTGCAAGAGAAAGCATCTTACACTCAGTTAGGTGTGCAACTCAAACTCAATCCCCAGGCATTTCCAGCTGCCAGGTAAAGCAGATATGTTTAGGGACTTGGGGAGACCATCACCCCCTCTTCCCAGCCCCATGGGAGATGCATGTTCTGCATCAGGCTTTCCTGGTCCTGCCTCTACCACCCAGACTGCTTAATCTCCCTTGCTTCCAGGTAACTGCTCCTATATATTAAACAAGAAACCTTAAATATAAGGAGCTGGGGTTGGAAACTGAGGAAATTCCGTTTGAGGCTATTTTTCTCTTTTAATGGCATGTGGAATTGCAGTGTGGGATCCTAAACTGGCCTGCAGACAAGTATTTTGTAAACTTAGAGTACATGCAGCCTTCAGTTGTGCTAAATGCAGGGGACAAAAATCAAGAACCATATAAGCCACTGTCCAGACCATCTGTTCAAGTTCTCTGCCTTTCATTTCTGTGTAGCAGAACATAAATTCATTATTAAAATAGCTTGGCTGTGCACAGCAGCTGCTATAATTGCAAAGTTATGCAACTTTAAATGGGAAATTATGAAGTAGTTTAAAGCAAGAAATTGAGCGGTTTTGGTAGAAAGGATTTCACAAGTCTAACATGAATAGAAGTGCTCTTCTAGTTATATTTTCAATATTTGAGGGAAGTAAGATCTTACTTACAGTTCAAATTGAATGCAGAAAGAACTGCAGGGGAGCTGTTAGACTGGGGCAGAACAAGGCTGGGCATGAGTAGTGGCATAAGCTGCTGGTGGAGACAGCAAACCTTCCATTCCTCAGTTTCCCCAGTGAAATACAGAGGACCAGGACCTTTCCTGTCATTTGAGTTCCATCCTGGCATTTCAATTTCATCCCTGGCATTTCAGTTCCATCCCTCCTGCAGTGCAGTGCTGCAGGAGCTGTTGCAGATCCAGGAGTGGGAGAACTGCCCCAGCTCCTGCTGGTAACCACAACTGTCATGAGCCTGGTTCCAGTGCAGGACCATCACTTTGGGCAATACTGCGCTGTGATTCATCCTGTAGCACAGCTGCTCCTTCTGCCTGCTGAGCAGAGCCTGGTCTGCACCACTTGTATGTACAGCCCCTATCAGAACAGGTCTCTTTGGCCATCTGTGGGCTCCTCTTCCTTGCTCAGACACTCTCATTCAGAGAGTACAGCAATTTAAAAATTGTCTGTTCATAAGAATGAAGAAAGTGAAATGAAAATGAAAACAAATCAACTGTAAGATAAGTTTTTAGAAAAGGTAAATATTGCCAACTTCGTGATAGACATTAAGTTATTGAAGAGCCTTGTTCTATGTATGTAAAATTACATTAAAAGCAAAGCCTCTGCTGTTTTGTTGTGTTTCATCCTCACATCTTCCCTCTTTCTCTTTAATTTAAAGTGAATCTGATAGATGGCTATGAACTTTCCATATACAGTTTGTATAAGCCTCAAATAGTGATGGGTGGGGAAAAACAGTCATACTTTTTTAAATCAGCAGATTTTCATAGTCTAAGAGAGGAAACATTTTAAGCTGATATTTTTTAATCAAGATAATGCCAGTACTAACACTCTTTTTCCCCTTCCCTTTCATCCAGGTATCACTGTAGATAAGCACGGATTTATTTACTTCGTCGATGGTACAATGATACGGAAAATTGATGAGAATGGTGTGATCACAACAATAATAGGTTCAAATGGCCTCACATCAACTCAGCCGTTGAGCTGTGACTCTGGGATGGACATCACTCAGGTAGACACCTCGTTTTTATGTCTTGTCACTTTGATACACATTGTAGAGACAGATCACTTACTTTCTTGTACCAAGATTGTATATTGAATATGCTGGATGAGTCAGATAATTCTGAAAGGCACAGTATGGAGTAGTTCTTCCACTCACATGATTATTTTAAGGTGTATAAATGTAAAACCACACTTGATTTTTTTTTCCCGGGAGATGGCCTGTGAATGTATAGAGGGTCTTACGTAAAGAATGCAAAATGCTTTAAAAAGTTGCTTGCTACTCTGAGATAGATCTTCTAAGAAGGTAATCAGAAGTTTGAAGTGCTTTCCTTTAGTTCAGCATTCAGACTGATTTGCTTGAACTAGTAAATGGAAAAAAATAGGTATTCTGTTTACATCTAAATCTTTTCTAAGTCATGGAGGAGCATTAGAATAAGTAATTACACAACAGCAATATTTGGTGAAACTATTGCATTTCAATTTCTGAAAATACTTTTCAGTTCTTATGTCAAGAGTAAAAAAATAGAAATAGTAAAAGAAATAGAAGTAAAAGAACTTACACATCTCTAGTTTTTTCTAAAAAAGAAATATGGATAATTATGGAGAAATGTAAATGGTACTCTTAGCTAGTCAGTGAGCCATACCTACAGACAGCAAAAGGAAGGACTTGGCCTTTGCCAAGAAATAATTGAATTAATCAGCTTCAAAACAGGGGAGAAACTGTACTTGAAAAAATCTTGAGGCATTCAAGTGACATACTAAGCTATTATGGACTGTGTCAGCTAATAACCAGGATCAGGTTAATTTTTCATTTCATTTTCTCCCTGCCCTTTCCTCCGTCCTTCACAACTGGAGAATCACAGTTAAAATTCAATGCATAACAATGGTAAGAGCTTGTTGCTTGTTTCTAAGTAGATTTTGAGCAATAGCAAATGACTGTGGTCTTGCATTCACATACCTGAAGAATGTGGGGTCAGTGTTTTGGTTAGTTCTTATGAAGTTTCACAGGGTCAAATGAAGGGATCTAATGCTGCTGTCGCAGAAGCACTCGGGGATTTTATTCCTAGAATCAGAACAGGAAGAAGTGTCTGTGTTCCATTTCACATGTCACTGAATCACAGAATTCTTATGGTTGGAAGGGACCTCTGGAGATCACCCAATCCAACCCCCCTGCCAAGGCAGGGTCACCTGGGGCAGGTGACACAGGAACGCATCCAGGGGGGTTTGGGTGTCTCCAGAGAGGGAGATTCCACATCCTCCCTGGGCAGGTGTTCCAGTGCTCTGCCACACTCACCATAAAGAACTTCTTCCTCATGTTGAGGTGAAACTTCTTTTGCTTTTGTGTGTTAAGTGTTTCAGTGGACCCTATGAGTTTGCAAATGTGGGGAGGGGAACCTCAGCCTCCCTGTTCTAAGACAGACAGGCCTTTGTGTTCTCTTGGGTCCAGTTGATGTGTAATTATTCCATATAAAGCGGAACAGGGTCAGCTGGCTTAGTTGTGCTAAACCCAAACTTAAATTAGCCTGGCAATGGTTTTAAGATTATACAGCTTCTGGGCACTTTGGCTCTTGCTCTGGCCCCTGGCCTTGAGGCCAGCCCGTCCTGCAGGTGCTGAGCAGCAGCTGACAGCCAGCAGCATTCCCGCTGCACTGCTGCCCACCAGCTGGCAGGAGTGATGCTTCATGGAACCCACAGCTGCCTGGAGCACATTCACTTGCTTCTTGGATACATCTAACAACTGCCTGGGGCACCCATAACCAGATTAGGTATCTCTGAGGTCAGGGAAGGGTGCCAGGTGCAGCGTCTGCTCCCTGCCTTCTCCTTCTGGATCTGCACTCTCAGGCTGTACAAATAATTGCTTTATTTGCCTAATGTAATATGTGCTGTGTATTTGTGTTCAGATTTTTTGCTGATTTTGCTCAGTAAGAAAATGTCTCACTAAATCTCAAATAGGGAGTTTTAATAGTTTTCATTTCCTTTTCAAAAATGCAACTACCCGTTAGCAAAATAAGTCTCAGCAGGGGGTCTGGCAAATTTAGAAATAAAATTATTTATTTATTAAATTAAAACTGAATTTTAAAAGTAAACGTTTTGGTCTGAAATCAAATGTGCTAAATTTGTAAAGTATATTTAAATAGCCCTAAAATCCTAGTTCTTCATGGGTTGGCTACTTGCCAGAAACTAGTTTCGTTTAACTCACCCTACAATACAGTTCCAATGCCGTGGAGGATGGGCTTCTGCAAAGTCATAGGTAAGAAAAAAGATGTCATAGAGCAAATCAGTCTTCATTCATCTGGGTACAGTCTCCTTTTCATAGAAGCAGAAATAAACACTTTTTTTTTCCCCGTGAACACTTCAGGTTTTTCCATGCTGCAGGAAAATACAGCTGCACATTTCGCAAAATTTTTCAATTTTGTCAGTGTTCTAGGAAACTAAAACATGGCCTTACCCCAAATTGAGACAGTCTTCCATTAAATTGTGAATGCATGACAGTAAATATTCTAAAAAACATAAGAAATTATGGCATATAAACATGTCCCTAAAAAGTGGCCAGTCTCATTTTCTAAGGGTAGTAATACTATATAATTTTCTGTATATTTTTTACTGGTAAGTTAAGCTTGGTAAGTGAAGTCACAATGTGGACACTCTGCAGCATTAAGCCATTGGAAGCATTTGTTTGGAGGATTTGTTTTGAGGGGGTTTAGGGTAAACCTCTTTATTGAAATTTTTCACAAAATCCACACCTTTGAGGTATTTCGCATACACAGTAAATCATGGACATGAAATAAATACTGAGAGCACATCAAATTGTATCAAATTTGCTCAATCATCTTCTTCCAAAACTCTTGCTGATAACTAGAAAAGCCTATGAAATAATCACACCCCCTTGAAGTCAAGCATGTTGATCTGGAATTATATCAATGAAAATAATGGAATGATATTTTCACTTAGAAGCAAGTGTATATCCTTACAAGACTGCTGAGTTTATTCCAGAATGGCATAAACATAAATGAAAAATGAATTTGGCCCATCTCCACTTAAATTAGTTTTTGGCTAAGTTACAAATGGCATTTAAATCAAGAGAATGTGGGTTGCTCACAAATTGTGTATTTAGAGAGACTTACGAAATTGGTTAATAAAATCATTTCTCAAAGCTAAATTTGTTCTGACAGTAAAATCAACAACTTGCCCAAAATCAGTATTTCTTAATTTACTAAAGTACAAAAATGTACTCTTGGAGTAAAGATGTAGAGTAACTGTCCATTGCAAACGCCACCATAAATGACAAGCTTTAGCTTTAAGGCATTCACTTTAATAAATGAGTTGATTATGAAAGGGTTTAATCATTTGTTCCAATATCAGTTTTCATGGTATCATTCTTGGTAATCGTTATGTGTTTGTTATTTACCACCTTCTCCTTTTTAAGCATAATATTCTGCATTCATAACCAGGGGAAGAAAGGACAGATGGGGCTGAAAAGATTGTATGTTATGGCAAATAAATGGCCAAGCTCTGACTAATTACTTTGATCTCATACTTCACTGGAGGGATTTTAATCTGAATTTAGAAGGAAGGGGATACTCAGTTGAACTGTTTATGTGGTACACCAGCATTCTGAGTACTGTTTCAGCCTGTTCAGAACTTGGATGAGTTTTCTTCTCTGCACAGATCATTTCAGTGTCCTTCAATTAGTTAATAGAGAGAGCAAACCTAAAGAAAATGGCTCTTCAGAGCTACGCATGTGAATATCTAGGTGGATGTGCTCAGCACTCACTATTGATGCTAAGACCTCAGCAGACACCTACATGGTCGTGAGCCACAACAGGAATGCCAAGGGAAGGAACTTGGATGGAGAGAGAAAAAAAGAGATGGGATCATCATTCTGTTTCACTGCTTGATGGCTTTGGACTGGATCCTTGTCTGGACCAGAGGCCTCTCCAGATTGTTTTTTAGCTAGTTCACTGATAACAGCTGAGGGCACATTGTGTGGATATGTGTCTGTCTGTCTGTCAGTATTCTCCTCACAGTAAATTAAAAGCTTGGGCCAATTTCAAACAAATTTGTAGAGAAACACTCGCCTTCACAGCAATTAAATTCCTACATGTTCCATAAAAAATATTAATCCAGCTGGAGGACAGAAACCTAAAGTGCCCTTTCAAAAGGAAATATTGCAGCATAAGCTTTCTTTTATTAAACTCCAGGGATTCTACTCAGGATGTAATAAATGCCCCATTCACAGGAAAACTTCATTTCGCGCTTGGATCTTATTAAACTCCCAAGTCAGTCAGCCATGCGACAGAAGTCCTTAGGAGACCAGACTTCATCAGATCCAGTGTTCTTGGAAGTTATATTGACGTTGTGGGAGTTTTTGTGTGAAAGTAAAAACACTACAGCTCATCTTGAGTGATAAGCTTTGCAGTTCTGCCTCCAATACTACAGTGAAAGCTGAGGAGAGAATTAGCAGATATTTCTACCATCTTGCAATTTCATCCTGTATCTTTCCTCCCATGAGAAATATGTGGGCTGAATTTCCACTGCTCCAAACCACAAGTCATTTATATCTGTGTGAGTGGCTGCAGGTATTATTTGGGAGCTGTTTAAACCAATCTTGAGCACAGTCACTGCAAATACAGAGACCAAACATTTGCAAGTCAACAGAAAATGAATCCCAGGAGCTTTTTCTTTGCCTGTAACCATGGCCTTGTTCTTGTGCTTATGTCAGTCCCACTAGGCACGAGTCTGTGCCAAAGCAATAGCTCCGACCTGATTGATGGTGTTAATAACTGTCACCGCCGTGTTCCAAAATGAAAGGTCTGGTTTGAAGACTTTTTCTTGACATTTGCACTTCATCAGCCTTTGTTCAGCAGTTCTCCACGTGAGGGAACCATCTATATTGTGTTGCCTCACATAAACTTCAGTGACACTGCAAAATGTTTTGCTCCCTTGTAAAAATGTGACAGTGTTACTTACGTAGGCAATTTGCTTGCACAGGTCAAATTAAAAGGCAGATTTCTAGAGCAGGGTTTAGAGGCGACCCATGCGTGGCAGGAATGTTGTGTCCTGGACAGCCTGCTTTGAATGATGGAGAAGAGGGGAGAGGGTAATAAGTGATGCTGTTGATGACCTACTTGAAATAGTGAAGCAAGAGACAGACTGCTGGGAAGCAGGAGTGAAGATGAGCAGAATTGCTTGAAAATGTATTAGATATCTCAAAAATGCAAACGCTGACATTGCTCCCGCAGTCACAAGTGCTGCGGGCGCTCCCCAGCAGCATCTGCACAGGCACGATATGCTTCAGTGGCATTGTGGAATCCTTTTGAGCAGAACAAAAAGCTCCCAGGACATGGTGACCTCGCTTGAAAGCAGCAATGAGGGTCTGCTCATCGGAGCAAGCACAGCCTGAACAGAACTTTCACTGGGTACGTTTGGAGGAAGGAAAGAAAAATGTGAAAGACAAAAATATGATCTGATGACTGGGTGAGAACAGGGGAAGCGAGCTGCCAGCACGAAACCAAATTGATTCTAGGCTGAAGTACTTCTAAGCCAGGTTGAGAGTAGAATATTGCAGAGCAACTGCAAGGTTACATGGGGCTGATTAATTAATTAGTATTGTAGGTCAGAACACACACTATTCCTTTAGGTGCTTCTCTACGTACTTGAAACTAAATTGCATTATTTTAAAAACAGAAGAAAAGGCATCTTTTAACACTAGATGCACAATATTCTAATTGTGCCATCAGAAACTTTGTTTTCACTGTAGCAAAGTATTGCAGATCTACTCTGGCTCTTCCTTTCCTTTTAGTCCTCTTCCTGTGTCTTTTGATACATTCTTCTAGCTGTGAGCAATTAATGCAGCATAAATATTCCAAATTGCTGAACAAAAGCATACTAAGCAGAAAAAACAATTTATAGACCCTTTTATTTTATTTGTGGTCTTCCCTTACAGAAGTCTTTCAGAGCTTTTTTCTTTTTAAGAAAGAGCTATATTATTTTTTCTGGGTCTTGCTGGATGAAGGAGTCCACAAAGCTGTTATTTTTTCCCAGAATAAAGTCGTCTTGTTCTCTGGTTCCTTTTACTCTACTGCTTAATTTCATGTTCTTTCTTCTCTGGCTTTGCTGGAGTGGAAGTCATGGCCCCAGCAAAGTCAGCAACTGTTTTGCCACCAACTTCAGTGGAACCAGGACTTCACCAAGCTTAATTGAAAGGGTAGTGAGAGGCAAGTGTAGTAAAGAGCAGCTGTATCTCACAATAAAGTATATGCTTCTGAGAAATAGACCAGAACAGGTCTTCACTGAGGCATTTTCAAACCTTTTCAAAAATGAGGTGTTTCTCCAATTAATTAAGTGTTACTCTTTGGAAACCATAAGCCTATACAAAATCATTCCAGCCATAATAGCATATGCAGGAGCAAGCAGTCACTAGCATCCATACTTCGAAGCAAAACCAAGCTGAAAGCCTTTTTAAAAAAGGATCTTCATGTATGAGGGCAAATAATCTTTTCCCAGGAGTACAGGATCAGCTAAGTAGTCTCTCTTCAATAGAAGCTGAGAGAAAAGAGTCTCATAGGATTAGGATCTTAGGTGAAAAAAAGTCTGAGAGCTCATAAATCAAACTTGTTGGTGTACAATGTCATTTTTTGAATGTCAAACAGAAAGGCTAGTTTCGTCCAAACTAATTTATATTCCAATCAAATTATTCTATCACTGAATTTGAAATTAGTCATAGACACAAGATAGCATCCAATGAAGTCACACTGCAATTTCTCCCTTAAAGCCCAAATATTCTGTTTGTATTGAGCACCTGCAAAACAGCAATTTATTTTAATTATCTGCCATAAATAATCCATTATGACTGAGTAAAAGACTATGTACACTTTAATGAACTCTTCCAGTGGTTGCATCCTTTCCTTTGGTTGAGGCAGTATTAGACACTTGATGGGGAAGTGAAGGAGACCTCTGCTCACAACTTTCCTCTTCCTGCTACATAGACACAGGTTTTAATTCTTTTTTCAAAAATTTGTTTCTAATAAGCAACTGCAAGAAGGAAAAATCTTCTGTAAGAACTGGATGGCTGGTGAGAAGGGAGCAGCTCAGCCCTGAGTCCAGGTGCTCTCAGATGCATCCTTCCAACCAGAAGAAACCTCCACACTCACCAAACACTGCCTGCACATGCACAAAGCCCTTGCACATAACGCTCCACCAGCTCATCCAAGCTGCTTTGCCACCCCCAGACTTTCTCCAGCTCACCCACCACCTGTGTCACACAGCCCAGCTCCACAAACTCCTGACCCTCGCTCAGCCATCTGGGGGATGGGTTCCCAGATGAGAAACCCATCTTATTTTGGGCTCTCCTGTCAGTTTTTCATGAGCGACCCCTTCTCTTAAAGCTCCACCTTTTATTCCATGTGTGCAAGTAGCCTTTGATTATCTCTCTTATCTAAATATGGTTTCAGTACGATGGAGTAAAGTAGATCAGTTATTTTTGGCAGAAAATTATTATCTCTACTGTGTTGAATTGCACTGTGGAAAATGTTCAGTACAGCTTTGTCAGACTGGTGGGAGTCTGCAATGTGTTGAGATACATTGGTTACTACCTTTGTCTTTTTTCATCTGTTGCAGAGACATAATGGACAAAATGTAAGCATGAAGGAAATATTGATACCTAATCTATATATGCATATATGACTGTGTCTGTATACATGCAGGTGTATGTGATTTCTCTATACACTGCAGAGCTACCATAAGTAACCAGATAGTGAAAGCTGGTCCCTGCCATCCTGGGCTCCAAGCCCCAAGTCAGTCTGCTGAAAAAAGAGTGTGGGTGTTGAAGGGAATATGCAGAGGCAAGCCAAGCAGCAATGTCCCTCCTTTTGTTTTAATCCAGTGGTTCATCCACATCCACTAGCGATGTTTGCCTGTGATTTAAGAAACAGCTATTTTGGTGGAGGCAATTCCTACTTTAGCCATGTTTTTCAAAATTGTCAGGACTGGAACTGTGTGCATGTTGCTTTCCTCCTCTCACCAAGCAGTCTTTCACATATTTATGGGCCAAAGGACCTCCCACAGATGTAACAGGTTTTTCGTGTTATGAGTGAATAACAATAATAACTGAGCTCTGTGTGGAACTGTCTTTACTGCCTCTGTTCCAAACCTTTCAGATTGCACACTGTATTCTGGTTTGGCCATTTGGAAAAATGTTGCACAGCTTTTTTTTTAGGGAGGGGGCCAGGGGAGCAACAACCAAATGGGTTGTCACAAGTCTGGAGTTTGAGGGCAGATTTGAGGGCAGCAGGCACCAGAGGTGGTCTGTCCTGCAGAGATGTCACACACTGCAGGGACAGAAATTCTTGCATTGGCTTGGTCAGACTAAGTACCATGGCAGGAGCTGCAGCCTAGACAGTGACAGCTAAGAATGCCTGATTTTGCCTCTCCATGATACCATGTGTGCTGCAGCATCTTTTCTACCATTGGCTGTCCCAAGGGATAAAATAATTAAAAGACACTGTGTCAGTGTAGGAAAAAAATTGCAAATGTCAAAACAGAAATGGGTTCTACCCATTTGTAGTGTGCCACAGAGAGGGTGTTCTTAAAGCTGTGTATTAAGGGGTTCAGGTCACAGAGAGCTGCAAAGAGAATGATAGAGAGCACCATTTTATACAGTATGTTACTCTGACAATAACACATTTACAAACAAATTAGTTAAAAATGTCTGAAGGACATTCAGCTTTTATAAACTGGGCCTCATCTCCTGCTGATAGCTTCCTTTGGGATGAGTATGGCATGCAAAATGATACACTGCCTTGGAGAATAAATTTATGAAGTTTTGCAATGTAGGTCACATTGCAGGAAATCATAAATGTCTGAACATCACTCAATAGCCATTCAATCAACTGCTCAAAGCAAAGTGGGAAACTGAACAGTGTGTAGTTGTCTCCAGTGAGAACCAGGGAAAGTCATGATATGATGTAAAACCCTTTAGGTCTTCCATCCATGTGTATTACATTTTTATTCCTTTTTTCTTGCCACTTCAGAATTAAAATTCTTTGTCCATATCAATAGTGTCAATAAAAACAATGTGATCTTTGCTACTGCTACCATGAGCTATAAGTGTGTCATGTGGCTCATGAAAGGTGTGCCAAAAATTTAGGGAATCAGAAGAGTTCAAATGGTTGCAACTTGTATAATTAGCCTCGTCCTAAGGAACTAATTTCATTGTGAAATTATTTTGTATGCTTTCAATCAGCCAGAAGGATTTATACTATTTGCTTAATTTTTTTGGTATTTGGTTTGAAGTAATAAGGAAGAGATTTTAAAAGGACATTTCTAGACCTAGTACTTGCTAGGGATTCCTTTAACTTTCTGGGTCTAGAAGCTGCTAGAAGCCTGGGATCCAGATATTAAGGACCTCACTAGAGATGTTGAGGGTCATTCTGAAGGCACCTAGGACTTTCTATGGTATGCAGACTTTCTAGATCTATAGCTTATGGAGCAGGGGAATCCATGGCTTCTGGAGCATGGTTAGAGAGCCACTGGATCTTTCTCCTGGGATAGTTTGGAAGCCTTTTAGAGCTTTTCCTTAGAGCCTGCCTGGCATTTCTGTGGAGCCCTTTGAGCCTTTCTAGGCCTGAAGCCATGCAATGCCTTTCTAGATCTAGAACTCAGCCACTGAAAATCAAAAACTATTTATTGATCTGATTAGGAACCTGGTGCAAAACTAATTTCAGGTGCACTTTTAAAATCTCTTTTCTAGAGCCTTTTTGGAAGGCAATAAAAGAGAATGCCTCTCCTTCTATATCCAAGTTAACCCATCACAGGCTTGAGATATGTTATTGAATCAAGTGGTAGTTATTGAATTTTGCTTAAAAAACTTTAGTCCTAAACATTATCCTTGTAAGCTGTTCTGGCACAGTCTGACAATGCATATCCAAATATGCATCACAGCAGTAACCAAAGCCCTGAACTGACAGAAATTTAAAGCAGAGTGCCTGCTTACATTCTCAGACTAGAATCAAACGTTCTCCAGTGCATTTTCTTGTATTTAATCAATAGAAATGCTCACACCAAAGGGTTGCTGCACAGAATGCTGTTGTCATGTTTGTTCTGCAAAATGCAAGGTGCCTAATTTTTTTCTGTTGGCTGTTTGAAGTCTTACAGCAGTATGTGTTTGCTTTCCATTCAGCACCACAGCTAGTGTTTGCATTCATTTTCATCAGTTGAAAGTCCTATTGTGTAAATACTTGTGAAAGATTAGTTGCAGAAAATCATCTTGTGATAACAATTGATCTTGGTGCTAATTTCTGTAAAAGTAAGAATTCAAATTACTTCTGTTGGTTTTTCTGCCTACCCTTTTTATACCTATGAGGAAAAAAATGTATAATTTAAAGATAATCATGAAACTTTTCTCTAGCTGTTTTGCTTTAACTCTCTGCTAAAATTTCATAAAGAATTAGTTCACTCTTACAATGGATTTTAAAAGGCTATTACTACTGAATTGCACAATGTTGTAGGAATTTGCCATAGAAGATGCCCTGCCATAAGCATGAATTGCAGGATAGCTATTTTTCCCATCCTGTTTTCTTTCTCTTGCAGAAGTTGTATTTGCGAGTTTAACTCTTAAGGGAAAGCTTAAACCACAGAAGTGAATTTGTATTTTCTTGTGAAAGCTGTGGAGTTGGCATTTGTTCTGATCCTTGTGGGAATGTGTTTCATAGCCCTGAGCTGGCTGAGGAGCAGTTTTGGCTCCCACATCTCAAGTGGAAACCTCCTGGCAGCAGCTCCTCGTCCTTTGCTTCCCCCAGTCCCACTTTCTGCCCATCCCTGGAGTTAAAGGAGCTCTGCCCTGAGGAGCAGAGCTGTTGTCAGAGGTCAAGAACCTTCAGAGGCAGGCAGTTTCCTGGGCACAAATCTGCAGGAAGTTTTAATTTCAAGAATTTAATTTAAAATTTCATTCTGAGTTGCACTCAGAATTCAGGGAAGAGTTTGAGTATTTAGGTGATATATTCACAGTGGCTCGTGTTGCTGAAAGGCAGGGGGTTTGTCTTTTTCAGTTTTGGAAATTTCATTTTGTGTATCCTTTCATCCTCTCAGTTTCCAGGCCAGATGCTTTTATGAACCTCAGCAGTTATTGGAAAGAAAAGACACAATAACATGCTAGCTCCAGCCCCTCACTGTTCTCAAACAGCTCTTAATTACTGTCTCAATTAAAGCTTTTCCAGATACTCCTTTCCCTTATCTGCATTGGCAGCACACTGGCTTTCTGTATCCAGAACTTCTGAGCCCAAAACAGAGAGATGAAGCCAAAACTCAAGATTTATGCAACCCCACTTTTGTGCCATCTTGTCTGACAAGCCCCAGGACCTGAAACTGTGAGTTACAAAGTGAGGCAGAATGGAGCCAGTCCTGTTATTAGCTAGATTTCCACCTGGTCCCATTCCCTCCTTTTGGCTGTGCAAATTACCTGCAGCAGCATGTTTGGAGGACATCTATTCCCACTCCAGCACTGAAGACATGTTTGGGTTAGATTCAAATTCATGGTCTATTTTGAGATATTTTAATTGAAGTGTCTAAGATTCCTCCTCTCAGAGGTACCAGTCTGTTCTAAATACTTCATAAATTCTTTCTGGGCATTTAACAAAGTGTTCCTTTCATAGCCTGTGTAAACCATGGGTACCATGTTTAAACAGACTTAAACTGCTTAGCAGTCTAAGTCCCATTGATTTTTATAGTCAGTGTGCTTGTGTGATGCTGGATAATATTCCCTCTATTGTTTAATAAAGATGATTTGAAAACCATCCCCATAGAAATCAACTTTTCCTATCAATTTACTAGACCCCAGATAAGGGCTTTGGAGTTGTGAAGCAGTAAAAAATAACAAGAAATTATGAAACAAGAAGAGAGCTGGGAAATGAGAGCACAGCAAGTCTTGTGGCAAGCAAAGACAAGAAGTGAAAACTGTTGAAGTGGTGCCTTTCCTTCGTACTCCTGCAGCAGGTCCCTCATCAGCTGGAAATAATTGACAGCAAAAGCAGGTTGGCAGGGAGACTCTGTGAGCCAAGATCCTGGAGATCTGGTGGCCTCAGACCTCTGAGCTGCGTCTGTAAATGTGGCACAGCTGCTTTCCCAGCCCAGGGTAGAAAACAGCAGCCATTAGGCTGTAAAACTCATTTATTTGGGTTTTTCACTGGAAACCCAAATAAATGTGAGTGCAGAGAGCAACATTTGTGAAGTCTAGGGCAGGGACTGCTATAGCTGAACTGTAAAATTCTGGATTTTATACTGTGCAGCATCAGAAGCAGGAGACACAAAGGCTCCTCCAGCGTGGAATGAGGCTGTAATCCCACTGTAGGGAAGGGGTCCCCAGTGTCAAACCACAGGACCCAAACTGTGTTGCTGTGTGCCATTAAGAAAGGAGCAAAGCTGATGAGGGGAGCTGACAGTGTCAGTGTCAACAAAAGGAGCCCAGAGTGAGAGCAAACTGACAGAAAATGATGAAAAAATATCCATGATTGTCAATGGGAAAAAAAATAGAAATAAATGTAGTGAGACATCCTGTGAAGAGTTCAGGGAAGCAGAACCAGTCTCATTCAGCCTTGTACCAGCTCACTCCTAATGGTCTGCCTGTGTGAGTCCTTTCTTGGAGCCACTTCTCTCCCAGGAGGAAGGAGAAAGAAGGGTTTAGGCAGGAAGAGAGAAAAATGCTATTTAGAAGGACATTGTGGTGAGTAAAAGGGTTTGGGCTGGAAACAACATCTGAAGTGAGTATAAATAGGACCTATAGGAATGGCATAAAGCTGTGTCAGAGGAGATGTTGGTTGGATATTAGGGAAAGGTTCTTCACCCAGAGGGTGGTCAGGCTCTAGAACAGGGAAGTGTTCATAGCACCAAGCCTGACAGAGTTCCAGGAGCATTTGGATAATGTCCTCAGGCACATGGTGTGATTTTTGGGGCTGTGCTGTGCAAGGTCAGGAGTTTGACTCAATACATGTGGGTCCATCCCTCTCAGCATATCCTACAACTCTTAAGATAAATAAAAGGAAATTTAAAAAGGAAGTTAGCAGCAAAAGAGAAATATGGAAGAGGCTATGAGCAGGTCTGCAAGTGCACATTGTAGAAACTGAAGAAAGGCAAAGGTAGCATAAACAGAAGTGCTTGAAGCTGAGCAGCACAGATAGGAAGTAATCCATCAGTCAGGACTATCAGAAAAATTTTGGCATGAATTTCATGCTACTACATTAAATTGAATCAAAATAAACAAGCAATGCGTGGCAAGAAATCAAAGCAATGATGAAGCCTTTCTAGGGATTTGTGCAGCTTCTTTTAATCCATGATAAATGAAGCTTATCCCAGTGAAATTTACCCCACAACCAAACAGTTAAGCTCTTGAAACTGGCATTTGCAGACAAGGATACATTTTTCACTCTTTACTTGTCTTACTTTGATATGAACAGTTTAAATTGTTTGATATGATTTGTTTAAAACAGCACCAAAAATGGCTCAGCCATCAAACGTCACACAAAATGAGCAGGAAATTTTATCCATATGTTCAAAACCAAAAGTGAAGCAGTGTTCTTCACAAACTCATGGATGTGTGTACATCTACAGGCACATAGGGTTAAGTGTGCATGTGGACTCTCCTAGCAGTGCCATTGGACAAAAAAACTCATGCTATTAATTTAGTTGTCAACCTTTGGTGTGGGAGAATGGAATGGGTTTGTGTGGCAAGGTTTGCTTTAGCAGGGGGGCTGCAGGGATGGCTTCTGTGAGAAGCCCCCATGTCCAGTGGAACCAAGGCCAGCTGGTGCCAAGATGGACCCAGTCCTGGCCAAGGCATTAGCAGCAATGGTAACACCTCTGGGATAGTGTGTCTAAGAGGGAGAAAAAAACCTCCTCAAGAGAGAGGAGTGAGAACACATGAAAAGAACAGCTCTGCAGACACCCAGGTCAATGAAGAGGGAGGAGGAGATGCTCTGGGTGCTGGAGCAGAGATTCCTTTGCAGCCTGTGTTGCAGCCCATGGTGAGACCTCCCAGTGAAAATTCATTTAAACTAAAACCACCTTAGTGCACTTGGTTTTTTTCCAGAACACTTGACATGAAAAAACATATTCGAAAGCCAGACCGGTGGGTGTTAATTTTGCACTTCTCAAACCAGAGATGGATTATTAGATATAGCTGGAGTCTTTATGTTAACAGTTAAATGCTGAATTCCCAGAAAAGCTGACATGTTAATACTTACATGCAAAAAGCCTCATTGCTCAAGGGTTCACTTGTTTTGTCAGTGATTTCTATTGCACATACTCAGTCTCCCATGAACCAAACCAGAATTGTCACCTGAAAATTTCAGTCTGTGATGAATAAACAAACCCTGGCTGGTTGTTTATAATGGGATAATCAGCAATGCCATAATGCCATTTCTGGTCAGTGCTCAAAAAAAAAAAAAAAAAAGGAGCTCCATTGAATATAAGAAAAAATGCTTTGAATTGGCCCAATTTTGAGTTACAAAAAACGTACACAGATATGGAAAAGGACTTTTTTACACAGACTTGTGAAATACTGCTTCAAATTTAAAGGTATATTAACTGATTTAATATTCTAAATCTAACTGAGGTTTTGTCTGGAAAAACTTTGTAGTAGGCACAGTGGTATCAGATGAAAATTGAGGTGCTTCTCTGTAATATGTTTATTGCCTTTGAATGAAGCACAACTGATGGTTTGGTCACAGAAGCTGCCAGAGGGCAGCTTGCTTTAACGGGAAGTAAACAATCAGTGACTTTTCAAGGTAACAGTGAACCTGAGGGTGCAGTTACACTTCAGCTTAAGCTGATTTAGGTGATTAGTTTTTTGCCAGCAAACTGCCCTGAACCTGCTCTCTGTAGGCACACAAAAACTGGCCTTGCTGCTGGGGACTGCACTGGGAGAAGGGATGGAGTGGGACAGCAGCAGTCCCATCTTACACCAGTTTAAGATGTCATGAAGGCTAATCCTGAGAAGAACAGTGCAGATTTTTTTCTAAATCTCTGAAATTCTTGTTCAGAATAGGAATGCTCAGTGATTTGTGTTATTGTGTACATTTGATTTTAATTGGGCTATTTCACCTTTTTTCCCCCTCCAATTTCACCAGCATAAGCTTGCAGTGTGCAGCAGCTGGTTTTTATGCTCCAATCTCCAGACAGGTGTATGCTACCTTTAATATTTCAGATGAAATTCAACCATGGATACATCCATGACTGCTTTAAACCTCAGAAGGGAAGCAGTAGGAATAACCTTCAGTTAGCTTTGCAGAGCAGAGAGCTGGGCAGCAGTTCTGGTGGAGTAACAAAAATTGTTTGGATGTTTCCAACTAAAATTTTATTTATTTTTACCTCACTGCAGCTAGTTTTACAGATGTGAGCAGTATGAAAGCAAATATGCTTGCAGTTAACAGCTGTTAAGCTTTAGGCACATTGCTTCAAGTGAAATGTGCAACTGCATTAGAGTTTCTTCTATCTCAGTAAACCAAATCAGCCTCAAATAAACCAGAGAAAAAGTTGTCTAGGCCCCAACCAGTCCCTGTTTGTCTGCAGGACACCAGACATACCTTCACAGTGGGAGGAATTCACATTATTTGCTGGGCAAAGGCAGTGTAGCTGGTCCAAAAAAGAAAACCAGCTATCAAAACATGGCAGGTGCTAGGCAAGGTCTTTATGGTAAAATAGATGGTTTTGTCCCAGATTTTTAATTGTGAATAATCTAGTTACAGTTAATCAATTATTATTTTTACAGCAATGCCATCTGTGGAGGCCCTTAAAGTTGAAGTTGTCTGTTTGCCATTAAAATTAATCCATCTACTTTGGTAGAAAAAGCACTTACTCTGCATTAAAAGGTGCATTGCAAATATGGGGTTTTTCCAAGCTTCTTGGAGAAAGCCATGTAGAGATTTTTCTGTTAAGTGATGAGTTTTATTTGGTATCCCAGTGAACTCTCAGCTGAAGCAAGAGCTAACAGTGGTGTGCAAACCAGCCTCAGAGCAGTGGGTGGAACCCAGGCAGTCACACATGCACAGAAATCAGCACTGTTATGGGAGGAATCTGTTTCCAACTGCTTCACCACATTTAGCATCATTTGGAAGGACTCGACCACCTGGTTCAGAAGAAATCTTGAGCCCAAGAGCATTAGTCTTAATGCCAGTTATGATGCTGTCTGTGAAATGCACTGGGCACAAGGAGGAATTGGATTGCTCCATGAATCTCTGTAATGGTGTGGTAACCACACAGGGTGAGACACCTCACATTATTAAAACATCACTTACCAAACCAGCAGTGCACTTCTGGAAATGAGATTATTCAGGAAATACTGCTGCTTGAGAAAGGGAGAGACTTGGCATCCAGCATGTTGCCGAGCTGACCCCGGGCAAGCAGGTGGCTAGTGATGGCCACACACTCCACCATATGGTATTCCTCAGTGCTGAGCATTGTGTTAGCATCAGCAGTCTCTGCATTCATAGTGCTTTTAATTAGCACAGTGCAAAAATGAGCAAAACCAGCATCAAAATCAGTAAGTGAAATTGTAAAAGCTTCTGTGACATATAAAGCATATAAAACAGTTACATTTTAGGCTGGTAATTATTGTCTTTTGGTGATTGAAATATTTAGACCAGAAAATTTTCACTCAGATAAAAGCAGCCTTCTCTTCATGAAGGATAACAAGTAAAGCATAGACTTTATTAGACAGACTTAAATATGATCTCTTGCAATCTCAGGAGCTCAGTTGTTTTCTCACCTTTCCAGAGACAGCCTGGAGTCCAAATCCTCCACTGGCATGAGCTGGGGAGAGGGACCAGCCTGCTCTGTTGTTGTTTCCCAGTTCAGCCATCCTGTGCTGCCTTTCTCAGCAGAGGCAGTTTGAAGCTCTGGCCAGCACATGCTGTAATGAGCAGCCTGTGTACTGGTTGCCTTTCAGGTTGAGAGGGAGCCCCACTTTTAATTTGAAGCATGTTTAATTCCTCCAGATCTCAATGCAAAAGGTATCAGATGAGTGAGGTCATTCTTCAGTTATTTCCTCCAGCTTGGTTTGAAACTTCATTTGGTCAACACTCTTACCTGCACAGAGAAAGGCAAAAAGCTACCCTTAAGTATGACAAATTGACTTAAATCCATGACAGAAATAATGAATTCACAAAGCAAAATCATTATAAATAATTACGCTTGGCTACATTATCATACAAAGTAAGATATATCGGTGTATTATTTTGTTGCAAAGAATTAAGCTTGTATTTCTTGTGGCATATAAGTCTTATAAACATTTTTTGCTTAGTAAATAACAGTGGAAATGTGTCCTACTCTTCTGGTATGTCATTTTCCTTTCGTGCTAGCAGGCAATTAAAGTGTTACGACATTGACAACCTCTCACTGTTTTCCACTCTGCCAGCATTGACTGCAACCTTGAAACAATAACATTCAGACCTAAAAAATTTTCTGGCTGATGTTGCATGACATGAAGTGTGTTTTTTTATTTGCATGACTGCATAGGTGTAATAAAGTTCCCGCTTTAATGGACTTGTGCAAATATCTCTCAGAGGGTGCTAAATTACTTTTCAAATCAAATTTTGTTCCACACTGGAGTGGGGCCTCAGAAAAGAGTATGTTTGTTGAAATTTGTTCCAAACCTAATTAAAGGTACTAGAGAGGCAGTGCTGAGAGAATTTGTCAGGCGTCTGGATGATGTGATCAGAGATGGTTAAATAAAACTGCCATACTGCCCTAATCATTCTTTTTCCCTTTTTTTCCCTGCCTTCCCCTTAATATTTTTTCCAGGTGCGGTTAGAGTGGCCAACAGACCTCACAGTGAACCCTCTGGACAATTCACTGTACGTCCTGGACAACAACATTGTGCTGCAGATCTCTGAGAGCAGGCGCGTGCGGATTATCGCGGGGCGCCCCATTCACTGCCAGGTGCCCGGCATCGACCACTTCCTGGTGAGCAAGGTGGCCATCCACTCCACCCTGGAGTCTGCCAGGGCCATCGCCGTGTCCCACAGTGGGATCCTCTACATCGCAGAGACAGATGAAAGGAAAATCAACCGTATCCAGCAGGTCACAACCAATGGGGAAATTTCCATCATTGCTGGAGCCCCGTCAGATTGTGACTGCAAGATTGATCCTAATTGTGATTGCTTTTCAGGTAAGGAGATGCTTTTTATTTCCTGTCTGTTATCTGTTGAGATTCTCTGATAAAGCTGCAGGTCAGCAAATAAGAAGGGGAAGGAGAGGCAAGCAGTGATTGAGTTTCCTTGGAAAGCCCAAACCTTACCAGCAGATCTTCATGAATTTAATCCATTGACTTCTGAGATGTGAGTCTTCCGTTGCCACTGTCGGAACTTCAGGATGGTCCTAGCTTTTCTCTTTTGATACAGTGATTACACATTGTTCAGAATTAGTTCCAAGTCTGCCTTGCTGTGTCATTTGTCAAAGCTGCATTTGCCCCTGTTGAAGATGGTACCAAATTGTACCTAAATGTTACTGGAACAGGCAGCCCTGCTCAGCAAGAGGAGTATCAAGGGCTTTCATATCAAGTGCAAAACCAGCTTATGTCTTCTTATCACTCATGTCATACTCTGCACCACCAGCAAAGTGGTGCAAACATATACTGTGCAGAATTTCTTTTTCTTTGTGGGCTTTAAACTGGAGCCAGTTTCAGGCCTGCAGTGCACTGCTGGACATTCTCAGCAGCACAGCCACACTCCCATGCATGCACCAAAACAAAGTGTGGCTCTACTATTTCATAAAAACATAATGGGACAAAGGGCAGCATTCCCATACAGAGGTGTGCAGTATGTTGCCATCTTGTCATCTCTAAGAACCGCCATGTTCAGCTCCATAATAATGTCATCATAATTCTTAAGCCTCTCATTTCAAGTAAAAGGTTAATTACTGACAAGAAAACATTAAGTATGTTGAGAACAGAGAGGAAAAAATGCAAATGGTCTTCCAGAGAAGGTGAGTTGCTGACCCAGCATTGTAATGATGATCAAAGGCTCCTGTGCATTGCCAGGTGCTGCCACCTTTAGTGGTGGCTGCAGGAGACCGGTGAGGAACAGAATCCTGGACAGGATTCCTATTGAGAAAAACTACTCTCAGTGCTGAAAAATGAAAAAACTGTGGCAAATATAATGATTGTGCCAGCCTGGTTTGGTGAAAGGTAAGGTCAGCTTGGCAGAAAGATCCACTGATTTTTCCATTTCCAAGGAAGCATAGGGTATGCTCAAACACTCCAGCAATTTCATGTCTCAGTCAAAAGGAGAGCAATACACACAGTAATGTGGTTTTCCCTAAGAGTGAGGTTTAATATGCTTTTTTGCTATTTACAGAAAACCCTGCTCATGTAAACTCATTTTGATAGACACATACGGACACATACAGACCATGATAATGAAAAAATCCTTTTGAAACCTTAAATGACACAAATCAAATAAATTGTCAAGAGATATTGAAAGGGATTGTTTCTCAAGGCACTTTTTGGCTACTGTTCTGATTTTGTTTTCCTACAATGTTGAGTTTTTAATAAGTATAAACTAATCTTTCTTTCAGTGTCATTTTAGCTGAATTACTGGGTTTTATTTTCTTCTTGTTTACAACACAATTCTACTTTAACAACATGCCAACAGACAGTAAGTAGGGAATGAAACTTCAGGTATCACGGTCTTTTCTTTCACAATTCTGCATTAAAGCTTTCCTGAACAGCAGGGTTTGGGACTCAGCAAAAATGCTGTGAATTAGATAATTTATATTCCTGTTTGTCTTTACTGAGACTAATTTAGAATTGCACCAACCTTAGATAATAGGGATTTAATTAGTTGGAAGAGGATATTGTTTTATTGACCTGTAAATGATACTGCGGAGAAGCAGCGCGTCAGGCTTAGAGGATCAGCTTAACAAGGGCATTAGAGATCGCTAAAATTACCATTTCTCCTCCAGGTGATGGTGGATATGCCAAAGATGCAAAGCTGAAAGCACCTTCTTCCCTGGCAGTGTCTCCCGATGACACGCTGTACGTGGCAGACCTGGGCAACGTGCGCATCCGCGCCGTGAGCCGCAACAAGGCGCACCTCAGCGACTCCAACCTGTACGAGATCGCCTCGCCCGCCGACCAGGAGCTCTACCAGTTCACCATCAACGGCACCCACCTGCACACGCTCAACCTCATCACCAGGGACTACATCTACAACTTCTCCTACAGCGGGGACGGGGACGTGGGCACCATCACCAGCAGCAACGGGAACTCGGTGCACATCCGAAGGGACACGAGCGGGCTGCCCCTGTGGGTCGTGGTGCCAGGGGGCCAGGTCTACTGGCTCACCATAAGCAGCAATGGGGTTCTGAAAAGGGTCTATGCCCAAGGCTACAACCTGGCCCTGATGACATATCCTGGAAACACGGGGCTTTTAGCAACCAAGAGTGATGAAAACGGATGGACAACTGTGTATGAGTAAGTTCACGATGTTAAATGCCTGGTGCAAAGCATTCCTATGCACCCTCCTATTTTATGAGGACTGAAACTTATCTATGAGCACTGAAACTTTTCAGACAGTTCTAGTCATTTAAAAAGACACCCTGCTACTAACACTGTGTGAGACAGGACAAGCAGTGCTGCTGCACAAGCTTTCGAAATGAAGCACTGCCGTTTCTTAGGTGCCTAAACCTGTCATATGTAAAAGCTCTGTGCACAGTGCCTGTTAAGTGCAGCAGAAATTGCCTGAAATTGCACTTCATTTGCACTTTCTTGTTATGAATCTGTTTCTCTAAATGAAAAGATGAGATTTTTTTTTTTTTGTACTTAAGTGGTACAGACAAGTTGTGATATGAATCAGGAATTTGCAAAATTCCTGAAGAGGGCAAAAAGGGGTAAATTTGCATACTCATCAGAGAAGGGGGTGTTGCAGAGGAAACTGAGAATCTCAGTGGAAGTAATATCCAAAGACAAGAGTGAGCTTGTCTCTACCAGCAGGGGAGGAAGATATATAATAATAACAAAAGGATATTTGATAGCAAAAGGCTGTATATAAGGGGAGTAGGAAAGGCTTCATAAACAAGACCATTGACAGAACTTCTAAAAAGCAAGACAAGATAGGTAAAGATGGAGTCAGGACATCCCAGTCTGGTCCCAGAGAAAGAACAACCCGAGAGAAAGTTCATTTTCAATTTATAAAGAGGTATCTTGTATCAGGATTTCTCATTATTTGTAATTAATTGTCATAATCCCTGTTTGGGGATGCAACAAGTGCTGGATGGAAATCATATTCCTAGTTCAGAGTCCTTAAGGAGGATAATAGTGCCTATTTTCTGTGGAGCATGGAAGTTTGTGGTCAAAAACTAAAATGAAAACCATCCAAGTGAGATTGGAACAAAAAACACATTGATAAGAAGTGAGTTACTGCCTGAGTCACCTGGAGAGGTAGTTAAGTCCCTGTCATTACAGGTTTTTAGAATTATAATTTCTTCAAATGAAAGTAGGATAAAAGCAGAGAAAATGCTGCCCAGTATGGGGGTGTTTTATTCAACAGGATGTTTCTTCATCCTGTTCTCTATTATTCTGCCAAAGACTAAATTAATAGGGTGGGCATAAGTATAAGCCATTAGAGAGGGCCTTTTTTACAATACCTGGGAAAACAAAAGCATACAGGATCTTCCTGGTTCAGTTATCATTATCAAACATCTATTGATGGAAATTTAAACTCTCTTGCAACAACACAAAGCTCGCTGATACCCTGGTGCTGATCAAACACTGATCAGAGTCCCCTTTTATAAACAGGACTGACTGTAAATGCATGCATGCTTCTTTTTAATATGTTCAGTGCTGAGAGTTGGCCATTTATATCCCCACTTGATGATGATGTCAGTCCAGACCACAAGACCAATGACACTTTCAAAGAGCCTTTACAATAACTCCAAGTCATGTCTATTAAAATGCTGAATAGCAGGCCTTGTAGCAGGGCCTTGATTGTTAGAGCATGGGAGAGCAGATTATTTTTAGTCATGTGCCTTTCAGTCCTGGCATTCTTAATCTGTCCCATTGACATTGAGCCATCATAAACCATTTCACACTATTGCTTTTGCTATACTATTGCTTTTTCCTCTTTTTAAAGTACAGCTCAGGTGCTGGAAGATCTTTTAAAGGACTTTACCTACTTGCAAGTGCCTCCTGCTATATGTAGTATAGATTTATTCATGAAGAAGTATCTGTGCCTTGGGAGGATTTATATTATGTATATTTTTTGACACAAAGAAATTTTGCTCAATTAACAGTTTTACATACTTTCCCAGCTTTAACTACAGGCTGGGTAACACTGTCCTCACCAGTGCTTCGAGTTGTCCAGGCTTTGCATGGCCACACACTCCTGCCAGCCATCAGTCAGGGGAAATTAACAGGATTACAACTTTAGCATTACAAAAACAGCACCAAAATTAAATAATGTCAATTAAATAAAATCATGTCATTAATATTTATATTCAATCCAATATATTAAGTCATTTTCATAATACATTACAAATTCCTCAATGACTGAAACACAGAATGTCACCTGATCTGCTCCAGTCAGAGAGGCAGTGGGCTGTAATCACCTCTGTGCTGAATAGTTGTGCTTTCAGGAGATGCTGCTCACTGCTGCCATGAATAGGTCATGAGCTTAGATGGCCTTAGTTATCTTTTACCCAGATACTGTTTTCCAGGGAGGTCACATTCTGTACTGACAGCCAATTTCAGTTTGAAAATTAGAATTTTTTGAAGGGTTTACTTATATATGTGAATTGCTTGTGAGCACTATGAGAATGTAGCATTGGAACTAAGAGCAAATTTCAAATTGCTTGAAATCATCTTCTGTGCTTAAGCTAGATTTGCATTCACATCCAAAAGTCCGACCCATGGCACTGTCAAGCTGAAATAGGGATGAGTTTGTTTGACAACACATATCACACATACTTGGGAATATGAGCAAAGATAATGACCTGTTCAGAACATCTACCTCTATGTCAGATTCACTTGCAGAGGGAAATTATTAAGAGGTAGAAAACCACCTACAAAAGTACTTGTCATCCATCTACTCTAATCTGATGGAACTGAAGTGCTGAAAGAGCTCTTGCATACAATTATAGCTATTGTACAATTTTAAGTAATCTAGATTTCTTTTAATATTGTGTCATTAAAGCTGTAAAAGGGGAGGGGAAGCACTGGGCCTCTGTTAAATCAAGGACAAGAAAACACCTGCAAGAAACAACTCTCTCTGAAAAAATTAATTAGATTGCTTTCCCTTTGAAATGATATAACTCTTTTAACTGTGCTACACATAGAAATGCAAATGGATTGTAAAGCAATATCCCCATGTGTGCATTTCAAATACTGGTGAGCACTTCCTCATGTGAGTACTGAAATCAATGCAATTATTTGCATGATTAAATGGTCACTGACATGATTAACAGTGGCATAACTGAGCCCCAAATTAACATTAAGAAATATGTCATGATTCCACCCCTATTAGCATGGGTAGGACATTGCAGGAGCTGAGTCCCAGTGTGCTGCTATTCATCATGTGGAAGGTGACAGAACCTGTCCTCAGAGGGCTGAGTTTCTTGGAGCAATCTGGAAGAAAAAAAACCCTTTAGATGATCATGCTGTGGAATCAATACTGAGACACTCTTCTGCATGTCCTCCTTGAAGTCAGTGGGACCATCTACACGAGGGAGAGGCCTCTGCGCGTGCTCGGGTCTCACTACGAGTCAGCACCTTCCTGGCCAGCCAGCCAGGAGCAGTTTATCCCATTTTCAGCTAGACAGGGAGTTTTGTATTTCAGCAGCTGCACTATCAGCAGCAAAACTGGATCCTTAGTGAAGATGGATCCCATGTCTTGAGCACAAGTACATTGCAATAAACCAGCTGTATTTGCACCTTAAAAATGCAGGTTCGGGGGATTTTCTGTGGTACAGTAGCAAATCCAAATAACCTACCAAGCTGTCACACCTGTTTGATCAAGCAGTAAATGAAATATAACTGCCTGATGTTCGTGGAGTTTTCTAATGATGAAAAGTAGTGATCTGAGTCAATTTTAGTCGCTGCCTGTGGCACCCAGTCAATTTGCACACAACCAGCTTAAGGGGAGAATGTAAATAAGTCACACAATATATATAAGGGCAGTGAGAGGTGAAAAGGAGAGAGATTATTTTGAATTTAACATTTGATTAATTTTAACTTATTTGTCAAAAAAACACAAGATGGTCACTTGTTCATTTTCTAGTGTTTGTTTGGAAACGAACAGCAGCTCTATTTTTCTTTTTTTATGTTGGAGGGAAGACAAAAAAATCCTGATTTTTTTTCACCAATACTTCTTGTGACATATAGATTTTGTCTGATTAATTAGGGGCACATAAAGATCCTAGAGAAATTATGCCAATACTTGAAAGGGAAGGACAAAGCCAGATCATCTGCTGATGTGAATGGGAAGAGCTTCATTGGTGACAATGCAGTTCTGCCAGCTGATATACCAGTTTGGTCTGTGAGAGGAGACAACTAATAAAACATGAAAACATAATTATGCTTTCATACCTGCACAATAAGTTTCTATTTTATGAAGATGAGTTGTTTTTCCTCTTGCAAATACTCTGCAATATCAGTGCGTTGTCTTAGGTGAATAAAAACATGTCAGCATCAATAAGATTTTTAAGATGTGAGGCATTATTATGAAACAATATCAAGCACCAAGCAATGCTCTGTGCAGGTTTCTGTGTGAACCATCAGAAAGAAAAAATATGTTGATAGAACGGAAAAGACCTGTTAGAAATGCTGCTCCAGAGCTTTGGAATTAATTATTGACTTTTTGGTAACATGGCCTGATTCACAATCAAGTACCTTGAGCTACAAAAATTTCTTTAGCACTGATGAAGTTTAGGTGAACTGAAATGTGGTGCTCTAGATTCTAGGTGAGAAGTTCCTGCTGATTTAAGTAAACCCATGGGAAACAAAACACAAGAGCAAAACCCATGAAGGCAACTTATTTCCTGCAGATTTCAATCTAATTTTATCACTGTTGTTACGCTTTAGGTCCTCTTTTTACATTCACCACTCATATTATGTGCTTCACACATCTGTGACAAAAGGCAGCTTTTAAGTGTTGCAGAAGGTAAGGACTGGTTTTATTTAATCTTATGGGTACGAAAATGCCATTTTAGGGTGAGTTGGATGCCTGACCACCGAGTGACCTCCAGTGGCCTTGTTCCTGCATCGCAGCCCACTGGGGGAAGCCCCAGCCAGCCCTGAGCAGCACAGAAACCTCCAGCAGGGGCTGAGTGATTTAGGTAGCATCTCATAGTATTCCCAGTTGTATTTGATCCAGCACCACTGAAAAAGACTCCAAGCAGGAATTCAGACTAGGTACTGAATGCATTTTGAGTGACTAAATGGACCAATTCTTACCTTTTTACTTACTGCACTGTGTTAACAATGCTTCCTGCTTCTTTTACTAATTTTTCTGCTTTTAGGAATATCTACACAACAAAAGTGGTGTGTTTTCATGGTTCTTTAATATCATTTTGCAGGTATGACTCTGATGGCCACCTGACCAATGCAACCTTCCCAACAGGGGAAGTCAGCAGCTTCCACAGCGATGTTGAAAAACTGACACGAGTGGAACTTGATACTTCAAACAGGGAGAATGTGATCACAGCCACAAACTTCTCAGCTACCTCTACAATATATACTTTAAAACAAGGTAATAAATGAATTTCTGTTATTTCTTCCCTAATCACTAGACATTACTGCATTCTTAACTGTCAGCCAAAAAAAATAAAAACACATTAGAATTAGTTCATTTGTTTCTTCCTTGCTTCAGCACCAACAGCTACAATTCTTTTGGGCTACCAGTTAGAAACAAGCCACAAGTGAATTTTCTTTTGTCCTAGAAGATAAAACCTAATTATTGAAATCTCTAATGTCTCCAGGCTTTATATGCTACTTTCTGCTTCAGTATTTGGAGGACTTGGACTAACCTGTAATACACTGAGCTTTGTTATTCTAAGAAATACTTCCCAGAAGAATGACAGGTGCCACTGACGTTTTAGCACTGAAATGCCTCGTTTGGCCAATACTGTGCATTCTTTCTGGTAGTTCTGTGACCTCGTGACAGCACTTGTGGGAGAGGGAAGAACATGGCCAACCTCTGCTAGTGGCTGCTTTGGGGATTAGATTTTGACTCAACCCCTGTAGACACCACACTATTTCCCTGGTATTATAATATAACTCAAAAAACTGCTTTCTGCCTAGTGGAAGTGCCCCAGTATCCTCCTGCAGATTTTGCAAATTTATCACCGGAGTTCTGTGTTTACACAGTTTAATCAATCTGGGGTCTTTCGTCCTTGTTAGGTGTTTTTGTTGTCAATGGATTGCTCAGGCTTTGAGAGAGAGGTGCTGGGAAATAGCCCTCTGCTCTCTTTCCAGGTCTGCTATAGAAAAGCTTTGTAACTGAGCACATCACACAGAAATTTTCTTTCTCTCAAGTTTTGATCTATAAGAAAAAACTAGGAAGAACTCACCTCACATTATACCCACTCATTCCTCTTTACTATTGCGTGGTAGAAACAGCACTGCATAAATAGAAATAATTATATTGTTCTGTCACCTGTTAGGCTTTGTCCAAGTGACTCCATCTGCTCTCTGCACTGTCAGCTGCCTGATCTGTCTGAATCTGGAGCTCTGCACTTGTGTCTGTTCTCTGATTTTTGTTGTTTTTTGCAGATAACACACAGAACATCTACCGGATCAGCCCAGATGGGTCTCTGAGAGTCACCTTTGCCAGTGGAATGGAAATCACACTTAACACAGAACCTCACATTCTAGCAGGGGTTGTCAGCCCCACGCTAGGGAAGTGCAATATATCCCTTCCTGGAGAGCATAACTCAAATCTCATTGAATGGAGGCAAAGGAGGGAGCAGACCAAAGGCAATATCTCTACATTTGAGAGAAGGCTAAGGGTAAGGCTTCCTCTTGAGTAAGTGCAGTTTTCCCTTTGAAAGCCATTGAACTAAAATCATGTTGAAATGTTATACTTTGTAAGAATGAAAATTTTGTATCAGTGGTGGGCCCCAGCCATGAATTTCAAAACCAAACTCCTCCAACAGTCTCAGGGATGTTTGATCTCTGTTTGATTTTGATTGTAAGATTTGACCTCAAGACATAATTATTTCTTTTCTTCCCATTCTTTTTCAACTAAGAACTTAATTATGGCTTTGAAAGAAGCTGTGAGCAAAGGACAGTGCATAGTTACTCTGGCACAGCAGCGAAGTTGGAGTCACATTTTGCCTCTCTCATATCTATCAACCCTTTCTTCTGGGGGAGCTATGGGGTGCCAGCTGCTGCCCAGGGCAGAGGCACTTGCAGGACACACTTTGGGTATCTTTCCTTGGACTCAGAGTGATGTGGAGCCTCCCTGTGTATCCAGACAGGCTGTGTATTAATTCTGCCCTCTGCCAAATGCTCTCAAACCCCCAACTCCCTCTGGCTGGCTTACACCACAGCTCCCAGAAAGACTTGCTTTAACATTGCATCGTTGGTTTATTTTTACCTGTGAGTACAATGACAGATGGTCAACATTTAGCATTTAATTACATAACACCATGGCTCAAAGAGATTGCTACTTTGCTAAACAGGTTTTTTATTAAATCAGTTCTGGTTTTCACATGAATACCACTTAAAATGCCTTGTACCAATAGTACAACTGGGAATTTTGGCCTTAAAATATTGTGTTATTGACTACAATCTTTCTGGATAGGAATTATGTCTGAAGGTACACCTGTTAGCTCTGAAAATAAAGAGATCATTATTAAAATATCTGGATTGTCGAAACCACCAAAATCAAAACCATCTCATTTTTATTCTAAGATACTATAGATTTTTTGTAAGTGTACCATCTGTTTGCTTTTCAACTGCTCAATCAAAAATGCAAGACTTGGAAGATCTGGCCAGACTGGGCACTGTATGTAAAACACCTGTTTGAAAGGGCATTCTTCAGATTTGACAGTCACAGTTACTTTTTAGGACCTAGCAAGCAGGCAAAGTTCTTCTTAACCACCTTCTGCCTCCTTCCTCTCTAAATTAGTGTGAGGCCTCACAGCCCTGTCTGGGGAGGTAGCTGAACTTAGCACCACGACAAACATGTTAGCACCATGACTTAGCACCATGACAAACATGTTTGGCAGGATCCAAACTGTGGCTTCCTTGGCTCATGTTGCCAGGCTTTCTGTGTGACTTTGTGCTTAAATAACAGTGTGGCACATTTTTCTACAAGCATCTTATGTAATAAGATGGTAAACAGAAAGGATGTAGTCAGTCATCTATTCTGCTTACATTGCTTACATTGTTCATCACAATTCTATTTAATACAACTACTTCATCTTGCAGAGTTTTGCCATTATGCAGTTTGTATTTTCTATTGTTGAAATTGAATGCAGTTTCTTTTGCATTTTCACGTGTTTCTATGTGATCTTTAATACTGCCTGGCAAAAAAAAAAATGAAATTTACAAATTGGTCAGGATTAAATGCATTCTGGCTGGAGGCATAAGATGTTCATTGAAATATTGCAACACTGAGGATATCCAGAAGTCAACTGATTGACCTACCTCTGGAATAGGCTGTTGGTGGACAAAACCACTCATGTGAAAACCACTCCTCCTCCCCCTTCACTTTTATCCAGAGAGAGGATGGAAGGTGAAAGACAAGTATAAGAATAATTTTGGTATGCTGATGTCTTTTACTCTTCGTCCTTCTTAAACTATGCACTAGCAACATAGCTCTTGAACATTGCATTCTTATCTCTGTAAGCTGTGTCTTTTTATACCTATCTGAGATCAAGAGGACTTAGGAATTGTCCCTGCCTGCTCAGAAGGACAAGCCAGCTGTCTGTATTGCAGTCCTGACTATACTGACTCCCTTGGCTGTACTGAGCTCTAGGACTGTTGTTCTGAGAGCTGTCAGGGCAAGGCTGGAGGTAACCTGGTGGGATAGCACAGGTCCTTCTAAAAGGAGGATTTTAGAGTGGAAAGGAGGAGAAATTTTAGAATCATAGAATCATTTATATTTAAAAAGACCTCTATAATCATCAAATCCAATTGTATTTTGCACAAAGGAGACACCATGTAAATAGGTACCGAAAAAAGGGACAGATGGACTACTGAGGCTGGTAAGACCATGAAGAAGGACTTTGGAGAATAGCAGAAGTATTGGGATCCTGGAGTTCATCTTTAGCACTGAGATGCCTGCATGGTATGCTGGTGGAATGGAGAGTCAGTGGGAATGGAAGGAGCTGGAACAGTAGAGCAAAGGAATCTACCCAGAGACAGCTCTCTTTTCTTGGTGATTCTAGGAAATGCAGCACAGCAGGAACAAAAGTACCAGCCCATAGTGTATTTGAAACAGTATACCAAATAATGAAATGGATTTAGGACTTGCTGTGGACAGATCCTTGAGTACTGCTGGGAAAAAAAAAATAGCATCATTGAAAGTCATTATGCTGGATGACATTCTGGACAGACCTTCTGAAAACTTTTAGTGAGTTATATTTTTAAAATAAAGTATTTAAATACTTAATATGCCATGCCTGGCACAATAGGAAGTGTGTTAGAAAGCTTGCAATGTAGGGCAGAAAGAACTATGCTGAACTTTAAAAATATATGTAAAGAAAAGCTCTGGGGACTGGAGCAGTTCTCAATGGAAATGAACAGACTTGCAGGAGCCCTCAGTTAAAGAAAAAAGTCCAGCACAATGGAAGAGTTTTCTAAGAGAGAAAAAAATAGCATAGAAATGAGGTATAAAGATGTTACTTAGAAATCAGTCCTGATACCATCAGTGAAACAAATGGCTTTGACTGCTAAAGGGTATAAATTGGAAGGCAGGTAGCTGGGGATGAGATAAAGGATGACCTACTTGAAGAGAAGAAAGAGAATAAAGCTTTTCCTTATCTGCCTGGTCCTAACTTTTTTAATTCTAATAGCAATTAGCAACCATCTTGAAAGCATGTCACTCTATTAGTGTTATTTCCAGTTTTGGAAAGAGGCCACTGTTAGCATGTTCTCAATAATGCTGGAAACACTGGGTTTGAAAAAGTTGGATTTCTGCATGGTGTGAATTCCCTGCTCTAGAGATAGGACAGAAGTGAGTAAGTTAACTGAAATGCTGGAACAGTCATCTAACTTTATCTCAGGGTCTAAATCAATGTGGGAAACAAAAATTAACCACAGGTTTTCTTTAAGTGAAGAACTGCTTGCCCCAGCACTTCCTGAACATATATAAAACAGTCTGTGGGCATGTATGCATTTTATATTAATAATAAATCTATGTACAATCAGGCATTTTAACATCAATCTTAATCTAGCAAGACTTCTTTTTTATCAATTGAAATGCTATTTTAATTGACTTCTAAAAATGAAGCAAAGACTGCTGTTAAATCTGATGAGCATGATGCATAGTAATACACTGATTAGAATGCAGCTCTGCTCCCTCCTGACTTTTGCATAACTTGAGGAACGTGGCACTGGATGCAGTCCAGGTTTTATAACTGAATGTCTACAAAATAGAAAATTGAATGCTTGGCCAGTCTTAATTTTTTTTTTCTAATAACAACAACAAAAATAACTCACTGGCCTCAGTTCAAAAGTCCTGCAGACACAGGCTTTGACAGCCATGTTCATTATTGCACTTAGCAAATGATCTCCCTTTATTTACCAGTCTTACAGCAAATTCTAAAGATGGGACCAAGTCCTCTGCCAGGGTGTGTGAGTTTGCATTGGCTCAAATCAAAACACAGACAAGGAAAGAATGCAATTATCTCATCAGCCTTACATATCAGGCAGGCTGGACAGGGTATGCATGGAGATGAAATCAAAAGAAGTGCACGTTTATGTGATACTTGCACTGAAAAATTTCTAGCTAAAAAACTAATGGAAGTAGAGTCAACAAATGTTTAAAAAATATAGAATATATCTTTTTATGCACTACTAACATTACTGAAGTCAGCTGAATTTTCTCCCTATTTTCATTAGCTGGTACTCCAACCTGACATTGCTTTCAGAAACCAGTTTTCCCTGGCTCGTAGCAGAACACAAGTTCCAGCCACTCTCAGGGGGCTCCTTGCTATGGTTTATGTATCTTGGAGGAGTCATCTCATGAAGCCACTGGGATTTGAAATCAGCTTGTCAATAGCAACATTGAGTCCTCCTACCCATTTATGATCCTGTCTTGCTTTGAGAAGGGTGTTAAACTTCACTTTAATAGAAGAAAGTAAACAAATGAGACATAAAATGTGCAATATAAGGGAAATATTTTAACCTTATTTTAACTCTGTGAGTTTTCAATTACTGCTGCTTTCCACTTCACTGCTAATTCTGCCTCTGCTTGCTTTTCATTCTTATTTTTTTGTATAGTCTCTGAAATTCAGAGTGCAAGCAATTTGTTTGCAAGGCTCTTCTTTCTCCTAACTGCATTCTACAATGATAGTAATAGCAATAAGAACATTAAACATGTACATAGAACGTAAATGAATAAGACATAGGGTATACCTCCTGCTTTTCAGTTATCTTGCCACCAAAAGAATTTTTTTTTCAGAAATTTTTAGAAGTTTGCTAAAAAATATATTCTATTAAACTTAAACCATCAGTCTGTATACAAGCAAACGTACTTGAACTGAGCATCACATTTTACTTGGGCTCCTTAACTATCATTAGAGCATAAATTGTAATAGTTACAGCAGTCTACAGGGGTATATAGGTATTTTACAGCTATTGTAAATGAACACTATTAAGGTTAGACATGTGTGTATATAAAACTCCAGAAATGGTAGTTGAAGAAAGAACACCTGCTTCTTCTAGATTCTCAGATTATTTTGTATCTAAAAACAGAAAGAGGAACAAAAAAGAAATGTTCATTCTAATCACATCTTGAATTATTAACCAGGGTTTATTAACCATTTACTTTGTGGCTGTGCCTCCAGGTCTCAGAGAGGAGCAAGCACTGAGCCATGCTCTGTGCTGACACCTGCACTGGCATTGTCTGTGCTGTAAGGAAGTTTTTCATGGGAATAGAGTGATCAGATAAAATGTGGTAGATTAATGCAACAAGCACATTGAGCGTTGATCTGAAAAACACATGTCAATGAACAATATTTTATGGTTCCTTAAATTATATATCTGATTTAAATGGTGTTTAATAGAGACTTTCCAGTGACTGAATGATCTAAGGATGCCATCCTCTAAGGATGATGATAGCACTGGATAAATGTATTTTTTCTTCATGAATCTGACTCAGTTTTGAACTTGATTTCAAATTGAGCACTGGGCTGTGTTCCATCTGTCAGACACAGTGAGCTGCTGGTCCCAGATGTGTTGAGAACAGCAACAAGGAGTATGGCCAGTACCAGGCATGGCTGCTGCTGGCTCTCAGGAGTCTGGGAGTGAGGTGGTTTTCTGAGGAAGCATGAGGACACTGGTGAGCAGGGTCTGCAGGAGCTGCCAGCACAGCTCTGCCCTTTGCAGCACCAGGATGTGACCTGGGCTGTGAGGGCTGTCCCAGAGCACCAGCTGACCTGTCAGTGTTAACAGAGCTCAAGAGAGGATGTGAGATAGTAGATCTTTCTTAGTTTGTGGATTTAACTACACATCTTTGGCAGGAATAAAGAATTCCATCCACAGCTGAGAAGAAAGAAGAAAAATTCAGGAAAAGGTGAGAGCAGGGGTGAGGGTTTATCACATGGAAACATCCTGTAATGCCAAATATAATAACACTGAATGCAAGGAGCAATTTTTTTTGGTCCTTCTGTTTCTCATCTGAATATTTTCTATTTTCTTGTCTTCAGTAAGGCCCAGCTCACAATATTAAACTGTTGCTCACTTTGATTAGGGCTGACACAGACATGTCTGTGTTGGCTGTACTTAGGATGCATTGTGTTCTTACTGTGCTGTACCTCTGTTTAGACCCACAACAGAAACCTGCTCTCCATTGACTTCGACCACGTAACCAGAACAGGGAAGATTTATGACGATCATCGGAAATTCACTCTCCGAATTATGTATGACCAGACAGGACGCCCCGTTTTATGGTCCCCCATCAGCAAGTACAATGAGGTCAATATCACTTATTCACACTCTGGATTGGTCACCTATATCCAAAGAGGAACCTGGACTGAGAAAATGGAGTATGATGCAAGTGGGAACATCGTCTCCAGAACATGGGCAGATGGTAAAATATGGAGTTACACATATCTAGAAAAGGTAAATTAGTTTTAAAGTGGGGTTTGTGCCAAGACAAAAAAAAATATTTGGGTCTATTATATTTCTTTATTATATTATATTTTGAACTATGTTATAATGCTGCCTCTTGCAAGAGTATTTAAGACTTTTAAAACAGAAAATGCATAGAATTACATTACTAGATAAAAATGTCTCTGGATATGCTCAGACCTACATGTCACCTGCTCAAACCTGACACAGTTTAGTTCTTAAGAAAGTTATCAGCACCTTAGGTTTGTTTAATTGGTAGGTCAAAACAACTTTCTGGTCTCAGTCCAAGTTCAAGTGAACAGAGGACACCCTAACTGCTGAAAATCATGTTGCTACTCTGGATAACAGTCAGAAAGATAACAGTCCTGAAAGAGAACTTTTTTCTCCCCACAAACAGTTCTTTTAAGCCAAAATTAGGAACTCATGAGCACAAGCTTACCTATTCAATGCTGTATTTTAAAAAAGGGATTAATCCTGTGAGGAGAAAGCTTACTGCAGTATTTATGGGGGCCATTTTGGGGGGAAATATTGATATGAAATGAGTTATTGCTCTGCTTTTATGGTGACTTCGCATCTAAATTCCCTGAATATTGTGAGTTCCATGTGTGTCTAGAGGCCATGGTCACAAAATGTGGAGATAAATATTGTACAAACCAAGGACGAACATCTTCATCTGTAGTAACATTTTGTTTGGTCTTGTCTTTCAAAACCAGAAAGCCAATCTGTATTTTTAAAGCTTTCAGAACTCAGTGTGTACTCATATTCAAAGTTTTTTTTAAATAGCAGCATCTTGGACTATCCAATACACCCTGAGTTAGCAGAACATTTTCTCTGAACCTGTAAACCACAGGAAAAGGCTATGGGGGGTGGGGGGCAGAAGAGGTAACATTGATAGGAGGAAATCCACACACGAAATCCAGTGGCTTTGAAGTTACTTGTGTATTAAAGGGTTCCAAATGTGTACCTTTAAGATAAACTGTGCTGTACTTATTTTGAATGTATTTAGGATCCTCAAAAAACTTAAACCTAACCCAGTGGAAAAAAATGATCAAGACTGGAAAATGCATAGAAATGTGATTCCTTCGTGTCTGCATGCAGTGTGGTTCTTGCATGTGTTAACAAGATTGGCAAACCCCAGGAGCTTCAGAAGTTTGTTTCAGATAAATTTGTCAGGGCTTTTTTTGTCTGTATGCTCTTTTGCAAATTACAAGTAAACAGGCATTTTCTACAGCTTTCAAATATTTGGGCTATGTGCCTTTTGGAGGAATCTCTTGTTTTTTTCTTTGGACCTAATGGACTGTAATTTTGGAAAGACATATGCTTCTTATCTTTCCAAACCACTTTGTTTGTTCTTAGTTTATGATGAGCTTATAAATAAAGTCATATAACTTAACACTGTTATTCTAGAGTCCTACACAAAAGGCCAAATCCTGATCTTGTAGAAGCAAGTGACAAAAGCTTACTGGTTCAGGTAGCAGCTTGGGTAATGCTGTAAATTTTCATTAAAATTATGGAAAGTTATTCCCACCCTGGACACAAAGTTCCCAGCTATTTAATGTACAAGTCACTTCCGTGACTTGTTTCTTGTGCCAAAGAAAGATGAATTCACTGTCAAAATTAGACATTGAAATATAACTTTGTGGCTCCATTAAAGTCAATAACTCATTGTGTTAATTATGTAATGATTGCTAAAGGTTTTCTGAAGCCTTGTAAGACCCAATAATTCCTTACATGAAAAAAAAAATCAATTATATAGGTTGCTTCCAATTCATAGTTACTTAATTCTTAATTTTTATCACTAGATGAGTTAATTGTACATCTTCAAAAATCTCTGCCCCTTACAAAATTAGCTCAAATAAATAAGATTTTTAAAAGCACTACAACATTAGCATTGTAAATAATTCTTACTGATGAGATTCAGTTCCTCTTGTTTGGTCACTTTTCTCAATTAGTTTAAACTGTTAAAAAATCTGAATACTCCAAACTAAATTTCAAAATCTGGCAGACAAAACAGATGAGTGTCTGTGTGTGTCTGTTGGACAGAAATGACATCTAGTGGTGATGCTCAGCATTTGTCTATTCCCAGCAGAGCTCCCAGTAATTGGCCACTGGCTGTTTGTCTCGATACACCATACGGCATCAATCATTATGTGGTTGACCAGGCTCTGCTTGCTTTAATAAAATGACAGATTTTTGGATGTTTTATGAGCTACCCTCTGAAATCCTTTAAAACAATTAGAACCCAATTTGTGCAGAGTTGAAAAATCTATTGTAATATTATTAGGATGAATTGGGAATTAATTTTTTTTCTCTTTATGGTATCCTCTTGAGAGGATACTCAGTCTCCAGCCCTTGTACTGTCTATCTTTTTATTATCCTGGACAATAGTGAAAAAGCCAAAGCACTTTTACAAAGTGCTGTAAAAATGGTACACAGGGACACTAAAGTTATATTGGGGATGTTTCTGATCTTGTTATTCATACTCTGTCAATGGCAGACAGCTTAAAAACAGGCACGGGAGCAGTATATAGAGAGAGGCGTCACAGCAGTGCTAGGAGAGAGTTCAGCCAGTGGTTTACTGCAGACTAGAGACTCTTGACTGAAGGTGGAAACAAAATAAACATAGGGCATGTTGGAAATGGTTGGTGGAGCATCAATAAAGTGATCAGAAAATGCTTGGTGTGAAGGTCTGTCGTCACCAGTTGGCAGAGGGTGACCTGGAGTGCCATATGTTGGTGCTCTCTGGCTGATGTACAGGTGGCAGATGTCTTTTGCCAAGGGCAGGAAGAGACACATTTTGGGCAGGCAGGGGGCTGGGGGTGCAGAGAGGATGGCCAAAGCTGAGCCTATCTCTGGCCCTTTGAATGGGCAGTTGGTTTGTCAGAGAAAAGTGGCTCAGGGCCAGTGTTACTTAACACACTGCAGGGCTGATCTTAAGGTGTTTTCTTCCCAGAGGAGATTTTTTTAGCTTAAAAGGTGAAAATATCCTATTTTTCTGATTTCTTTCCCCAATACTCTATGACAAAGTAGTCACACTGTTCCACGTAAGACTTTGTTTTGTATGATGTCTCAGTCCTGCAGAAGCCTGACAAATTTGCTTATGTGCCTGGTAGGTTTGAGTGGTGGGCTAAGAGCTGGGTGGTGTCGGTGCTCCAGCACAACTCAGACAAGGCAAGGAATGTGCAGTGCTCTGGTCCAGCCAAGCCATTTGCTAGAGCTGAGGGAAGGCTACAGAGTTGCCCCAAACATTTTCATTCTGTGTTTTCATTATCTTTGTTTCAACAGTGTCTGTTCACCAGCCAGCTTGTGCTCTGTGACAGTGTGACTTTCCATGGTGGGTGAGAAGGCATACAGAACCCAAACTTTAATTATCAATAGAAAAAGTCTGCTGGGCTTGCACATTCATCTGCCAGATAAGCAAACCAGATTTCATTAACCAGCCACAATTAACCAACACAGAGCAAATACCAAGTACCTGTATAGAAATTATATTCTTTGTAAACATTAAAAATAAACAGTAGAAGCAGTCCTACCAAAGAATCTGCAGAGTATTTTCATCCATCTGTAAGCATGGAGATATTATGAACTTTGGGGCCATGTGTGTTTAAAAGATGATGTACAGGAAAAAGGCTAGGTCTGTGCTGGAGATAAGCAGAATGCCAGTAAAAGCTAAACACCTTGTACATGCACAAAATTTCCCCTTTCCAGCTCCTCTAGGCACATCTGCTGGTGCAGATGCTCTGCCTGTGTGTGAGGAAGAGGTTCCCTCTGGTTTCGCTTCCTGAGAGGATGCCCTAAATATTTCAAAGCCACACAGCAAGTCAGCATGAGGCTGAAATGCTACTGAGAGCCACATCTGCCTTCCAGTTTGGAGGCCCTTACCTCTAGACTTACTATGATTCTCCTCCTGTTTTGTACCACCTTGCTGGCCAGGTCTCCTGGAGCTGAAAGCTTCACTTGGAATTTTACAAACAGTAAGAGCAAACTACAAGAGTGAGTGGTTGTTTCAGCATTTCCATAACCTCCAGGCGCTCACTAGCTGGATCCCCCTGTGCTTGATCCGCCCCTTACCGTGCCGTTGCTGTTTGGTTGCAGTCCGTGATGCTCCTGCTGCACAGCCAGCGCCGCTACATCTTCGAGTACGACCAGTCGGAGTCGCTGCAGTCGGTGACGATGCCCAGCATGGTGCGCCACGCCCTGCAGACCATGCTGTCCGTGGGCTACTACCGCAACATCTACACCCCTCCGGACAGCGGCGCCGCCTTCATCCAGGACCTGGCCAGGGACGGGCGGCTGCTGCAGACCTTGTACCCCGGCACGGGCCGCAGGGTCCTCTACAAGTACACCAAACAGTCCCGGCTCTCCGAGATCCTGTACGACACCACGCAAGTCACCTTCACCTATGAGGAATCTTCTGGGGTTATTAAAACAATACACTTAATGCACGATGGGTTCATCTGTACCATCAGATACAGGCAAACAGGTTTGTCTAACTGTGACTACTTCGCTAAAGTTTTTGGCTCCTTAAAATGTGACACTCATTCCTCATTCGCAACACCCTGATCGTGCACTTACCTGGCATGAAACTCCATTATTTTTATGTCTACAAGTTCTTATATTTTATGTTTCACTAGAAAAATATGTGTGTATATCTCTGTATCTGTGTCCATAGGTGAATATAGCTGTCCCACTTGAAATACAGTTTTCTTTTTATTGCTTGGTATGGAATAGCTCTTAGGATGTTTTGTTGGTTTTATTCCTCTGTGTGGATATTTGCTAAATACTAAATCAAGTTGGTTTATTGTTTGTATTTTCAAGTTTCCCTGTTTACACCATAATATAACATAAATTCAAAAGGACTGCTTACATGAGGAAGGAAATCACCATGTGAAATAAATTTAGTTTAGAATTATCTTGTAAGTAAATAGAAATCATAATTAGGAATAAAACAGCATTCATTTAAACAAATATTAATAAAATATAAACAATCTGTAGACCAAGCATTAATAAGGTTTGTGAGAGAACAATCTAAAATATTCTTAGTTAATGGTCTTTTCTGAGACAGCTATGGAGAAGTAAGGCTAAAGGACATACCTGAGGTCATATCCTGTCTGTCCTAGATCTGTAGGGTAAGTAAACCAGGGGCATAATTCATTATTTTTCTTGGTTTTCCTCCTTTCTGTATCTGTTTTGGACAGGTCCCCTTATTGGTCGTCAAATCTTCAGGTTTAGTGAAGAAGGACTTGTAAATGCCAGATTTGACTACAGCTATAACAACTTCCGTGTCACGAGCATGCAGGCCATGATCAACGAGACGCCCCTTCCCATAGATCTGTACCGTTACGTCGATGTTTCTGGCAGGACTGAACAGTTTGGAAAATTCAGTGTCATTAATTATGATTTAAACCAAGTTATAACCACCACTGTGATGAAGCATACCAAAATCTTCAGTGCCAATGGTCAGGTGATTGAAGTACAGTATGAAATTCTCAAGTCTATTGCTTACTGGATGACCATCCAGTATGATAACATGGGTCGCATGGTGATCTGTGACATACGTGTGGGGGTAGATGCCAATATAACGAGGTATTTTTATGAATATGATGCTGATGGTCAGCTCCAGACTGTGTCTGTGAATGATAAAACCCAGTGGCGCTACAGCTACGACCTTAATGGCAACATCAACTTGCTGAGCCATGGGAACAGCGCGCGCCTCACTCCTCTGAGATACGACCTGAGAGATCGCATTACCAGGCTTGGGGAAATTCAATATAAAATGGACGAAGATGGTTTTCTCAGGCAAAGAGGCAATGAGATCTTTGACTACAACTCTAATGGTTTGCTGAACAAAGCGTATAACAAAGTGTCTGGCTGGACTGTGCAATACTGTTATGATGGTCTTGGAAGACGAGTTGCAAGCAAATCAAGCCTAGGACAACACTTACAGTTCTTTTATGCTGATCTCTCCAACCCAATAAGAGTTACTCACTTGTACAATCACACTAGCTCAGAAATAACATCCCTATATTATGATCTGCAAGGTCATCTCATTGCAATGGAATTAAGCAGTGGAGAAGAATATTATGTTGCTTGTGATAACACTGGGACACCTCTAGCTGTGTTTAGCAGTCGAGGCCAAGTCATAAAAGAAATTTTGTACACCCCTTATGGAGAGATCTACCAGGACACAAATCCAGATTTCGAGGTTATCATTGGTTTTCATGGAGGACTCTATGATTCTCTTACTAAATTAGTTCATCTGGGGCAGCGGGACTATGATGTCATTGCTGGTCGGTGGACGACACCAAATCACCGTATATGGAAGCAGCTGAATGCTGTCCCACAACCATTTAATCTCTACTCGTTTGAAAATAATTACCCAGTTGGCAAAATCCAAGACGTTGCTAAGTATACAACAGGTAAAAGTAACCTGTCTCTCATGAAAATGTCTCTAACTAAAATAAAACTTCCTCTTGAATTGTATATGGATTCAACATTCTGGAAATCTTTTGCAAGACAAAAAGTCTCTAATCTTAAATCTATTGAAGTAATTTCTTTAATAGATTGCATCTTACTGAGCTCGATCTGTTTTCTCTAACATTTATGGTAACCAAGAAAATAATTAATAGCTGCCTCTGTTGCTTTTCTCAGTGCTAAAATTAGGGGAAGATTGGAAGCAGCTTAATTTAAATTTTTTCTATTATAAATAGATAGAAGGAACAGTATTGATTTGAGTATAGCTATGCTTTGTAACCAAATAATTTCTTTGCTACAATAAATGCTGTAGCTAGTGCAGGAAACATAAATTGATGTGAAATCATTATTTCTGCATAGCTGGAATTTCTGCAGACTGCCCTCACTTTTTCTAGGATTTATAAGCCTTTTTGCCAGCAATCTTTTCTTGTTTTGTAGACATTGGAAGTTGGCTAGAGCTGTTTGGTTTCCAGTTACACAATGTGCTGCCTGGATTCCCAAAACCAGAGATAGAAGCTTTGGGGACAACATATGAACTTCTACAGCTTCAAACAAAAACCCAGGAGTGGGATCCTGGAAAGGTTAGCAAACATTCTCTTCAGCTGCTTTTAATACTAAATTAAGGCATTTTAATAGAAAATATTGGATACCAAGGAAAAATGTGACTATATCTTTTAACATAATAGGCAAAGCAAATAATATAAGAATGCTAGAAACTTTAATGTTGTCAATTATGTACTGGCATCAGAGTGGAGGAGAGGTTCAAGGAGAAACTTTTAGCAACACAGTGAAGAAAATTTGCAGCTATTTATAGAGAAAATATCCAAATTTGAGGTGCAGAATACGCAAAAGGGTAAAAGTGTTTGTTGTATTGAAAAAAACCACAGAAAATCTTGTGGAATTAAAAAACCAGAACAGCATATTTTCATCTTTGTTAGCAAACATGCCACAAGCACTGGAAAATCACTGAGGGTATAAACAGCTTTACAAGTCAGTAGCTCTGCATAATTATTGCAGGAAACAGAAATGCTGCTATGGATTTGTAAGGGGTCTGTAAATCTTAGCCTTACTCCAGGGCTTGTTTTCAGTAACAAAGAGCCAGACAGCAGCTATCAGAGTCCAGCAATCAATGTGACTGCAGCAGGACCAACTACCGATATTCTGAGCAGGCATTCACCTTTTGCATATGAACATCTGTTAACAAAGAAACATGATTTTGTAAAGATGCCTTTCCGCTATTGTAGTCAGGAAAGAGAAGCTTAGAGCATTTGAGAGTTCACATTCATGTTCCCAGCATTTAAGACAGTTACCATTCATCAAGTGCAGAAGGCTGAAGGGTCAGAGCTCATGCCAGATGTGGAGCATGTCCATGGAAAATTACCACTGAGATGTTAAGCTTTTCCAAGGCACAGAAAAGATGTAATGATAGGTATAGTGTTCAAAGACAAAGAGGGGGTTGGAGTGAAGTTTCTTCTAGCCTCTATGGGGAGCAAGATCTACAGATGTGATGTACTTGTCTATTGTTCTAGAAGTCTCAAGACCTTCACAACCTGCTTTCCTTAAAGAATGGGCTATAAAATTCATTACCACAGTTCTACGGAAGATGTAATTAAACACAGAGACTAAGCAGAGCCACATGAAAGGGCACAGCTTTGAATTCAGGTTTCCCTTAACTGCTAAGGGCTGAAAAACCAGCCAATAGAGTAACAGTTCAAGGGGAAGGAAAAACAGAAAGAACAAATACAAAAATAGATTTGTGATAAATACGTTTGCATTTGTTTCTTAGAAATGAAGGAGTCCAAGAGAAAGAAAGCAGTGCCGTAAGTGATTAAAAAGCCTGTGCATATGTCCAGGTTCTGTAGGTGTGCACGATACTTTCCAAACAAATTGAAGAGCCATTCTAAGCAGTTAAGAGATGAGTAGGGTGAGATACTATAATGAACTTCAAGGTACCGTGCCTGCAAACCTGACTGATATTTTCTTTTCCAGACTATCCTTGGTATTCAATGTGAGCTACAAAAGCAACTCCGAAACTTTATATCCTTGGACCAACTTCCTATGACGCCCAGGTATAGTGATGGCAAGTGTTCTGAAGGAGTGAAGCAACTGAGATTTGCAGCTGTTCCTTCAGTATTTGGAAAAGGCATCAAATTTGCTATAAAGGACGGTATAGTGACAGCTGACATTATCGGGGTGGCTAACGAGGACAGCCGGCGCATTGCTGCCATCCTCAACAACGCTCATTATCTGGAGAATCTGCATTTCACCATTGAGGGCCGGGACACCCATTACTTCATCAAGCTGGGCTCTTTGGAAGAAGATTTGGCCCTGATTGGCAGCACCGGAGGGCGCCGCATCCTGGAGAACGGCGTCAACGTGACGGTGTCGCAGATGACGTCGGTGATCAATGGCAGGACTAGACGCTTTGCCGACATCCAGCTCCAGCACGGCGCGCTCTGCTTCAACGTGCGCTACGGAACCACGGTGGAAGAGGAGAAGAACCATGTCCTGGAGATAGCCAGGCAGCGAGCTGTGGCTCAGGCCTGGACTAAGGAGCAGAGGCGGCTGCAGGAGGGGGAAGAAGGAATTCGGGCATGGACAGATGGAGAGAAGCAGCAGCTTTTAAGCACTGGGCGGGTACAAGGCTACGATGGATATTTTGTTTTATCGGTGGAGCAGTATCTTGAACTTTCTGACAGTGCCAATAATATTCACTTCATGAGACAGAGTGAAATAGGCAGAAGGTAACAAAGAAAATCTCTGCCTTTGCGTCACCAAAGACTGCCTGTTTTTAAACGTAAAATGGTTTATTGTATTGGTTTTTCTAGATCAGAACTCTGTATATATAAATATAGAGGAAAAAACATATCCAACTGCCTTTAAATGTGACAGAAGATGGTATTTTAATATCGTTTGTTTAACTCTTTGAGAGATGACAGTGACAATTTTTAGTTCTTGTGTGGCAGTATTCAAAAATTTCAGAAGCAGAGTCCTGCGAGCCGAGCGGCGCGACCTGCGCGCGAGGTGCCCAGGGTGACACCGCACAGCCCTGCGGGGTAGGGGCGAGCGCCACGTGCTCTGCCTTCTCCTAAAGAAACACAAGTTTTTTGTTGTTGTTGATTTATAATTCATCAGTTATTTAAATGGTTACAGAGCCTGATTCTGCAACCCTTATTTACTGGGTATCTTTTATCCCAGTGAGATCTCCCATAAGTTCAAGGGATTGCATACAGAAACCAGACTGTGTATGGAAACTTCACAGCTGCTCACCAACCCCACATATATTCCTCACAGTTAAATGCTAAGGGATTTTCTAACCTGGGAAATCTGGCTTGGGTTGGATTCAGGACGTAAAAGGATGTCCCCTATGGCCTTTGCTCGGCCATGGCCGCCCCTCAGCCACTCCATGCTGAACATCACATTGTGTCCACTCGTGCATGTCAGACCTCTCTCCCAGAGTTTTCCTTGGCACTGGGATATACTAGGGTCTGGCAGCACACACAGAGCTGCCAATATGCTTGGTGGCACCGTGCTGGCCAGGCTTCAGCCAGAGATGAGGTGGCTAAAGCGGGTTAGTGGGCACTGCAGTCTTCAGGAGGCTCTCCACTGGCATGTGTGCTCTAGGCTGGACTTTAACCCAGTGCTTTGGGAACACCCCAGCTGGAAGCCCTCACAGAGCAGTGTCAGGCCATGCATCATCAGTCCTGTCCATAATCACTAGGCCAGGACTTGTCTTCACACAGGTGATTTGGAAGGTGCAGTATTGTTTGGTTTAGACATCATGTTCTTTTCATCTCAGATTAATAATCCTGTTGTAGTACTAATTTTTTTGAGCCTGAAGAAGATTGGTGGGTTGGGAGTTGATGAACCTAAGTGTGGATAGTAAATATGTTGATAAACGTAGAGCATTTCGGGGATGACTCTTCACTTTTCAGCTCAATATCTAGAGCACATAGAAAAGCATTATATTGCATGGACAGAAATTTTTATTTCCCAAAGTAACATGCACTACTGGCACAGTTACTTCATAGCAGAGTAGGTGATCCTTCCTCCAGCTTGGTTTTTTTAAAGACCTGATTATCAGGAGGTGGGCCGGGCACAAAGGGAGGGGAGGACGGGCAAGCAGCTTTCCAGAGGGATCTAGAAGTCTTGTTATAGAGCCTGTGTATCCGTAGCAGTGAAGTTATTGCACATTTCTTTCAGAACAGACATAGTAAATATATTGAAAAAATGTCTGCTCATATTTACGAAAGCCAATGAAGTGCATTCTTTATCTTTCTTTTTTTCCCCCCACTTTTCTTTTTTCCTTTGTTTTTGGGCAAGTGGAGCAGACTGTACCCAAGTTAGAGATGAGCCTGAATTGGCACCTGAGATCTGAGCCCCTCGCTGGGGTTTGAGCTCAGGTCTCAGCCTTAGCCCATTACCGTCTCTTCCCAGATTCCTTTTGCTCCCCTGGGAGCCAGCGCAGCTTTGGGGGTGCAGGATCAGGCTGAGTGGGAGCCTGGCCCCTGAAATCCTCCTCTGTCCCCAGCCAGGGGGACCTGTGGACCAAAACCTACACATACACATTGTGATCCGGCTCATCATTAACTAATGTACAGAACAGGGAGCTGACAACATCCAGGTTTGACAGCTCAGATTTCTGTAATTTTCCATAAAATCACGCAGAATTTGAATACCTCCACACCAGCCTAAAAATGGACCTTCAAATCCTTGAGCCTCTAATACACTTTTAATCAATGGAAAACTAATTTATGAATTGTATATAGAGAGTGCATTCATAAATGTGATGATGTATTTTATCACTGATCCAAGATGTCAATATTAGAGTCTATTTTACTTATATTTTAAGCAATTATACTTTTTTGCAATTCACTAATGAGGATCATTTTCAAACTGCTTTAAATATCCATTATAAACAAATATTTGGAGCTATTAGAGTTACCTTGAACAGTGCATTTCTAGTATGTAATACATATTTAGTTAGCTTGTGCCTTTAGTTTCTTAAAGTTATATTTGTATTATATGCAGGAAATGCACTTTGTATTACCTACAGCTGTGGTTTTTAATACTGCCTTGATTACTGTTGTTCTCATGTTATGCCAAAAGGTCAAAAAGTTAAATGTGTTACAAGTTTGTCTTTGAAAGTAGGTTTGGCATTTTCCCATTTCCTGGGTGCAGTCTAAGGTACATTTTGAACAATATTTCTTGTGAGAATACGGTTTCATTAAGACCCACATAACATTACATGGCCCAGTTACAAAAGCAAAAAAATGCCTTCATCATAACAGTTTCTTAAATTTAGGAAACTAAATATAAATGTTGTGTTGAGATGACAGTGCTCAAGAAACAAGTTATTGCTGAAAGAGCAAGCATGGGAGATTGAAGTCATATCACAGCTCCACATGGGCCAACCAGCAGTGATTTGTGAGAACTACATGAACAAATACCTTTGGACCGTCTTGTTCATCAACAACCTCAGATGGAGGCAGGGATTATTTCAGTCTCCATTTTTTTTCCTGAGTAGTTAGAGCAATTTCTCAGTGGGTTTGGGTTTTTTTTTTTATAGTTCTCCTTTTATTTTTTTTTTATTTTGTATTTTGCACTATAACCTAGAGACCCAATTGAGAAAAAAGAAAAACAATAGCATGGAAATTTTTACTGTTATTTAGATCAGATAATTTGATGCTAGCATTCTGCACTGCAAACAAGGCTCTGAAAGAGGGAAAAATAAAATAATTAAAATAAATATAAAATAAATAAAAATAAATAAAATCCACTATTGCACACTATCCTGTAGCAAAGTACCTACCATGAGAAATACATGCTATATTTTTTATGACAGCCAAACAAATAGTGTGTACAAGTAACATTTCCTTTGCTTTCATATTTATTTAGTAAATCTAGAACATTTCAAAGTTATAAATATATATATATAGATATCTATGTAGAACATAGCCAAATAAATATATATGAACTGGTCAATGTGCAAGTGGGTATACACACCTTGGCTCTTTGGTTGAGCTCTCTCGCGTCCCTCAGCTGGGCACTGGGCAGAGGGGGCCTCGTGCTCTGGCCATGCTCTGGGGTCCCACCCTGCACCCCCTGCCCATGGAGCCCCCCAGGGCTGGGCCGGAGGCAGCAGCTCCTCCAAGGTAAGCAATGGGTGCTGTTGGAAGCCAAGGTGCTGTTCCAAAAGGGAAAGTGGTTTAGGCAGAGGAGCTTGTGGTTCAGCCGAGCCAAAGGAGACAGGCAGTGCCCGGGGGTGTCCATGTGTCCGGGGCGTTCGCCAGGTGCGGCTGATCCGACGCAGTGACACCCAAGTGACACCCGGCTCAGGCTGCACCAACAGCCCCAAGGGTTTTCCCATCAAACACTGGCTGCTATTTAAACCTCTCCTTGATACAAAACATTACCAGGTTGAAAGCACCCTGACTGCCAGAGGAATCACTTCCAGGCAGAAACTGGGAATGGTGGAGTTGGACTCGCTGTGGATTTGTCTGGGCATTTGTCACCTGCCATTATTTGTCTAAGGAAAAGTGTTTGACAATTTCCAGTTTTTCCTTAGATCTCGTGGTGGACTTTAGCCTTTTAATAAATGTTAGTATATCAGATTGTGTCCTTGACAGTATTTTACTTGTATGAACCATGATAAAACATTAAAATCTTCATACTCTTCTGGCAGAAGTGTCAATAAACAAGAACGAGAAGCATAGCATACAATATATGTCAAAGTAATGTTCCTTTTTAGCTTTCTCATCAACAGTAAAAAATGTTTACAATGTATGCCAAGATCTTCACTTTCTGTCTAACACCAGTTAGAGGTTCTGATCTTACAGAAATTGTGTTATAATGGCCTCAGCCTCGTTGCTAGGAAACAATAGATCCCAATTTTTTTATTCCTGCTCTAACTCCTGTGCTGAATAGTGACTGGATACTGTACAGGTTTATGTTATATGGCTGCAGTTAAATGGTCTGATGCATTTTGCTCTGGGTTTCAGACCAGAAGCATGCATTTTCTACAAGAACATCCCAGCAACACACTGTAAATATTGAAAGTTAATATATTATGTGTCGATATTTGAAAAAGAAAGTACTTTGACTATTTCATTTTTAAAAAATAAAGGTGCAAACTTATGGCATGTGATGTTGTCTTTGTTTACATCAGTTTACATCAGTATTTGAGATATTCTGGTCATGTCAGTGAAAGGTGCTTCCAATAGAGCTAAATGAAAACTTCAGCCAATATTGATTGAATCAAAAGTTGGGGGCAGGATGTTGCTTAGCAAGATTTAATTTTAATTCTGATTCACCAAAGTTCATGGTTATAACTCTGCAGGTTTCACTGCAGGTGAAATCCCAGCCAGTTTCCGTGTAAAGGTTATTATATTTCATCAAAGCAAATGTGAGAGAGAAAAAACATTCTGTTAAATGCCTTTGCACTCCTGATAACAGTGTGGGTGAAGTCAATGTTGCTGGCAGTGTGAGTGGCAAAGTTTAAGTATCTGCATGTTCTTTAAAGCTGCCTCAAATAGATGATGATGAATGATTCTGTGTTATCAAAAGTATGTGCCCAGGAAAATAAAACATTAAAAGCCCAGTATGTGCAGCAGAGAGGAGCACATGAATGGAGAGGCACAAGGAATGCATAAGGCTAAAGGAAAGGTTACATGGTGAAAGACCATGGAACAGCTGGGCTGGGTAAGAACCAAGCAGGAGGGCTGAGGCTGTGCTGGGTGTATGAGAAGGAAGCAATTCCAAAGGGGTGGGTACTCCAGTAGAAAAGGGAAGAAAACCAGCCTGGGATATTGTATTGATTGAGTGCTGCAGGAAGGCTGTCGCAGCCATAGGCAGGGAGCAGGGGAGGGCTCAGTGGAGGCAAAGCCAGAGCTGAGGGAGCCTCAGTTGCTGCAGAGGGGCAGCACTGCCTCTGCTGGGAGAGAGAGCAGGGGCAGCACGGTGAGCTACAGAGCCACCTGCAGAGCTGGGGGTGGGAGGGCTGGCAGGGGAACAGGGCAGCAGCGGGGGGCTGTGCCCAGTGGGGCTGCAAACCTGAAGGAGATGGTGGGAGGGAAGCAGCAGGCGATACTGACATCATGTGCGAAGTCATACCAGCAAAATGCAGCTGCTGCTCTCTAAAAGGATCTGTAGCTCTTCACACCTAAGTCATTGTAGGAAATCAATATAATTTCCAAATTACTGTTCCCATAACCAAGCATCTACTTCTTGTCTCACAGGCACCAGCAGCTTCTCTCTGTTTCCACCTTGTTTAAGCCTACAGCAATTTCAGACCCTTGGGTACCCAAAAGAAACAATACAAGCCTCTGTCTTAATAATTTACACCAGAAACTGAAACGACATTCTCAGCTTTAAACAGAAATGGCATCTTCCAGCGTATTTTATGTATTTTTCAGAAGAACAATGCACTTCTGGAGTCAACCACAGCCAAACCAGTTATCCTCAGCTCACTGCACCGCAAAGCGGGCGAGCAGCTGCTGCTTGTGTGCTGTGGGTTTTCCACATGCAGCCACAGCCTCAAGTCAATATAGGACAGTTCTATAGGAAACAGCCCCTGGGCAAAGTTCTTCCCACTGCATGCATCCCTACCTCTGTGCAATCATCTGCCAGGGATGATTTCCAGGCACACCTGTTCCTGCTCCCAGGAGAGGCCAGGTGAATGAGGGGTTTAGACCCAGCACTTGGAAAGCAGGAGAGCTCCCTGGGAAGGCTGGGGCTGCACACACACCCTGCCAGCACCCAGCAGCTCAGCAGGCTTTGGAGAAGCGTGGTTTGCAAAGCTGGAGAGGAGCTGCCAGGGACCAGATGCCACAGGCTCACAGGAAGCTGGAAAACCTTTAAGGCAGGAGGGAGGAGAAGGGAAAGCTTCAATGGGCACAAGTGACAGCAAACCAGCCAGTGCATTTGCTGAGTTATGTAACGATAAAAAAAACAGCCTTTAAATATTTCACTAAAGAGAAAATCATGCTGGATCTGCCAGCGTATGGCACTGTATTAAGGTAAGACTAATTTCAACCAACAAGCACACGTATAAAGAAGGCACAGAGCAACATATGTAGGTGCAGTGTAAAATATGATGGGACAATTCCCCATAGATGAAATTTGGCCTTCAATTAGACAGAAACTGAGTAATGAACTGAAAATGCCTCAATCACTTTACAATATTGTTGCCCACTAGTCCCTGTTAAGACGGGGCTGTTCATTTATTGCACTCATTCCTACTGTTGGTTTACAAGAAACTTGAGCTTCACAGAAAATCTTTTATTGCTTGCACTGTCTCACTCACACACTCAGAGGGGGTAAAAATGTAAACCTTTCAGCCTTATCAAATGTTACTTGCAGCATCCACCTTGCTGAATCATGGATTTGCAGCCCACTTAGTTCTGTCATTGTTCACATCCAACTTGCCTTTAGTGAGGTGAAAAACAAGGCAGGTGTGGGGCCTCTTTTTGCGCTACCAACTTGCAGGTGGCAGTGCCTGGTGAAATTCAGTCAGTTTTGTTCTCCCTGAGTCTGTAGCCTGGCATTTCTAGAAAAAGCCTCTTTCTCTCTTAGGAAATATTTTCAGCCTTCCAAGATCTGCAGAAGAGACAGGTATAGGCATAAAACATAACCAGAGCAACCCAAAGGTGCCTATACAATGTTTAAGAGTTGTTTTTCTGTAATTACATATATTTTTGTAGACCATTTGTATTCGCTGTTAATCTTCTGCTTTGGAAGGGAGCACATGAGACTCGCATTCTTGGTAGTCAGGACCATTTATGTTTGTTGAAGCATGGCCATTGGTGGCAGAAAGCAGCCATTTGGACCAGATGCATCCCCTTGCACACAAACAAGGCAAGGCCCTAGCTGGGGTCCCTCCCAAAGCCCACAGGAACTCACACAAGCCTACCTGGCAAAAACCCACAAAGAGATAGTCCAGACTGTGGACTGCAGTGCAACACAGCCCTGTCTTCTCAAACACAGCCCTATCTCCTCAAACATAGCCCTATCTCCTCAAAAATAGCCCTATCTTCTCAAACACAGCCCTGTCTCCCCAAACAAGAGGGCTATAGGACACCCAGTCTGTTCAAAAGTGTTTCCTGCTCTCTGCCAGTCCATTAGCACAGTGCCATCACACTTGTTCCAGCCCAAGTACAAAAGGCACATCCTCTGAGTTCCCCAGCAGCCTCATGCTAAACCTGCACAGCTGACAAGTCCTCTAGATTCAAAACTCCCCTCCAGGAGCCCAGCAGCAGCATGGAAACACACAGAGAGGAAAAGAAAAGCTGTCATGCAAAAATATTTTTTTTTAACTTGTGTGCAAGGATGGCTTGTTTCAAATACAGGGAACATCTAAAAGCAAAGAACAAGGCTTTCCACTTCATTGGGTGTTCTCAGTTACTCTGTGCATTACTTAAGCTCTTGATCATTGTGAAAACTACAGATTTTGTTAAAGGGCAGAGCAACTGGTTTGATGGGAAATCAGTTAGTGGGGATCCTCATGGTGTCACATCTGGAATGCCTTTAGGAACTGTATGAATGACAAACACACAGCCCATCCAAAGCAAGGACACTTTAATGTAAACAATTCTCCTAAGGTTATGAAAGGGGACTTGCTCAAGTCTGCATAAATGCCAACCAGAACAAAGCAAAGCAGGATCCAAAGTTAAGCAATGTAAAATTAATAACTAATTATTAATTAAGAACTGATCTTGAAGGGAAAAATATTTTTACTTGACAGTACAAAGGGGGAACAAAAGACATTAAGGATTTAGCAGTTCATGCTTTTTTATCCTCTCTTGGGAAAAAAAAATCAAAACCAAAAAATAACCCACCCTAAGTTCAAAGTACTCTGAAACCTAAACTTCAACATCTTGAGCAATAAATTCTATGAAATACACATTTTTGCAAATGTTACAAGAAAACTCACAGAGTTGTATTTGCTATCATATAAATCATTCTGTTTTAAAGCATGGATTAGAGGAGATGCTGGAAGATGTGGTTATGTCACACTTGAGGAGACATCCTCATGATGGCTGCAGGTGGAAGTCATAGCCTTCATTCCTCCCTAAGAGAAATAATCACAAATATATGAACAGATGAAGACTGTAAGAAAATGGACAGTCCAGAAGACTCATCCCTCCCTGGGCGAGGGTGGTGGTGAGGGAAGGCAGCCATTGCTGCCATAGCACTCAGGAATACATATTCAAAATCCATTTTCTTATCACACTGACAGGCCTTGTCTGTAATGAGCACCGGAGTGACAGCATTTCAAATTACATGATAGCAAAGTTAGGGCACATTTTTGGCAATGTCTCTCTGCTGGCTAGTTCAGGTCAAATATACAAGTCTAAGACCTCTATCCCTGCCACCATGGATGGCTCTGCTCAGCTGCAGCCAAGGTTTCCTCCCCCCACCAGTACCTGGGGAGTAGCTGGCTTTCATGTGGTTGACAACTGGGTTCTGCAGGGGTGTTACAATGCCTTGGTTGGGTTTCTGGAAGGCCGAAATTAGGTTGTGCACTTTCCGAAAGAGCCTCCGGTGGACCCCAGGTGCTGTCTGCAAAGCCAGAGGGGGAGAGGTGAGAAGGGGTGCTGGGTACCCTGTGCTGGCACACAGCCCTTGTCCTCAGAAATGCACAGAGCTCCCAGGGAAGGAGCCAGCCATGGATGTGAACCACCTGATGCGCCAGTTCCGAGTCAATGAGTCGCACTGCTCTCTGCTTTCCCCAGGGCATCCCAGCCTGCCTACACTGAGCAGTTCCCAGCAGCATGGTGATAGAAAGGTGGAAGAGGGACAATTTCTTAATCACTACAAGAGAACCCACACTAATTACCCCCACTCACCTGCCATGCTAATTAGGCAGACTTATATGTGACCCTTTGCTATGTCTGACCCTGACTTACTGCAGCCAGTGGTTTAACCTCCTTACCAATTAATTTCTAGTCTGTATCAGTAAGATAGTTCCATCCTAGAAACCAGTGAGAATACCTAGAGAGCAACCTGGGCTTACCACAGGGAGGGCATCCTCACATCACTAAATTCCAGCAAGGACACAGCCTCTTTGCCAACCCTTCTTGGAGCACTCAGTGCTGGCTTATGTGTTCACTGAGTATTCCTGTCTACTTCTTGTACAAAGACAGCAACCAAATGTTACCCATTTATTAAAAAATGAGAGGCTTTATATATCTCTACAATTTTTTCAAACAGTATTAAATGAAACTATGTGTGCTTTTAATCAAAAATCCAACATTTGTATTAAATCCTTCAGGGCATTCTCATAACTCCACCAAAGTCAAAGGAGGACAAGCATGGATCCTGCCAGGATAGTCCCACTCAAGGGACACTGTTCTCACCCAGCAGCTGTGAGCTAAATCCAGCCTCCCTAGCATCAGCTGGAGTCTTCACACTGGCTGGGATTTCAAAGCAGTTTTAAATTCCCTGCCTCATTCTTGAAATACAGGTGTGACCTGAGCTTGCTCAGAGACTAACCAGCCACAGGGAAGGAAGCAGAAGCAGGAAAGAACCAGCTGCCTCTGGAGTCTGTTTTGGCCTTTGAGGCACAACCCATGGGGATAAGTTGGACCTAGGCTGCTGCATCTACCAGCTGAAGCCAGCATGGTCTCAGCAACATTTACTTGATGGTTTCTGTTCCTTAAGGGAACGGTTGATATCATGGATCTGTAACTAGGACCTTCTCCTGCAGAGGATGTACAGAGAAGCCTGGGCCTTCAGCACACCTATGGTGTGAAATTCAGGTAAGGTTTGCCTAAAATACAGCCAGGGAAAGCCCAAAAGCCCCACATTGAGTGCCAGTGGAGGTCACAGGCCAGACATTGTAGCAGGTCTATATAACACCAGAAAAACCTCACTGCAGATGTTGATGTCATCTGGTGCTCAGTCAGGGAATTACCCTCCACAGGTGGAGGCCCCTGGCATCCTGGAATCCTTCCACAGATGCCAGTGCTTACCCTGGCATGATGGGTGCACTGTCACCCTCACCCTGTCCTGAAAAACTTCTGTCTTGGGCACTCCAAATCCTAACCCTTACATCAACCTCCTGGTGTCTTATAGAAAGAATTACTGAGCACTATTCCCAAGGGTCACATGGATAATTATCTACTCCACAGTAATGTCAGTCACTTCCACCCCCTGGTCTGTTCAGAGTAACCCCAAGAATCAGTTTTGTGTTCCAGAATCACTTCTAATACAGTACTGGCCAAGGAATTATGCCTAGAAATTATATAATAGTTGAAATAAATGTTCATTAACATACAAACAGAAAGCTAATTATTAATTAATACACAGAGTACATCCAAAGGGAAAAATCATCAAATAAATAGGGATTAACATCCCAATTTCATCAACCTAAATGTTGTCTGTATTACTAGTAATGTTTTTCTGCACCCAAATTACCAGTTTCTTGTCAGATGGGCGAAAATATATTTTGTATCAAGTTTTGGCTATATTTTGCTCTAATGATTAATTAATCTGGATTAATGAATTAAAACACTGTACATTGAAAATTATTTCTTTAGTATTCTGACATTGATGGCACACAGGATAGAAGGAAACAGATTGTGCTTGTCAAATTATAAAACCACAATATTTTTGCCATTTAAAATGATGCACTATTGCATTATGCAACAGCTGAAATGAAACGGAATTAATTTATGAGTTCTAGACTGTCAGAAGTGGCACCAAGGCATCTTACTGATGCATGCACTCTAGATCGATTCCCATCAATGAAAATCAGACTAGGCAGAAACATGAATAATTTTAATATATTTCATTAAATCTATAATCTATATCAAACAGGATGTAGAAATTTTCAGAAGGGAAAGGAGAAGTACACACCTCAGCACTCCAGGATCCAGTTTCTGTCTGGGACACTCTGTAGGTATAAACATAACCCTGATGCCTGTGGGGGGGAAAAAAAAAAAAAAAACCAAAAAAAACCAGGTATTTATTATTCATTTCTCCTGACAGTTTTCACAAGCACTACACTGTTATGTGAGAGTTACCTCATCTGCTAACTTTTCCTTAAAAATAAATTCACCTCTAAAGGCTCTAGGTAGCTAAAAAACCCACTGGCTATTTGCAGTGTTAAACCCACTGGGGTTTTTTTGGGACGAGAGGGATTGGTCTGACTCGGATCTAGCTTAGCAGTATTCAGTTATTTTAGGTTAAATGGCCTTGCTTTTATTCCTTCCTCAGCATTTTTCTTAATTTTTTTTCAGTGAGGTCCTTTGATTGACACACACCAGAAACACTTTGCCTGCAAAAAGAGAAGGTGTATTATTGACAGGTAGCATTACTGTTCTGGGATTCATTGAAATGCAGATGTTAACATAAGCAATGCCACTACTGTAATTTATTTGGAAAGCTATACCCACATAAAGGAGTTAAATCAATTACTCTTTGCTTTGCCCATACATTCCCAACTTTCAAATACTGATAAAAGAGACATATAAGAGTATGGAATGTTCCTTCTTTTAAAAACAGAGTCTTTGGGGAATAAGGAGCCATAGACTAATGACATAAGGCACAACTCGTGCCAAAGTCACTCATGCTTCTCTCATGAACCCAACTCAGTGAATAATTTACATGGTAGATTACTACACTAATATCCAAAAATTTAGCTCAGAATCAATTAATAGGAGCTCCATGGGTACAACATTTCTTTAGATGGTATCAGATAAGAAAGATTGTATTGAATTCAAGCAGCATTTGGACTGTGCTCTCAGGCACATGGTGTGATTGTTGGGGTGTCCTGAGCTGTGCCAGGAGTTAGACTCAAAGACCCAATGGGTCCCTTCTAACTCAGCATTTTCTATGCTTCTATTTCACACTACATAGATTTACATGAAAACACAGCAGGATTTTAGGGACCATTCCCTATCTGACCATCAATTCTTATTCACAAGAAAGCAGAAATATACTGTATTTCTTTCCAGTTATGCACAGCATTATAGCAGTTACTACAAAATATGAGAAACCATCAGTGACACAGACATCATATGATTGCAATTACTTATGATCTGTGTCATGGCTCCTGGAAAAATTCCTGTTTAAAAGTCATTACAGCAACCTTTACAAAGTGGTGACTGCTATAATTTGCCCTAGAAGGAAGTTTCAAGAGCTGGCACTCTGCTACAACCCCGCCAAGTGGGAGCAAAATGCCTGTGGTGATTTGTGAGCTCTGCCCCCACCACTTGACTCCCACTGTGATTAGACACAGAGTGAAGGACACAAAGCTGCTCCCTCCCATCCAGGCTGCTGCAGGGAAAAGCTCCCTGTGCACAGATGAGACACTGCCCTGCTCTCCTCAAGTATGGGAATGTGCCTGATACTGCCCCACAATCCCACCACAATTTCATCCACCTCTTCATGTCTACCAAGAGTGCCTTTTCCCCAGACCTTCTATATGCCACCAGACAGACACGAAAAGCAGCTGCCCAAGCTCACTTCATGGAAACCCAAGGAGGAAAACAGCTATCACTGGTTTTGCCCTCTTTTTTTTCTCCAGCAAGCTGCAGTCCATCAGAGATTTGGACCTTGGGAAGAGCTGTGAACAACCACTTGGTTAAAAGCACATTCCTCTAAGCCACTAGATTATGAATGGTCTCATTCAGGGAATCCATTGTCTCCCTTTAGGGCCCTCAGACAGTCTTGTACCATCATGTTCTTTCTTAAAAGACTAAGAGCTGTGCCTGTGTCATCAGCTTTTTATAACATGATATTCACACTAATCTTTTTTTAAAAACCACAAGGAGCTTTCCTGTACCTAAATTTGTAGAACACCAGCCAATATATGGCTACTGAAATGAGGACTTTACAGGCCATAATGTACTGGGAAATACCAGAGAGGTCCTGGCATTTTGTTCCATCTCTTTGAAGTGGGTATTTAACCTTCTCCACAGTGATTTTTTTCAAGTCTCAAATCCACCAGAATCAGTATCTATACATCTAAAACTCATTCTCTTGCCTTCTATTTTCAATACTAACCTGTGCATAAGGGTATGAACGACCTGGTGTAGTGGGTGGCATCCCTGCCCACATCAGGGCAAGTTGGAACTAGATGATTAGATGAACTGGATGAATTGAGAATTTTAAAGTCCCTATGATTCTACTACCCTTGCTTGGTTTTTCGTTTTCTCAAAAGAAATGTTCTTCCCAAAAGAAATGTTTTTCCAACTGCTTCAGTCCCCTTAAAATCTGATTTTTCCACAAAGAGCATGGTTGTCTGGAAAGCCACTATTTGTTGTTTCTTTCATTGTTTCTCTACTTAAGAGACTGCATGAGTTAAAGAGGTAGAGAGGCTGTGGTGCTGTTCTGACTCTGAGCGGTCTGTTGGCTCTCAGCACTCTGCCAGAAAGGTTTGCTAAGCAGAATGAATTGAAAAATAGAGGTCAGATAAAATAATATTCCATATTGAAGTATGGTGAGATACAAGATTGGCAGCTATCCTGCATTTTTCAAAATATTACACTGTAAAATATTTCAGCTCAGCACAGGGAAAGCAGAAAGGGTAACTCAGATTAAAAGCCCATAAGGTTCTGAAAAAGGAACAAGAATTTGCGAAGATGGATGCTTTGGGCACAGTGTGGAGAATGGGAAGAGAATGACATTGTTATCACAGCCTTGTAAGGGACAAGTGAGAGCTCTCCACTCTCCTGGCAAATGTTCATGTTTTTCCCAGAGAAGGAAAGACTGAAAGATCTGAGGGATTTTACTATGCCGAAGTTGAAGAACACAACATTATCATCTGTTACTGGCTCTGAAGCCACCAGGAAAGTAAGACACTGTGTAAATGGGAGATGACCTGAACATCCACATCTGCCTCTTCAAAGGCAATGCACAAAGGAAGGAAGATGCATTTTGTTAAGATGATGAACAGCTAGGTCTTCCCATTGAACTACTTTCCATTGGGACCTTGGTCTCCACAAAATGAATTACAGCTCTTCTCGTAAGTACTCTCCCAATAAACGTGATCTTATCAAAACTTTCTGTTGTGCAGCAGGAACTTACTTCATTACCACTTCAAAGAGTTTTTTACCTTCCATTTACAAGTGATGTGATTTTGGGCCAAGTTTACTGCTACATGGGCAAAAGCCTCCCATGAGAAAGTTTTTTATGATTTAATCTACCTAACATGAACTAAGATCAGTGTGGGCTGAAGGAAGATTAAGGTGTTTTTCTTAAAAGAAAAATTAAACATACAAATTAAAATTGAGATTGTAGAGGACATTACCTTTCAAAGAGTAAAGCACGTAACACACGGCAAAAGTAGGTGAAAAAGTTGAAAAGGTGAAAAGGAAATGAGAAATTCCCCAGCTAACAGGAGAGGACAGCTCAATTTTCTACATTCTACTCTCTTCAAGGCAGGAAAAAAGCTCCTAGAGAGACACAATGTTCTTGCATGTGGTGTGATCTCAGGGAGCACTCTCAGCGACACCAGTGTACCAGCACATCTTGGAGGAGCCAGTTCATGACACCCAGGTAAAGATTCACTGAAGGGCTCCCCCACTCCTTTACCTGTCCCAAGGACTGACACAGCCTCACTCACAACAGCAAAACTGCTCTCTCCTGTCAGTGAAGCTCGAGGGACAGGAACAATCATGAATTAACATCTTGATGAATGAGGCTCTATAAATTTATCATAGGCAAAAAAAAGCCAAAATGCTGGTAAGGGGAAGCAGAAAAGAGCCATTGCTGTAAGGACAATACCAGACAGCACTTATGAAAGAGTGCTTTGGTCACCACTAATGACATTTTTGTGACATCTCACTTTTTTTTTCTTTCTTCAGAGGGAAGGATATGTTATACCAGCTGGGAACTGCACTAACACAGTCACTGTTTCAATACTTTCCCTTGGTAAACTTCGTCAAAGGAAAACCTAGAAAAAGTTGCTATTACAGGAACCAGTCCACTTTATATTATAGGCTTTTTTTTCTTTATAGCCAGACAGTTCCTCCCAAAGAGTTACCAAGGCATCATTCACAGATGACATACTGAAACACCATCTGTCTACCTGTCCTCTCCATTCCTCCTTTTTAGCTGTGATCAGACCTGTTAAGGCTGCATTTACTTTAACAGGTGAATGATTACAATCTTCTGCACCATTGAAATAGCCCAAGGACATTAAACACATGCTGCAGATTAAAATTAATGATGACATTTCAGCTGCATGGTATACTTTAAAGTCATTGCCCAATACTTTGCATCTCAGTTGGGAAATTTTATTAAACTAATTTTTTTCATTTCTGAGCCCAAAATTGAACACATTAAAAGGGAGAAAGACAGAGAGACAAGGGAAAACCATGTCAGCAATAAATTACATCAATTTCTTCCTCTGTAAGTATCTTTCTTTTCAGATGTCATTGCATTATGTCAATCAGCTCTTCTTACCTGGTACATTTACAACCTGACCTTACCTTGGAATTTCACTTTACAACATAGTTTATGAACCAGACCATGGTGTAGCCGACACACAGTGGTTCTGAGCATTAGACTGTCCAGAGTCGGTTTCTTATAACTTTGCCACATTTCAGACTGAAATTTCATTTCTTGGGTGTTTGCCTCACCCTTATTTAGGGATGGAGAAGGCAGAAGGGACAATGTTAGACAAAACAGTGCTTTTCCCATGTTAAAAAAAAAAATTCTAATTGTCAGAGGAGGGAATGCCCAGTTTTCAGAGTAAGACATAAAACCTGTTTGAAAGAAGGTATATCTCTTGCACTCTCTGAAAGCAGTAGTGGCTCTCTAGGCTGCAAGAGAAGCACTCTCTAAAGGTTGTTAGCAGTTGTAACATCACCATTTCTGGGCTGGTTGTACTATGAGCACTCAGCCAAGCAGTGTCCATGATCTCAAATGTATGTGTGTTGCCTAGATTAGTGAGATAAAAACCAGAAGGTAATTTAGTAATTGGGCATCTTTGACAGGAAGTTTGATATTAGCTGGGATGGATGTGGAAGGAAAGAAAAGAGGACCAACAGCAACGAACACTGAACCCCTGACAGAAAGACTAAATGAGTAAGGAAGGGGATATACAGAGGTAAAGTATGAAGGGGCTTGGTCTGGGAGTAGCACAAAATGCTGAAACAACCAGGAACAGAAGATGGGTGTTTTGGAAGCCCAAGTTGTATGAAACAAAGAAACAGACCTCAGTAATGCAAGCAAAGTCAGCAAGTTGTGCAGAATAACACTGGGTAGCCTCAGAATCCCTTCCTATGGTCCTTACACTGGGAACCCAAAGCTAGAGGGTACTGCAGACCTGGGCCTCCTGTGTCAGCTTTCTCTTCTGTGAAACAGAGTTAAACTCTTCATCTCTCAAGCAGATATAATGCTTAGAAACCACTTAATGCTATGGAGATGAGAACCACACTGCTCTGGAGAGGAGCCCTGCTGGGGAGATCAAGGGGGACTCCATGCTTTTGGAGTGGGGGTCAATGGCATGGAGCAGATGAGCATGAGAGGTCAGGATGGAGCCACTTCTGCCCTATCATAGGTGCTTAATGTAAGTGCAGATCAGCTCCTGAATGCCCAGAGAGACCAACTTCAGGCAGTTTCCTGGTGGGCAACCCTGGTCAGGGAATGTGGGTGATGGCATGGGCACAACAGGAGCTACAGAGGTAGTAGATGCCTACCACAAAGCCAAAACTCGTGAACTTAGGGAAATACACAGCACTGCCTCGGAGCCTTTCAGCTTCTTCTCACTCTCTCCTAGAATTTGTGTTTTCTGTTTGACAAACAGCCTGATTCCCTCATATTTAGGTCTCAGCTAAGTACAGCGACTTAGAAATTACCACCCATCAGCTAACTCAAGCTGAAGAAATAGCATTCACATTGAGATCATGTGCAAGATACAAGCTCTATGTCTGCAAGAGTGAATAAAATAGTTTAAACTGGTGTTTACAACACCTGAAAAGCCCAAAAGAGTGACTGTAGCTTAAATCACAGCAGCACTTGAGTGAACACTTCAGTCACTGATTTCTGTCACTGATTCCTTTAGCAACACTTCTTGTGGGAAAAATTTACCCTCAATCAGTAACACATATTAACTTGATGTAATGGTGTAGCATTATAAAGAAAATGCATTATCTTGGTTTTCTCTTCTGAAATTAAAAAAAGCTTAAAAAATAAAGTTAAGTCTTGTGAAATAGCTCTGAATTTATGCAGAGATTTCTGTGGAAGATTGTCAGTATCCTCACCACTTCAACACTCCTACCCTCTGAAGAAGTGCTGCTGATTTACCTAAAGAGCAAGTGTGTAGCCTTTCTGAGCAGAGTTTGTGTCAGTCTGGTACAAGGAGATTCCAGCCAAAAGCAATAACTCATAGAGAAATTTCTTGAAATTCAGAAATAAAGTAAGAATTTATTCAAATCTGAGATGCTAAATAGGAGGATATTACTTATGGCAAACCAATAACTTAGCCTCCCACTAAGTTTCATCAATTCCATGATTCAGGCTGTCTACGTTTCCAAGAAAAGTCATTGTAATATGTGAAGGTCATTAGCCAAGTTATGCTCAGCAAAGACAACACTGACTCTGGTTAGCAGGCACCTGAAATACTCACCTCAGTAAAATTTACCATTGTGCTACAGAAGACTTTTTTCAAAGCTGAAAACAGTGTGTGGTATTTGCAACAGCGACGTTGAATTGAGAGGCTTCTTTTGTTTCAAAATATGTCCTAAATGATGACAATGATTATGTGCAGTGTTATAAAAAAATGTAATTATTCTACCATGTCTATCTAAAACAATACATAAGAAACAAAGGAAATGCTAAGCTGAAGCTGGCTTGATCCTGTGTTACACCTTTGTACTGTACAGCTGATGTATCTGTCTCATCAGAAAGTTTCAGCACGTTGCCTTGAACTTGTGCACCGTGGTTACAGTGACAGAAAAAATAGCACACATAAAATCTGATAGGACTGCAGCCTATCCCTGTTGCCATTATTGTTGCTTCAAGAAGCCTAAACAGCTCTCAATTCCAGCTTTTGATTATTCACCACAAATTTAATGCAGCACAGTACACAAACGGCTGGTTTCAAACAAATCACCTGAACATACAGTTTGACAAGCACGTCGTGTTTGTCTTACTTACAGCTCTGAAACAACTGCTAACATTCTCAGTATTTTCAAGCAAGTGAATTTTAAAACCCAAACTACAAATGCTTTATCTTTGCCAATTCAGGCATGAGCTGCTTGTTTCTGCATGTGTGCTCATAGATCTGTAAAGGAATGTGGGGCTTTTGGCACTCTCAGGCATTTTCTTTATACATTTTTCAGGCAGGGTTGAAGAGGCTGCTCCTCAAAGTAGTCACCATTAGTGTGTCCCGTGTCCCCCATTGACTTCATTAGGAGCTGTGAGCACAGAGGATTTCTGAGTGTGCTAAAAATGTCAAACGGGGCATTGAGCAAAGAGGAAACCAGACCAGTAAAGAAAGCTCCCTGGAACAATCAGCCTTGATATTAAAACCCTGGTGTACTGTGTGTAGTGTCTAACTTGTTTATGGGTAAAACGTGTATGTTTTATAAAACATATGCACTTCTAGGCCAGTTTTCAGGAACAGCAAAAATCTTGCTTTTCAGTGCAACTCTAAAAATTTCCAGGAAAGGATTGTGTACCTCTGGTGACATATTCACAACATCCTTAAAGTATATATTATCAATTCAATAATGATATTCATACAATGAAGACCCGGGAGTATCTAGTATTAAAATCTTTGTCAAAATCTGAAAGCAGCACCTCTGTTTGCAAGAGCCCTGGAGAATACAATTGCAAATCAAAACCTTCTATTCTTCCATGCATAGTTTAATTGTGGTCTTAAAATATTTTTGAAAGTGGGTCCTTTGTGCTTTGCTGCAGTCACACCAAGAAAATATTCATTGTCTCTTTGAAGACTTTCAGGCACACCATGTGCACATCCCAGCTTCAGAAAGTGGAAAGTGGCATTCAAGGGAGATAAATCAGTAGCTCAGGAGAAACAAAGAAGAGAGAAAGCAGAGAGTTTTCTAGATGAATGCTCCAGCAGGGTCCTGCCTGCTGCAGTTAACCACCTCTATAGGTCAGGTTTTATGCTACTACCTGTCTCTTTTATGCTTGCCCTGTAAAATCAGCATCAGTCACAAGGGATTCATGAAGTCTTTGACTCTTCTCCTTTTTAAAGGTCAGGGCTCTGCTTTTTAATTGGAAAAGCAAAAGGTGAATGAGCCTGACCATGAACACTGCAGTCCTTATCGTGTGCCTTAAGAAGCTCAAAGCCTGCCAAAATATGTCAGGGCTTTTTGGAGGTGCTCGAGGGGGAGGATGTGGTGGTGATCGTGGCATTACAAATTTATGCAGTTTCTTGGGAAAAGGAGACATTGTTTGAGCATAAGCAATGCAGTGAAATCACAGGGCTTGACAACTACAGTACCTGGAGCTGGAAGTGCAGAGCAGCCACTAATGTGAATTCAAGCAGATGACACCACTGTCATCCAAATATATGCTTAATTGCTCTTTTGATAAATATTTCTTTTCTATTCATCAGAACTGTGCCTTGTAATTCCCCTATGATGAAAAAAGGAACCCTGAAAAGGGTTAGAACTGGGAAGCTTTAAGACTTTATGTTTGCTTTGGTTTGTTTTACCTCCCCAGGGAAGTGGAGGGAGGGGGGAAAGAAGACAGACTGAACATGTCTTGATTTCCAAAACTGGACTAGTTTTCTCTTTTTGTTTTCTAAAGGCAATAGAAACACTACCTGCAGTATAAAACTGACACACCCCTGGTAGAAAGTTTCACTGGAAATATGCAAAATACTTTGTTTAGCTCTGATACTTATTGCAGTATATCTAATGGCTGACCAGCTTTATTTCCCATGTTTGAAAGACCACTTCATTACTTCTAGAAAATTCATTTTTTGTCTGATCTTCACATGTCTATATATATTCCTATAGTGATCTTCAGCATGGATTCTGAACCAAAATGTAAACTGCTGAATAACTTTGTTATTTCTAATAATTTCCATTATTTATTTAGAATGAAGTATTTAAAAAAGCAGATTAGTACTTATTCTTTCTTTAATTTTCTTCTTCTTACAGGGTGAATACAGCAACTGCACACTTCCCTCAGTTTTTACCAGAGCTGCCCTGCACATGCATGTTTGTCACCTGTTCCATCTCTGCCCATGATGTCCAGACTGGAATTTGGACAGGTTATGTCCATTGGCTTCTTTTGCCAAAGCCAGGCTTAGCATTCTCCACTGAATATGTATCTCCATCTCTCATGCCTTTCTTTCCTGCTCCTCCAGTCTCCCTACTAAAGTGCTCTGCTTTGGCAAACTTTGCCTGTCAAAGCACTTCTCTAGTTTATAGACCACATTTCTTCAAACTGTCATTGCTATCTCTGTGTGGGATCCTTTCCTGGTATGGAAACTGTCCCCACAGTTAATGTGTGATATGCTGTTTACCATATCTGCTATTTCTTACGTAATTATTTGAATTGACTGCTAAGAAGCATTGGAACCAAGGCTTAATTCTACCATTCTTCAGCCATCTTTCTTTCTGTATCGTTCATACTCATCATAACATTGTTCATTTAAATTTTATCTGGATTTATCCAAGATACCACTTCAAATTTCCTTTATAGAATAACTATTAAGGATCTATGTTCTGAGCCTGCAGAACACTCACCATTAATTTCTTTTTTTTCCCTTTTTTTTTTTTTTTTTTGCTTTTACCCTTCTGTTTATTTTACCTATGTTTGAAAGCAATTGTACCATGGAGACATGAATGGCCCATAATTTCTGGAAGTAATTCGGTCTGTTTCATACTGAAGTATCTTTTCCTCCAAAGATTGCAGAGCTTCACAGTTAGAAATGCTTTAAATTCTTCCTATTTTCATTTTCCATATTTAATTTCATTACTGAAATTTCTTTCAAGGGGCATAAATTACTACCAATATTAAAAGAATCCCAGCTGATTGTGTACAACTGAAAGACCCTGTTACATCCTGATTTAGACTGATGGTGGACTAATTCTAGTATTCTCTGTCTTATTCAGCATTGTAACACTCTTCCTGACCCTTTCTCTAATGCCTTAGTGTTTCACCTGCACTGAATGACTTCTGAGTGTAAGGGTGGTATATCCCCATTTCCTCTGATAGCTATTTTAAAGAGATTCTGCCTTTATTGCCTATTCCCATCACAGGAATCATAGCACTCCTTACCTCTTGCTATGTCTATTCCACTTTCATTTAACTCAAGATGCTTCTTATTTCCCATTTTTCAGCTCTCTGTTAAGGTATTTGTTAGCAGGAGCACCTAACTTGGTTCACCTGATTTCATGAGAGAAGAAAAAATACATCCTCTGCCACAAAGACTTTCCCTGAGAAGAGTATTGAGTACTTTTGGATTGTCTATAACCTTCTTGCGTGTCTCCATTTACTGGTCTATAACAGGAAGATAATAATGCTTGCCCAGGGCTCAATTACATATTGTCAGAAATGTATTCAAGGGATTTGGAGAAAACCTGACTTAGGACCCTTCTTCCTCTTGTGCTTTTTTGCCTGAGTTCCCTCTGTTAGATGATTTCATGCTGGACCTAAAAGGGTTTTCTCTAGTGTTCCTTCTCCTGCTGAAGTAAGGTGTAAGCATCATCTTTGTTCTTCTGATGCAATGGTACAGTGTCACCAGGACTTCCAAGAATTTTGCCAAGAGTAGGGTAATTAAGTTTCCTCATTAAAACGAGGTCCTATGAGTATAAAATCCCTCAGCTCTTCCAGGGGAATCTTTACCCTCTCAGTGACAGCCCTTTCCACCAGATCTCTCCCTTTTTACCCTATTTGATAAAACGTTATCACCTAGTTTGTTACCATCAGTATTTCATGTGCATTACAGGTAGTTTGCTCCAAGCCTCATGACTCGTGGGACAAGCCACAAGCTTGTGGGACTGAGAGCATCCTGAACAAAGGCACATTCTGGATGGCAGCACTCGGTGATACCTTTCCCGATGACAGGGCCACTGGGGATGCTGCTGACCACACCCACAGGCAGAAAGCCAGAGGGTTATCCAGCACAGAGAGGCAGTACACACCATCCTGAGCCGAGTCGCCTGGCCTTTCTCCATGGTACTTTGCTTATCCTTCCCATGTCCCTGCCTGCTTTCTCTTTTTGGCTTTTTGTCTGCGGGGAAGTGTGGGCTCTGCAAGGCAAAACCTGCTCCTCTTTGCTTTGCAAGGCTTCCGACACCACTTATTGCACCCACCCATCTTTCTTAAGTCAAGGGGAAGGAGCCAAAAGTCACAATCACGTAAGCAGATGATAACATTAGAACATATTTTGTTGTGCGGACAATCCGTATTGTGGAGGGGACGGTCGGCAATCAGCTGCCGCCTGAGCAGCCCCGGCCAGCCCTGCGTTCCAGCCCTGCTGCCCGGCCAGCCCCACTGCCCCTCTAGCCCTGCGTTCCAGCCCCGCTGCCCCTCCAGCCCCGGGCCGCTCCCGGCCCGCACTCACAGCACGCAGAGGCAGTAGACCCCCGGGATGCTCTCGCTGTCCCGTAGCAGGTAGCTGCCGTCCGTGCCCGCCGCCAGCAGCAGCTTCTCCCCAGCCTCGCGGGTGATGGCTCCGTGGTAGACGGGCAATGTGTCCATGCCGGGGCCTGTCCCGCTGCAGCTGCTCTCCCGTGCTTGGCGCTTCCTCTGCCTGTGCCTCAGCCGTGTGCTCCCTCAGCCTCCCGTCTTGCTGGCAGATGTAAACAGGATGTGTTCACACCTCTGAAGCCTCTGCACGGGGTGAGATAGCACTGAGGGAAGAGTGAGGAACGAACGCAGAATTTTTGTGGGTTTTTTTTTTTTTTTCCTATGCCCCTTTCTGTCTTCCTTTTACATAGGCTATAACATCCTCGCACCATCACAGCTCTCCTGCAGAGGTGTCATTTCACAGCCACTCTCAGCCATGTGGCTCCTGCTCAGCAGGGTTGGGACTGGTGAGGCACACGATGGCCAGGGGGCCAAAGGCTGCCCTGGCTGGGACAGGGAGGGCAGGACCAGGGCACTGCTGTCAGCGGCTGTGCCAGGCACGCCTTCTTCTGCTGTTAACCCAAGAGGGTTATTACTCCAAGCAGGGATTTTTTTTTTTTTAACCTGCTTTTTTTAAATTCCCAGGGATGAGACTAGAGGAAGTCAGCTGACCTCCCTGTCGCTGTCCCACCAGAGCACTCACCTCAGGCTGCAGGTGCAAGCCCAGCCCCTGCTCCACAGCAGCTGCTCCAGTGCCCACAGACACCGGCCCCAGCTGATTCTCCTCACGACAGATTGTTTTCAAAGCCTTTGGTGCTGTTTAATCACTGTTAATGTCGAGGTGGTCACTACTCCTACTTGGAGGCAGGCAACAGCCTTGGCACACACAAGATATCCCTCACATTTTCCTGGATGCCATCGGTGCCAATGCTGCCTTCATGTGGGGCATGAGCTGGCCCAAAATCCACAGCCATGTCTGAAGACGCCATTTCTCTTCACTTCTGTGGCTGAAGACAATTCCTCAGTATACTTGTCAATTGAATGCTCCCACCTGCACGTGTGGGCCTGTTTGCAAACAAGCTATCACTGTGCTTTAATGTGCCCCACAGATATTTCCACCCATGGAAGAACTGAGCATGTTTCCCTGCAGTTATGGCACCGTGGGGCTGCAGCAAGCTCAGGGCTAAATTCATCCCTGGCATGAGGCTGCCACCCTCTCTCGAAGAGCCACCTCCCCACACCTGTGTGCATGAGCAAGAAGTCAGTAAAATACAGCAATAAGTATGGGTTGTGGTTATGATTGATTGCTTTTAAATTGAGTTTAGTAGCAGGACAGGACAGAATGAAATAATCTCATCCAGGTGCTCACTGATGCTGTGTCCTTGTTGAAGTTAAGGATAGGTGAAAAAATAGCTTTTAAGATACAGTTCAGGAACAGAAATGAAATTAAAAAATAGCAAAAATAATGGCTGCTCTTTTTTTTAACTTCAATCAATCAAAGTGTTTTCTCTCAACCATTTCACAGTGCATGTCTTTACTTTTTTATCTTTAATATAGTTTTTCCTTGGAAATATTTTTTTTCCAAAACTTTAGTTTTCCTTTTGAGGGATGGGCATCTCTGATCCGAGAGTCACAGGGTAGCTTGTGCATGGGGCACTGCACAGAGTCACTGATGGCAAAGCTGCAGCCTTTGGATGCCAAGAGCCTCTTTCCTCACAGGGAGACCCTGGCAAGTGTCTGCCTCCCTGGCTTGCACTGAGAGGCTGAGAAAGCTGCAGAAACCTCAGCTGAAGAGAGACTGAAAATTCCCACCACCAAATTGATGGCCTTTCTATCTCATTATGCAGGTATTCATTACCCCCTTTATGTGAACCTGGGGACTCAGACATCCTGCTTGGTTTTTTAAACCAGTTGTTAAAGTATTTGCACATAAAGTAGCTGCTGCCTACTGCAAATCTGATTAATGTGGATGGCAACAAGCTGTACAGCTGCTGCCTATTTCTTCTCATTTTCCAAACTACCTGTGCTCTTGTGGATTTCATCCAACTTTCCCATTTCTTAACCTATTCTCAATATTAGTAGCTGATTTCAGAAAAAGTATGGGTGTAATTAGCTGGAGAGGAAAAGCAGCCAGAATCATTTAATTCTGCAGATTTCATTGTCCCATTCATGAGATTTCAACTAAAGAAAAACATAAATCTTTTCACTGTGAGATCCTCTCCTAATGTGGAGTCACCACCTTACCCAGCCAACCTGCATTCTCCAGCACTTGGATGAAGAAGCATCTATTACTGTAAAACAGCTGTAAACACACAACTTTGCTAATCTGGTTAAAAAATCTATAAAAGTCCAGCTACTGAATCTCAACCCCAGGTTTCCATGCAAAACCCTTTATGGCCCCACTGACTAGGAAAATTGCAGCTCTTAAGAAATCATGGAAATGCTGTGTTTGGGAGCAAGGGACAGTAACACTGAGGCACCTGTCAGGGACTGAAATGGTTCACGCCTTAAACATTGTTATGAAGGAGTTTTGCCCATTATAGCAAAAACTATATAAAGAAGCTACAAGCACAGAAGCCCACCCCTCCCTGAAGATGCCTGACTGGAACTTTGGACCCTGAGTGAAGCTGCTTAGATAAGATAAAGGCGACACTATTGTTCAGTAATCTCAGGCTGAGGGAGAGGAATGCATCTACAAGAAAGCCAAGCCCAGCAGCTGCACTGACAATCACCTCTGGCCATGTTTGGGGTGGGGGAGACCAGAGCCTACAGAGGCCAGGTTTATACAGACCCTCCCACATCTGAGGGTGGGGGGAGGAGTTTTTTTGTGTGTGGTATAACCTCTGGTCAGAGGCACTAAATATCCATCCTCCCTTACACAAATAGGCCCAGCTGTGAAATCCCCAACCCCACAGGCCACATGCATGGGACATCCACATGGGAGGCAGCTGAGGGGGTGTCATAATCCATCAAAAACCAACCCAAATGCTCCCCAGACTCATTCCTGAGGCCTTGCACCACAGCATTGCAGGTGACACAAAGTGAAACAACAGACCTAGAGTCTGTTGCAAGATACCATCAAACTGCCCCCCACCCTGGGGAGAGGTACCCTGGCATTCCACCTGGCCTGAGCATATATTATTCCATTGGATTCTGTGCTTTTCAGGGGACCCTCAGCCCCAAGAAGATCACCTGGAGNCTGAGGCCTTGCACCACAGCATTGCAGGTGACACAAAGTGAAACAACAGACCTAGAGTCTGTTGCAAGATACCATCAAACTGCCCCCCACCAAAATCCATACTATTGACTTTGGCATATGGTCTCATTTGCACCTTAATTTGGGCAGAGTCTTTTCTAATAACTGTAAAAACCAGACCATAACAGCACCAAGCAGAATAAACCAAACCAAAGGAAATAGGGGCTTCCTGAGCTGAATAAAGATAAAGCATGACATGCTAACACAGCTCTGAACCACATCAGTGAGGCTGGAGGAATGCCCCCAAACAAGCCATCTTCACTGCAGCTTGGCATCCAGTCAGACTCATACCAACTGCTCCAGGTTTCATCCATTTAATCTTGTGGATCTAAAGCATTGTTTGCCATCCTATTTCACACTGCTGCATCTGTGCCATGGGGCTGAGAAGGCAAAATAGAGCAGCAGGTTGGGAGCATAGGGAAATGAGAGAGGATTGAGGCTCAAAGGGATGCTGCTCCTGTTGGGATTATGTCCCCATCACCTTCCACAGAAAATGGTGATTTCTTTAAGCACCCAGGCACTGCCCTGCAGGACACTGCACACTTGTCTTGTTTTGTTTGGAGAGTATTCCGTATATTTTGGACACCTCTGTTTTGTGCTTTTCCTAGATCAGTCCAGCTAGAAATCCCTGCAGTATGCTATAAAAAATTTATCTAAAAAATACATGAAGAAAAGGAAGTACTTAAAAGTGCTCTGAAATATTTGGTCATGAAAAACAGGCTCAGACAGAGAGGACTGCATAGACCTCTTGGGTCATCAAGTCTACTTCTCTGCTATCTTAGCCAAACACATCATATAATACCCTTCAGAAACTCATTTAAGTCCATCTTAAAAGTAGCTTGGGATTTGTTGTTGTTGTTTTTGTTTCCACTGTTCTCACTGGAAAGCAATTGCAGAACATTGCTATTCTGTTGTTTGGAAACCTGCTTCCAGTTCCTATCCTAAATTTATTCATGACCAATTTACACTCATTTGTTCTTGTGCCAATGTTGTCCTCGGTTTAAATAGATGTTTTCTATTCCTAGAGCTTATGCCCATGTGGTATTTATAGTGGCCTCCCTCGGCATTCATTTTGCCAAATTCCTCTGCACTGCAGGCTCTCCCTTTCCATGGTCATCCTAATCATCTTTTTCCATAGTTTCCCAAAACTGAAGCAAATAATTTGTGAATAGTGCACACCATCCTGGCTGATTTCTAACACTTGCCTCATACACCATTATAGGTGTTTCATTACCCTGGAGAAAATACCCAGATTTGTATGGTCTATGTTTTCCCTTCCTTAGTATTTTCTTACCTATGAGCATGCAGGTATAGTAGAAACCTGATTAACAAAACCCAGATACATGAACTGGCAGTCAAACTCTTCTGAATTTTGTCTAATTTATCCTACTCACAAGGTCACTCTGTTCTTCCTAAATGAGAGTGTTATTTGTCTTTGCAGTGACAGAGCCTGCCTCCCTTATGCCACTGGTAAATTCCATTAGCACACACTTATTTTTTTATGGGATCATCATTAATTAAAAATGTTAAATATTACTAGGCCCAAGACTGATGTTTGAGAAGCCTTACTACCTTTCCTCAGTACTGATCTCCTCCCACCCTCCTATTCTTATTCACTTTTTGATTTCTGTCTTTATCTCCTCTTTTAGGTAATAATTTCCCACATGGCGCTGTACCAAATGCTGTACTTAAGTTTAGATAATTAGCTGTAAGCACTTCCTTTGTCTAGAAAAATCAATTATGATGATATTTCAGGTGCCGGAACTTGTAGAAGTACCTGAGAAGTGGCAGTAGGGAGAGAGAAAATGAAATTACCTGAAGTTTTTTTAACACCTTTTGAAAGATTTGGGCTGATTTTCATTTTCAGAGGAGCTGCTTCATTCATCCCTAGCAATGACATTTTCATACATTGTTGAATTTTATAACAATTCTGAATATTATAACACTAATGCAAGAGCGTCATTAAAATTCTCGGTTATTGTCATTTGACTGAAAATAAGAATGACCTTCAAGACCTTTATGAAATTAATGCTACTGCAGAACTGCTATAGGAAGGCCTTGTATAAAGGGCTATAAAACAAGACAAAAAGCAAAATACCTGCATTGGTAGTTTTGCTGATACAACAGTGTTACCATAAATGCCATCCCTGTAGAAGTACGGAAAAAGCACCTTCAAAACCAGGAGCTTTTATAAAGTTTTTGACAAAATATCTAATTGGTAAAACGCCACATTGAAACACAGCTAACTTTAAATATGATTTTCATATTTTATGTCACTTTCATTTTTAGTGTAGTCTGACAAAATATTCAGAACGGTACAGAATAGTATCTGCAGAGAGATATTTGCTATTCACATAAGAAAATAATGCTGCGATTCAGAAAAACCTTGGTTATTTTAGAGTATCTGCAGAGTCACCATTATCATGTTTCCTTTTTGATTTGAAATTAAAGAGGCTGAGAAAAGCAGGCTTCAATTAGCAAATGTGTAATTAACTGCAAGGTTCTGGGCATCAATGCAAAAGGAGAATACAAAGAACTTGTGGCTTAAAATTCACAGAAAAGCATGTATTTATACAGCCTCCATGTTAGTCGTCATATTCTATGTGTGCTGCTTGGGAAAGAGGGGGCAGAACTGGAGGCTGGTTATAATAGATAGAGTTTTAGTAGGTGTGGATTCCAGCTTTATATTCTGGGACAACAGATGTTGTTCATATTGAGAAAGGCCAACCTGTGTTTAGCCTGAAGACAAGGAGGGGACCCTCTTGCTCTCTACAACTCCCAGAAAGGAGAGGGATGGAAGGTGAGGATCAGCCTCTTCTCCCAGGTTGCAAGTGACAGGATGAGAGGAATGGCCCTAAGTTGCACCTGGGGAGAACTAAATTAGACATTAGGAAAAGTTTTTTTCATGGAAAGGATGTTCAAGCATTGGAACAGACTGCCCAGGGAAGCGGTGGAGTCACCATCCCTGGAAGCGTTCAAAAAATGTGTGGACATGGCACTTGAGGACATGGTTTAATGGTGAGCATGGTCCAGGCTTTTGCCCCCTTTAAATTAAATTTATAGCCTAGGGGAAAAAACTCATTACCTCAGAATATTCATCCTCAAGGTGCACATTAGCTACTGTAAGAATTTCCCTGTGGTGCTGAGAACTTGAAAAAATAAACTTTCTCATCACCTGGAAATGAGGTGTTTGGTACCATCAATCAGAACTCATTGTGGAGAAGAACTAAGATTGCAAAAGGTTATGGACCTTTATGAATGAAACTCATCAACATTTGTCTTCTGAGCACAGGTAAATGCCCACAATACCATAAATGACGACATTTCACTGAACTTTAACAATATTATTTCCTCTGCGTAGCTTCACTGCTTACCTGCACAGTTGTTTTGAATGCTTTGTGAGTGAGATAACACTAAAATTGAAAGCTACATAATATAGGTGAAATTCATGTTAAAAGTCATCTGTCTTTTAATGCGGTTTCTTTTGCCAGTTAATATTTCTTATATCTTCTTTCTGCAGAAGCAATGCAAGAGCGGGCTATTTTGCAGGTGCATGTGCATTGCCAAGCAGAGATGTTGTTTGTGACATTATCAGCATAAGAAAATCTACTCATAGAAGCTTTAGTTTTTACTATTACTCTTTCCCGTAAAATCCAGCAATGCGCGGGCAGTCACCAGCATTAGGCACCCAGCTGCTTTGAAGCCCAGAACCTCCACGTCTTTATGATTTAGCTGAACCAACTTCAAAGTTGACAGGGCTAAATCACATCAGGGTACTCTCAGGGCAAAGCAAAAGTCCACGCAGGAGCTCTTCCTGGATACATTCCTGTGCAAGCCTGTCTGCAGTTGAATATTCAGCTTTAGAAACAAGATTTCCACACCACACACACACAGAAGTTGAAGTTGGTTTGCTGACATCGCATCTGAGTTTCTAATGGATATTTACCTGAATTACAACAGCACCATGTAATTAGGTATAAATAAGGGCCTTTGTTCTGGAGGGGAGGAAAGTTTATCAGTTCTGAACCATATGCAATTGCGTGTCTAATCTCTGCCTGCAATTATTTCAAATGCAGATCCAGATGATAGCATTTATATTCATTCTGAGATTCATTGAGTTTGAGGCCAGAAGGGATCATTATACCATCTGGCCTGACCTCCTCGATGCCACAGACCATTACATTTTCCCAATTACCTCTATATCGAGCCCTGTAACATGTGTTTGACTAAAGCATAACTATTTTTGACTAAAGCTTATCTCCCAGTAAGGCACCTAGTCTTGATTTGAGGCCATCAAGAGGAGAGAATCCACCACTTTGTGAGTACTTTGTTCCAATGGCTAAGCACACTCGCCATTAAAAATGTAGGTCATGTTTCCAATTTGAATGTGTGTGGCTGCAGACTCCATCCACTGGATCTCATTACACTTTTCAGAGCTAAGCTCTTTGACACTCACTATTTTGTCCCCTGTGTAAGTATTTGTTCCCTGGAGTCAAGTCACCTCTCAAGTATTTTGTTTTGGTTTTTTTCTAATAAGCTTTGGTGAACTCTGAAAATTCACAGGGCAAAGTTGTTTTTGCAGTCCTTCTGTGTATGTTTATTTTACCTGTATCTATTTCAACAGTGCCCAGATGTTTCTCTTGGTGCCAATGAAGCACACAAGGAGCAGAGGAGTCCCTGCTGCCCTGGCAGCACGTCCCGATCTGCTTTCCTGCTAGGAACTTCAAGCCTATAATGAAGTCTCTCCTTCCCAGTACCCAGCTGTAGGGTGAGGCAAATGACACTGTGCTGAAGGTTCATAACTACAGAATTCAGAATGTACCAGTTGATCCCAATGGGAGCAGTTTATTGTATAATTCAGGTTTCTTTTGTGACAGTTCTCACCTCATCATCCCATGCTATCAATTTGTGGTGATGCACAAACCACTTCCCCTGAAACCAAACATTGCTCATGGCAAAATAAAAATGTGCTCTGTGCACATTTCTGTGTCCAGCTAGAGCTTCTAATATTTTGAGATTCCAATCATAAGTCTACCTGTAACAGCACAAAGAGAAAATATATGGATGGGAGGTGTTAAGATTTTGGTTGTTTATTAACCAAGTTTAAACTAACTGTTTGAACAGATAGTTCAGTACAGTCCAGCAGGTATTCCCTCACTGCACTGGGATTTTTCATGAGTTGTTCAAAAGCTATTGTGGTGATATTCTATTGGTCTCAGCACAGAGAAATACACACACATACTTGCACTGAATATTTTATGTAGATACCACACTAACTGTGGCCCTCATTGCATGCTTGCTTCACACACCAGGCTGTCACCAAACCAGACACAGTCTCAATAAGGGAAAAAACCCAAACATATTCTGGTTGTTCTAATAGCTCTTAAAAAGTTTTGCCTTAGTATTTTGGGCACAGCTTGCTTTTCCGGCCTACATCACAGGCTTTAGCAATAAGAAAAATTATATTTCTGTACAAAAAAAACCCAAAACCAAAAAACGCAGAACTGATGTGTTCATGTATACACATACACATATGCATGTGGAGCTTACACATTTTAAAATAGCTGTGTGTATTAAATTTCTTTTCTTTTTCTGGTAGATCCTGAAAAATGCCCTCATTATATATTATCTTTCCTCAATGATGAAAGACTGCAATAGAGTTATTTTGCTTCAGCCCTAGCAAGAAACCTTGCGTTGGACTCAATGTCAGGCAATACCATCTGCTCATAACCTACACAGATACTAAGATAACAGTGGTTCCAATCCTGTTCTCATTGAAATCAACAGCAGAGCTGCCCTGCTTGTAGTGGGAGCATGACCCAGGGAAACTTCTCTTGACAGACAACAGGAAACGTGGGTTTTTTTGGAGAGCAGCAAGCTTTAGGAAAGGATTACTCAGCATTCGAGCACATATTAGCAGGAAACTGCAGATCTGGCATCCCCAAGCAGGGCAGTGAAAGTCTGTGGGGGGACTAAACCCATGGCCTTTTAATTTCACTATTGATTACAGACTCAAATACACTGAGCGAAAAGAGCAAAAGAAATTGAGCTGGCCAAGACAACAACATTTACATGCCACAAGAGACTCTTACTCCTTGTATCACTGTCACAGCTCTGTGCATTTAAGTCCATTCCCTGAGGCAGATGAGGGTTTTTCAAAGGTTAGAAGCTAAGCAGGTGAAGTCTGGGTGATGCAGAGGATCCACATAACTCTGGGTCACTGCTTTCAATCTGTACCAGATGGGTCCCCTCTGAGAGCCAGCACACCCATGCAAGTGCCTGCAGGAAGCCATTCCCCTTGGCTGGCATGCCTTGGCAGCCCTGCTGGCTGGAAAGCCTTGTCCCAGGCTTGGCTGACCCCTCCATGTCAGAGGCAAGGTGAGCCAGAAGGACAAGATGAGGAAGAGTGCATGGGATACAAACCTGTCAGAGTTCAAGAAGCATTTGGAACACACTCTCAAACACATGGTGTGACCTTTGGGGTTTTCCCCTGCAAAGCCAGAAATTGGACTCGATGATCTTTGCGGGTCCCTTCCAGCTCAGGATATTCTATGATTGTGTGGTGCCTTACTACTGTATTTTAAGATAAATAAAACTGTGTCAGGCACAAAGACACACAGTCTTCAAGGCTGAAAGGGAAGTCTAGCCTTTGCCTGCCTTGATGTGTCTCTTGTTCTGTGGGTAACAAAATTTGAGATGGCAAAGGCCAGTAGGGAGCAGAAAAAGCTAAAAGCACCAAAAATATCATCCTCCCTCGTGTCAAAGGGGAAGTTTTATTTGGAGCTGAAACTTAATACTTGACTTGGCATACCATACCCATGAAAGGTTGGTAGCAAGTCTGTGTAGGTGGGTCCCAAGTCCCAGCCTGGGTAGAACCCCACCCTGAGGCTGCTGCCCCAGCAGGATTGGCTCCTTAAAAGCAACTATAAAGTACTTTGAGTACTTGAGTAGTGTTTTATTTGTATGTAGTCATCATGGCTCTCATGGGGATGATGTCTAAATACCCTGATGGTGTTTGGGGACAGCATTTTCATCCTGACCTCCCTGCCTGGGTGAGACCACGTTCCCCACTCCCTGGGACCTTAAATCTGCAGGTACTGACAGTCGTTTTGCTGAGGGAACTGTCACCTAAAATGCCCCTGAAAACCCTCACTTCTAGAGGTACAAGGAAAATGTGTATGGAAAAATGGGAGACTAGATTGGTTAGATACTTTTTTTTTTTTTTTGGCCAGTGCTTATCACAAATCCCCTCACAGCAAAAACATTAGCTGTGTCGGAACAATTTGCACTCAGGCTTTCCAACCTGTAGTTCAAAAAATGTAAACATCAGGCCATTAACATTTAATTGCTTTTTATATTCTCCGTGGAAGCTTTTACTATGAACTATTCATAAGCACGTTCAGGGTTGTCCAAAAAAAACATCAGGGCTTTGCATTGAGAGGAATGAATGTGCTCAGGAATGTCTTCAAGTACCAGGTTGCAATGACCTGCCCTGAGAGAGACTCCAGCCCTCCAAGGAGACCCCAGCCCACTGGTCTGGGGCAATCCAGTGGCAATGGGACACTCAGGGACCACACTGGTGCCAAGTGAGGAAACAGTGCCAGCCCTGTGGGCTGTAGAAGGCACAGAATTCTGTGCTGCTAAATGTAGGTGTTTGACTCCAATTTCCTTCTCTTGTTTGACAGATAAAGCAGGCAGAAATCTGTGACCTGAATTCTTTTCCTATATTAGAGAGCTTCTCACCAAATATGAAGGGGTTTTCCCCCACTCAGATATTGTATTGCAAACTTTAAAGTAAAGTACAATTCTTTTTAATTTCATTTAAATAATTTAATTACATGAATACTTAATTAAATACTTGCCTTCTTGTTGTTGAAACACTTTCTTTACTATTCTTCCTGCAATATTTTCACCTTTCACCAATATTTCTAAGACAATAGAATAAACCTGGCAGACTTTATGACATTTTATTTTCATAACTTCGTTAAAATTTCCTCTGTTTTTACAAAAATTTCAGCAAAGTAAACCTAACTTCTATATTCTGTGATAGCATACATACTTTACATACTTTACATACTGTACATACTTTAACTGAAAAACTACTGAGCAAATATTGAGTGAAAAAAAGGAAAAACTAATAAAAGGCAAGAAATGAGAGAATTCTATATAGCATACTGCATTTCATCATTTCATAGAAAGATGGGACAGTCATGAAAAAAAAAACAAAAGATGCTTTTTCCTTTACTAAGCCATGTCCTGACTACAGGCCAGAGGAAATTTTTCTCTAAATTCCCAGATATTTGAGGTCAGATAATTTCATGGAGTGTCACATTTTTAGCCCATTCCTTTCTTATCAGTTTTACCCCCTGGAGCAAGCCACATCTTTTATTAGTAAGGACATATAAATGCCCCCTGTTTGATTAAAGTCCAACTGTAACAATATAACCATAGGTTTGAAACCCCCTCCAATTCAGCATCTGGAACACACTCATCTGCCTTAATTTTCAAGAAGAAAGATTTTTTTAAAAGTCCCCATATTCCTAATCAGCCACAAAAAGTTAAAAGTTTATGCAGATATGGTTATGTGCTTTTTTTACATGTGTTAAAATGTCATACTTCACTTCCAATGGGAAATCTAGGTAGGGACAAAGTATTTATAGCAACACCATTAAAAAAATCATAATCCATTTGTTCTACACAGTTGGTGCTCTATTAATGCAGTATATTTGCTGCTGCCTTGATTAGAGGAAACCTAATAATATGAAACTAGATCACTAATTTTTGACCTCCTCCTTCTCAGTTTCCTTCAAGGGGTAAAGAACTGTTTTACTGAAACCTTTTTAAATTATATTCATTGGAAATTATACAGTAAAACTCGTTCAGCAGATTATTTCTTAATAGAGAAAGTGAGAAAGTGTGAAATTACCTAAGCCTAGAGCAGCACTGGGAACAATGCAATGAGTCTTTAGCACTGCAATCCCTCTCACCTGCTAGTAGAGATCACCATTTCTCCAGAAAATAGCCCCCACTAGTCTATAATGTGCATCTATCTTTTTATCACCCACAGGCAAGATTTGTTTCCTTCCCTTCGGCGCATTTTCCCTGGTAGTGCAAAATGCTTTTCCTCTGTCCCTCTTCCCCACACTGAACATTACCTCCCACACCTTCACTGTGCTCTCCTCAGCTTCAAAGGAACAGAAACCTCCCAACAGCTGTAAGAAATAAAGTCAGTCCTCCAATAATAGCTCCTGGTCCATCTGAACTGGTGGCAATACTGTATTTTTTCACTGTGTTCATCTTCCCCGGTGCTTCCCCCATGACAGGCCACATCTCCCACTGTGAGAGATGCAGTCAGGCTGAGCAGACAGAGGCAGGAGAGGGTGAGCAGAGCTCAGGAACCATTGTTTTCTCTAGTCCTACCTATTTAAAAAAAATCTTTTATTGCTCCTCTCCAAGCTCTGTGTAAGCACTACCAGCAATTAAAGGCTGACTACATGGGTGAAGACTTAATTTTGCAGGAGAACAAGTAGAACAGTGATATCTCTCATGAATTAAAACATCTAACAAAACCAGTGCTGGGCACATGTCCCTTACCTCCCTGAGTATGTTTTGTGCAGTTAGACAGAACAGAGCTCAAAACTGCATCCAGGGCAATGGATAAAGATTGCTGTATCACCACACACTGCAAAAGGAGAGCATTTTAGGTAAAAACATTCTGAGAAATATGTGTTTGAGAAATAGTTTCAGATCCTTCCATGTAAGATGCAAGACATAGTTTTATATATGCAGTTCTGCTTAACTTTTATCTCACATACAGGCTTCAATCATCACTTGTTTCCAGCAAGTATTGATATATATGTGAGCCTATGGCAGTTTCCAACAGGCACTTCAGAGCCACAAGCTCAGCCTGATTTTATGGCCTGATCTGCAATGATCACCCTGCAAACCATGTCAATTTATATGAAAGCCAAGAAATTATTATTTTCACTATCATACAACTTTATAACCTTGTTTAAAATATTCTTTTGTTTAATTTCTTCCTCTTCCCTTCAAATAGGTTTTTTGGCCCTATTTTTTGTGCAGGTCTTTTCTAAAGATGACGAAGCACAATGCTGCAGCTCAGATACACAAGACTCATCTGCCCTGGCTGCTGAGAGGTGCTAATCTGCAACATCCTCTTGATTGCCTGGCAGGATATGCAAAACAAAAGCACCTCAGGTTCTAGATCAACTACCAAAAAATTAATAGTGGCCCAAGTATTATGCAAAAATTGGTAAGATCAACAATCCCACCCTAAATGTGTCTTTCTCTTCTTGAAGCAGCAGCTTTGGCCATAATTTGCTGACTATCATAACCATAATGTTATTTAAATTGAATTCCTTCTGAATGTAATTTACTGCCAAAGTTTATTGAGCTTATTTTAACACCATAGTGGGAGATTAAAAATTAAACTATCATTTCAACTATTTTTATAAAGGTTACATTAGTACTTTTCATTTCTTTATTGCCTTACTGAATGTCAGGGTGCAGAGCACTCAGTGAAGCCTGACAGTGGCTAAGAGACATAAAGGTCATGCTGTGTGCATTTGCTTCAAAAGTTCAACCTTTGCTTTGCCTAGAAAACCACTCACAAAATTACTGCCTACAACAAAAATAAATAAAACAGGAGATCATCCACACACAGAGCACCAGAGACACTGCAAGAAGCTCTGACCTGGGGAAACCCACCCATCCTCAGAACTGTCTTTCCTTTTTTGTATCACACCCTCCCATTGCAGCTGGATCATGAGGAGTTTGACAAAGCTCCATTTGCTCCCTGGAGCCCTGGAATTCTTCTGAGGGCCAGAAAAATAATAAATATTAATATCATGCAAATTAATTATTAACAATAATAAAACACATGATGTGTGATTATATATTAGGTGATAACAGAATTTAATTTATATTGAAGAATGTGTCTGCTCTGGTCTTGCCCCAAGAACCCACACACGTCTCTTCATTGTCATTAGTGCACCTTAATATAATAATTTTAAAATTAATTTTAAATGTGCATCATCAGTTGAAAACATTTTTTGTCCACTTCAAAGGAACAAATATTTCATAGTAGGGTTTAAATTGAATTGAGACATGAAGTATTTGGTCAACAGGGCACTTAAACTTTATTAAAGGTTAGTGCATCACTTTTACTGCTGCTGCAGTGTTGATCTCAGGGTTCTTTTCAGGAGCTGCTCTGAAGTCATTACTATCAGAAGACACTTAAAAATTCAGGATGTGAGCAGAAGGAGAGCAGGGGGTCACTTCTGACAGGACAAGGAAAGAAATGTTATGGGGTCCAAGCCCTGAGGGCAGAGGGCCCGTTGCCACCACCCAGCCACTCTTGGCACAGGGCACTGAGAGCCCTGGGGCAGCACCACAGAGCCCAGCAACAAACCCAGAGCTTCCCAGGACGTGGCTTTAAAGTAAAAAAGGCATTTGTGAAAGTGTTCATGCTGTGGAAGCTGTACAGGGTTGAGGCACTGGGGCTCTTAGTTGGATGAGCTTTTTGTCACTTCTCCTCCTGCACAATCACCACAGGTGTAGCAGAGTGGAGAAGGCAGAAACAAAGGAAATTCCATTTCTCAACTGGCTGAGAAAAATGTCCAGCAAGATGTTAAAACCCACCCAGGGCCAGGCATCATTCAGCTGTTGAGGCTTCCTGTGCACTGGGGCTGCCAGTCCATCTCTGCCACATGCCCTGGGCGGTCTCACACCTCGCTCTGTACATTGTGTGGTTTACATTAGTTTATTTTTAATTGTTTCCATGAGGTTTGACACAAACACAAAGGTGATCAACTGTAAACGTGAAGTGTTGCACGGCCCCATGAAAACCAAGGCTTTAAGAGGTTCTGCACGAGGCAGCCCAGGAGCCTCGTGCACCCCACCATGCTCCAGCTGACCCAAACTGGGCTGCTCTTGACGTCTGAGCGGTTTTCTCCTGTGGGGAGAGAGTATAATGTTCAGCATTTCTCATTATACCTTTTTTTGGCTGTTGTCCTCTTTATCTGGTGTATCTATTTTTCCTCCCTATGCTTCTGCATTAAGCTTTCCAGGGCCCTGGACAGCTCTGTACATTACCAGGTACAATGCCTGCAACTCTTGGATGTGCTTAAACTTGAGAAATTTATTCTCAATTTGAGATCCTATTTAAATCAAGACATTTTTTAGACCAAGAAGTCTTTCTTTTTGAATTTGTAACATATAAAAGTCCTATCAATGAACCACTTGGGCCTAGTAGAAATGCACAAGTCAAAAAGCTACAGCTCTGAAGGTGCTTTTTCTCCTGTGCTATTTGTTCTTCATTACAACAATGCAAAACACTGGAAATAAAAAATGAAGAAGACAAATTAGAGTCTGGTTAGCAAGGGAAATAGAAGCTAATACCAGTCACTGTTATACTTCCGTATGCTGCTTAATGAATCAATGCTGGCAGGAAAAAAGATTGCTGGTGCCTGAGGCACTTAATAACAGTGTGCAACATAACATGCATTTCCCTTCAGGTGTCACTCTAAAAAGTTGGTATGGACAATTTCTGTTTCTAAAGTAATGAGAGCAGAGGGTGATGCTGTCAAGATGAGGAATTTTGGCAGCATTGTGTGAAGCTGCACGCAGGCAGGCAGTTTGTCACACGCCTGGGCAGGACCTGGGGGCAGGAGGGTCACCCCAAGGCTGAGAGCAGGAGTGTCCTCCCCACCTTGGGCACCACCAGAGACCTGGCACTGCCACCAGCTCCAGGGATGCTGGACAGGTTTAGAAATGAGCATGGGAGCTGCTCATGTGAGAGGTACTGAAAGTGTGCAAGCATCAACTGCTCCCCTCAGAGCTGGAAAGAAAGAGAACAAACGAATAAAATGCAGTGCATGGAGCAGCCTCCTGTCAGCAGAGATGTTGCAGATGTTGCAATGCACAACTCACAGCTATTAGCATTAACCTGATAGCCTTAATAGCCTTAATATTTGGCTCCATCTTCATCACATCTCACATATTCCCTCCACCTCAGGCTGTTGGACTTTCCTTTGGCCTCCACCTCTCAGCTTCTCCTGTACAAGTTCACCTGTGGAAGGAGCCATCACTCTTACTCATCTGTGGCTGCCTCCTCTAGGTCCAGGTCTGCTCTCCAAAGCATCCTTATTGGTATGAACAGTGTGTAACCAGCAGTGAAAAACTTCAGGATTCATTTTAGTGAAGTATGTAAGGCTTGAACTGTATTATCTCATCTGGCAATTAATACTATGAAGAGATCCTGCACAGTGTAACAACAGCTATAAAATTGCTTCAGCTATATGGGATGCAGAAAGAAGAAATTACACTATATGATCATTATTATTATTTTGTTTTTGAGTCTTTTGACATTTGCTTCTGCTAAATTTTGTAACATCCTTCATGAACTTATTTCCTTTCAAAATGACTTCTTGGCAGAAAAAAATGGTTTTAAAACTCTAAAAGGGACGTCATATCATTTCAGAATGAGTCAAGGTCAGCTAGTTCCTTTTTTAAGTAGAAAACTCCACACAGCTCCATGCCAACTGGGGAGAAGCTGCCTGCATTCTTCTGTCTGCCACATTCCATGTCTGGGCAATGAGGGAAAGCAAACAAGAGACAATGAGAGGGTGCAGCATGGTACCAGAAATACCAGCTGACCTGGTGCTTCAGGGGATCAGGTTTAAAGACTAATTTCTTAGGAGTTGCAGTGAGAGAATCTTAATCATATAGGGATGGCAAAGGAGCATTGCCCTGACACAAATCTCCAGTGCTCCTTCAAATATCCATGGTGACAGCAACTGCAGCCAGTGGTTTGTGTCCTTTGACTACAAGCCAGTTTATACAATTAATAACGCATCCCTGCCCGATCAACAGAACGATCCGTCCTTGCCCCTAGGTACTAATCATGTGTCAAGACAATTAATTGCAGAGATGTACTACGTGAGGAAGGTTGCCCTTAATGTAAAATGTGGCAATTCTTCTGAAGGGCCCAAGGCAACGATCATCTCAATATCCCTCCTTACAGTAACACTGCCCTCTCTAAATGAGAGGAGAACTTAGTCAACATGAGACCTAAAAGCAAACCTCCCTCTGGGTCCAAGCCCACGAGATCCGGAGCACGCTGCCGCCTCCCGCTGAGCACAATCACGCTCTTCAGCAAAGGTTACAATTTTCCACTTACCTTGGATCAAAAGTCCCTGAATGGCTAAATTTAAATGCTGATCACCGCAAAGGATTTTTAAGAAGTTGGGTTTTTTTCTCCCACCAACCTTCCTAGTTCACAAGCATTTCCCTCACAGAAGCCTGCTCTGGCACCAGGGAAGGCACCCTTGATTTTCACATAAATATGGTCAGATCTCCCAGTATTCACCATCTTACTGGGCACGTAATTGGGTGCAGATGGGGGGATTCAGCAGGGAGCCTGAGGACACAGGTTTGGGCATGGAAATGAGTCAATATGTCAAGGTACTCTTTGTTTCACTTGGTCGACTCTTCTTCTTTCTCCAAGGGAAACGGGAAAATCAAACAGGTCTGCACAAGGAGGGCCAAGTCCTCCCCAGTGACTTCCTCCTTGCTTCAGCCTCTTGACATCTGCTCTGGCACTGCTTCCACACTGTCACCGGTCCAGAGACAGCCTTCTCAGGAGAGGGGGACAGCTCATATGATGGTGATTAGACAAGGAGCAACCAGAACCTCTTTGCCCCATCTGCAAACTGGTTGTTGTCAGGGTCCTTCCTTCTGGGTGGGAAGCAGTCCTGTCATCAAGAACCATGGCAGAGCCTTGGTGACTGGGAGTCACAATCTCCCCACTGCCTCACCTTGTCTTTTGATTTTTCACTTTGACTCATTGCTGCCAGTCATCCCTGTCATCAATAATAAGAGGTTCTGAGGCACATTTTACAAATACATGTGCTTAATCATCTTGATATCTGAGAGGAGCTGTAGATAAGAAGAGCTTTTATCTCCTTTTCACAGTGGCAATGTGAACCCTCCAGGGCTGCACAGGATGACTGCAGCCACACAAGGTTCCAGTAGAGCATGCACCCCCTTGTGCAAAAAAAAGAGGAAAAAAGCCCTTCCAGTCTGCACCAGGTGGATTTAACCTCAGGCACTGCTTCAGGATTTGGTGAGTGCCACCAATTCTGTTATTGTAGACTCAAGAGCTCTCCTTGGCTCATCCTTACCAGGAAAGGACACAGCCAGCCTTCCTGGCTACTTTGGTACATGCCATTGCAAGTCCACCCTGCCTGGAATGCGTGGCTCTCCTCATCCCACTGCGAAAGGGCACCCATCCCCTCATCACCAGTTTCCTTCATGTACAACAAATTGTACTTATAACAGAGAGCCCAGGCAGAATTCCCCTGAGAGTCTGAAATGACATTTCTCAGGATCTGACAATAAAACACCACTTGTGCTCTGCCTCTCATCTGTTCACTCTTTCAGTTAAGCTTTCACCCTGTGCATTAGAGAAATGAGTCATCTTCACCATCTCTCTTGCATTCGCATTCATGGTACCTTGCCTAAATCTTCGGTTTTTCACTATCACCTGAAATATATGCTCTTTAATATCTAATATTACTTTATGGGGAAAAACCACTAAAAATAAATTACAGTTATAACGAGAAGCTTCCAAAGACTCTAATCCTAAAATGCACTCCTATAATAGCACAAGGGAATCTCCATGCTCAGTATTAAAAGGATTATTTTTCAGTGCATCCCCAGTTTCCCAGATACACACAGCTCTTCATTTTCACCTGAAAATTACTCCATAGATTAACAGAGAGACAAAACTCAATCAAGCATGTCTGTCATTGCGATTATGGCCTGGCTGTAAAGCAATTTCACAGAATGGGAGAGGACCATGATATACCTACCACAGCTTAAAAGCCTTCTTCATTGCACCAGATTTACATAACTTTATTCAGTGTTGTAGATTAAAGGTTCAGAAAAAAAATCATATTTGCCTATAGGGATGGGAAATGAGCAGAGCAGTGGCACTGGAGGTAGTTTATCTTTTGAATTGGGTTTTGCACCTGCAGAATTCCCCTCTCATTTTTTGGCAACGCCTTGTGGCTTGCACGAACCCAATCACTGTAAGGGACTATTTGTATATTTGACTTTTCTATGTAATAAAACATAATAGTAAGTTGTGAAGATTGAATTAGAGACCACAGTGTATTTTGGTTTTGATTCAGTCTGTGGAGTTTTGTGGGGAAAATATAGCCCTTAACTCTACACCAATAAAATACACCAAGATCCTTGTGGTCTCTGTTTGAAGATCTTCCAGGGTTACTATAGCACACCTTCAAAAACCTGCCCCCAATGGCAATTTTAGAGCCATGTCTATCAAGCCACATTGCCATGTACAGCCATTTGAAAATTCTGACATGCCCTTAAATCCTAAATCTGACTTAAAATTTCTTCAAGCAGTTTCTGACAGTTTAAGTAGGAATTGTGGACTTTTGGAATGAAAACTAAAATTCTCACTCTTGTAAAAATACTACATGATATAAGAGCTGGCATGTCAACCATCCTGGCTCTGGAGTGAGCCTTCATGCTTGTTTTACTGGGAAATGAGCAGGTCTTCAAAAGCTCATGCTGAGCCCCTGCACCTGCAGGAAACAAAACTCTCCAGCAGCCACAAGAACCTGCCCCAGTTCTGCAGAGCTGCTGGGTTCAGGGTGCTCTGGCCAGGCACCCATGGTTGGGTGATGCTGTACCATGCTCCTGAAAGAAAACGGGCACAAACCATAAAGTCATTTAGGTTGGAAAAGACCCAGAGATCATTGGGTCCAATCATTGACCCACACTGCCAAGTCCACCACCAAACCACATCCTTAAGTCACAACAGAAGTCTCTCCACACTGGGAAATTGAATATGCTTTGAAAACTCAAAATAGCCGGCCTTGATTCAGTCAAATCAATGCAACCAAAGGTAGTGTGCAGACTTTCAAAAAGCTGATCACATTTTCTAAGGAATGGCTGAATCATGCCATTTTCAGAGAGAAAACCACAACAATTCTTGGCAGTGTGCAACTCATTTCCATAGAGGCAAGGGAAAAACCCAGGGCCAGGGCTGCTTCTCCAGGGTAGTTGGTCAGGGGTGCTGATTTTTGTTCCTTATTATGAAAACTCTCTTTTGCCTTCTTCAATAGAAGATAGAAATTTGATGCCATTTAATTTTGTCTTTTTCCCTAGGTCTTGATTCTTCAAGGCTAAAGCTGAGCTCCCTGGAATGACTCTGGAGCTGAAACATATACCTTAGCACTTGGCTGAATCAGTCCCTCTTGAAGTATAAGGAGGAAGATATTCAGGCTTTCTAATCCAACAGCACAGCAGGGAAACTGCTTGTCTCTGCATGATTGTGTAATTGCTTTTCAAAGAGAGAAGTGAGTTTCTCTATCCACATTGCACTAACAAATCTCAGAAGTCACTTTGGTCTTCCAGCCTAACTTTCAACATTATTTGTTATGGATAAAACGAAAGACACTTCTATTTCCATAGCTGACAAGCTTTGCCTCAGGGCATGCATTTATTTTCCATGCTGTTGATCTCTTCCTCCCTGTATCAGTCTAATTCATCAGATTAATAAAGGACGATTTAGCTTCCTGCAGGGTGTTATTGATCTCTCAGGGAACGTGGCAGTTGTTTGCTATGCCACCTTTCCCCTGAGCAAAGGGGATGATTTTTAAATATTTCTAATGCTTGAAGGCTACAGCTGGCTCTCACCAAGCAGCTACAGAGGAGCAAAAGGCAGCAGCAAAGGGGAAATGTAAAATGTATCACCTGAATCCCTCTTTTTCCTGCCTCTGTACTCATCAGTGTGTCCAGAGCACACAACGCCTCAGCAAGGAGGTGGGAGTGAGCACCTGGCTCCAGCAAGAGGCTCCAGGAACACAAGGCACATCTGGGTTGAGCTGGCACACATTTTATCCACCCACCCATTATTTGCAACACACAGTGCAGTTCATAGATTATCAGGTCAGAAAGGCCCCCTGTACCAGCCCTGTCTCAGACCCTGCTAGGTTCTGTTTCAGAAATCCTCATGTACCATCCAACACAGAAACATGAGTGTCTCCTTACCAGTGCTGAAATTCCTCCCTCTATCCCACCATAATCATTCCTTTACCTTCAAGATACAGTGCTGGACAAGGAGCTTTAATTCTCCATAATCTCTCAGTTGTTCTCTGGCTCCCTGCTTGTCTGGGCAGCAGTTCCTGTCCTGCAAACACAGCCTGGCTGCTGACTTCCAGGATGCAGGGCTTGATGCTTGACCTTATTTTAAAAAAAACCTCAATCACTGTTTATTTGTGCCAAGCTAGAAAGCCCAAATATTCAGCCTCTGTGACTTCCTACCTCATTCTTCACCTTTCTTCTCATTTTATGTCATCTGTGATTGTTTCATTTTCTCCCCAAAACCACAGATAGAAGTGTTAAACTGTGATAGAGCAAGACCTGAGCCCCACCAGAGCTAGGTAGACACAAGCTCCCTTGCTCCCCTGTTTGCAGCTCTGTTGTGAGGCTTGTAAATCCCTTGCCTTGAAATACACTCAGTATGTACTACATTAATTTTCTATAATTCTAATTCCTTAATCAACAGTTTTGAAGAATCAAATATCTCTGTAAATTACATTACAACATTATTACCTTTAGCAGTCTAATTTGCAATCTCATTACAAAGATATGAAGTTCTTTTCTGTAACCCTACAGTGAATGGAATAACTTGGACTAGGTCCCCATCCTTCATTAGTCACACCCTCCCATGTGCTGTTCCATACATGTCCAGGTCTGGTGTTAAGCTGGGCTGTCCTCAGCTGGTTTCCAAGCTTGCTTTCACTGCTGCCCATCAGTGATGGCCCAAGCACCACTGGCAATCACTGCAACCACTTGTGAGAGCTGTGTGGCCAGTATCAGTGACCAGTAGTGGCTCAGGTTATGCTGCTCACTCAGGGTCACTGTGGGACACTCCATCCTGCAGTATGGCCACAGCTGAAACTGGCTTCCCCCAAACATGACACATTTGTTGAACGTTTCTGCAAGGATCAAGTGCTTTTTCTGCATTATCAGTGGCTTTTCTGCATTAGCAAAAGATCTTTTTTGCAGAGTTCAGCTGGTACCTGATGAAATAAATGCCTTTTCTTCCCAATATATTCTGAAAATTATTGAGCTTTTCTTGTATAATTTTCCTTCCCATATAAAAGGAAGACCCATTTTCTCGAATATAGAAAAGTTTTGGAACCAGAATTAGGCAGGGAAATGTTTGCAAAGAAGGGGTCGGGGACTGGTTTCCCCCAGTGGCAGGGGCTCTGTGTGATTAAACCGGGTGATTAAAGACTGGCCCCACCCTATAATGCTGCCGGTGTCTGGCCATGCTCCCATCCCCCATTCAGGCACATTTCTCATCATTATCCCTTAGCCCCACAGTTTCCAGTCCCACTTAACAGGGCTGTGTTTATTTATCTAATTTTTGGAATGACAGATAAAACAAAGCTATCCCAAATTTCAGTCCATAAATCCCAGTAAACAGATTGGATGGACCTAGATTAAAAAGGAAAGTAACTGCAGAGAACTTATTTTGGAAACAAAATGAAAGGCCTTAAAACTGATTTGCTGATATGTCATTTGCTTGATGTCATCATTCTATAAATGGGTTATGATTGTTCTCATGAATGCAAAATGATATGCAAATGTATCCATCACGTCCTGCTGCTTCCCGTTTTATCTGCCTCTTTCTTTCCTAGTCTTTTCTTTCCCTTCCCCCAGAGTCTCCCAGAAGCCTCTGTCCCACTTGCATTTGTCCCAGAAGTATTTGAGAAGCATTTGTCCCACTTGCAAGGCCAGGGACAGAGGAAGTGGAAAAGGCAAAGAAAACCACACTGCACCTCTTGTGACACACACACGTTTTGTGATGGTTTGTGTCCCCGGCACATCGTGTGCAGTTTCACTTCTGCCCTTGAAAAACACCTGAAAGACCATTGCCAGTATACCTGGCAATGCATCTTTCGTGACAATTTTTCTCTGGTTTTAGGAATCACAGGAAGATTATAGTCAGCCATCCTCCCTCTAAGAGTGACAACTTCACGGTCCCAGGTGGTTTTGAGTGAGCAGGACTCACCAGGGCTGTCAGAAAGTTTTCCTAAAAACAAAGAGCAATTTGTAGCAGGAAAACAATCAATGCTCTCCCGCAGAAAGGGAAATTTGAGTGGGGTTTTTCTCTCTTACTCTGCACAGTGCTACACATAATCTTTAGGATCCCCAGAACAGGACATCGCTCGGGGTGAGTCCCAGTTCAAAAGTGATGGAGTTTGTGCCTGGAGGTTGATACAGCAAATCTGCACCTGGGAGTGCAGGTGAGGGCTTGGAGCTGTGTCCTGCTGCTCTCCTGCTCTGCCCACCCAGAGCTGGGTGCTGGGCAGGGCCAGGCCTGGCCATGCCCCACGGGGTGTCTGCTGCTCGGGCTGCTGCAGGTCCTGGGCTGGCAGCTCCCAGTCAAACAGCACAGATCCATTGCTGCTCATCAGCCTGGCAGCCCTGATCCCTTCTCCCTCCTCAGGGCTGGAATTGGTGCTGCTGCGAGACAACATCAGCTGCAGCTTGAAAACAGCAGATCAGCTGTACACTTACTGCATTAATAGGCTTTAAATTGGTTTAGAATTGGAAAAAAAAATCTACCACGAAAGACCCAGATAGAGCTGTAAACAACTGAATGCAAATTACAGGGTGAGGCTGAACTCCTCATGATGTTGCTTTGGGACTCTGCAATGCACACCCACAACCCTGTCTCTTAGCAAGGGACACAGAGGCTGACTCTGCATAGTGACCAAATTTTAAAGCACTGTCACATTAAAAAACATGGCTTTAAAATGCTGGATGTCTCTTGAATAATTTTAGGTCTGTTTTTTAAATGTAGAATCAAAGGATTTGAAGACTTAAACAAAACTGAACTGCAGAAACTTTGGATATTCTCCACCCAGATCTAAGATCTGTGTTTTTAGTAATTATTAACATATGAGTAACCTGCTACATGACAGCAAAGTGAATATATACTATATATGTTTTTTAATATCTATAAATATGTAAGTGTATATATAGATATATATTAGGTCTGTGAGCTACAATATCATTTTATAAAGGAGTGAGCCAGGAGTGACCCAATTTTCTGCAGTTCCTAAATTTCACTCTACACTGAGAATACTTACATTTCAAACCCACCAAACAGTCATTGGGTAAAAATCTATTAATAATTTTGTCACAAAAGTCAGAACCCAGACCTGACCCAGACTGCCATTCTTCCAGGCTGGCCTGAGCCCGCAGCCTTGCTCCTTCCCTCCCAGCCCAGTGAACCTCCTGCTGCTGCTGCTGGGGGCTGGGTGGGAGAGGGCAGGGGCTTGTGCCCAGGGGAACCCAGAGCCTGACAGGGAGGGACAGCTCCAACAGGGGCAGGTGTGACACAAAGGCTTCAGGGCAGGAATGGACAGCCCACTCTGGTGTCCCCCACCTGGCACAAACAGTGGCTCATCATGTGAGGGAGTGATGGACCAGTCCCCTTCCTCAGTCTGTCAAAGGAGGGTTGTATCTCTCCCTGTGTTTTTCCCCAGTCTGCCTGGGAGATCAAAGCTTTTTGACTCTTCTGTACTTTGTGAACCCTTGAATATCTTGTTACGAACCGGTTTAACACAGAAGACCAAAGGAAGCTAAGCTTCTGTGAATAAAATGGATTGGACCCAGAAAGGTTCAAAATATACCCAAAAATGTGATTAAAACCAAATGAGGTTAGATGTTGGTGTCAAAAAATTGATATACTTTGCTTAACAGCAAAAGAGGCAAAGAGAAAGGAGAGAAAAAAGAGAGAGAGAAAAGAGAGAGAGAAAAAAGAGAGAAAGGAAAGAGGAAAGGAAAGTGGAAAGGAAAGTGGAAAGGAAAGAGAGAAAGGAAAGAGAGAAAGTAAAGAGGAAAGAGAAGAGGAAAGGGAAAGAGNAAAGAGAGAAAGGAAAGAGAGAAAGGGAAAGGGATAGATAGACAGACAGACAGATAGATAGATAGGTAGATAGATAGATAGATACATACATACATACATACATAGGCATTGGTGGGGGGACAGGGGGAGAGTGACAGGGGGTAGGTGGAAGCATATCCCCCATCTGAGGGTCCCAACAGAGTCTCATTGCTCCCCTCCATCTGGTTTTCTGGTGGTGAGGGTCCCCTGCTGCCACCATGCCACACCACAGAGGAGTATGGAATGCAGTGAATTAATGCACACCTCGGGCAGGTGGCAATGCCCATGTGCCTCCCCTGGGGAGGGCAAGTTTGACACTGTCCCTTGCAACACAGGATCTGTTGCCTCATCTCTGGTGTTGGGCCTCTGCTGTCCTTCAGGTGGGTTCAGCTTTTCACAGCTGAGCTCTGCACAGCAGAGGATGGGCTGCCTCTCACCAGAGGCTGTTTTACCACGCACCCAAAACCTCCCTTCCTCACCCAGGTGTGAGGGTCTGTGCCAGGCTGGCAGCTGATAGCCCTGGAGCTGTGCTCTCCACCCAAAGGTGAAGGTATTCCTTTCTCCCCAAACCTGAGTTTCCTTTCTCCTCTCCATCAGTGAGCAGTTCAGGGCCTCAGTCAGAAGGCCTGTTCAGGGTGTGGTGGTCTTCTCTGCAGCCTTTGTAACACAGTTTTGCTATAATAGGCATGAAGATGCCTACACAAAGATGTTAAAGCCATAAATTATAAATCCAGTCTCTGACATATCTTCCAGCTGAAGAACAGACCATCTCACAGGGAACAAACCCAATGGCCATTGATTTGCTCTCCTACCTACCTTCCATGGAGGGTGGGAAGAGAAGGCAGAGCAGGGAACTCACAGCAGGAGGATCATGGAAGATGCTGAAATCACTGGCTCTTTCTGCTGTCATGAAGAATCAGGAGAGGGAACTCTCAGCCCCTCAGCATTTCAGGTCAGTGCTGGGGACCCACACATGTGGTAGCCATGAAACACAGAGACAACAGAGTTACAGCCCCAGTTCAGCACCATTAGCTGGACACTGGTGTCACAGGGACTGAACAATTCTCATATAAAATTTTCTTCTGAAACATTAGCCGTCAACAAATATCTCTATCTGTATGAATTATGGAGTATTATTTTCTTTTTAATTGCATTGATTTACACTGAAAGCTTTAAACATCAGACTAATCATTATCATAAACCAGTTTGTCATCAGGAATACAATAAACCATTATCTGAGCCAGTGCTTACAAGGAGGTGATTCACCTGCATCAGAGGAACTGGAAGGAAATAAGAAGCTACGCTTAAAAATGCCAGAGTGTGCACCCAGGTTGCTGCAGTTAGGGGAAAAGAATGATTGCCAATAAATGTGATGGTAGGAAAAATCCTTCAGAGCCAGCAGTAGTGTTTATGATGGAGAAATGCCCAGGTGGTGGTCGGGGCTGGCACCCACCCCAACCTGCCCTGGCTGGGTCAGGGTCACCCTGCTGCCCTCACAGCTTCTGCAGGGCTCCTGCAAGTGTTGAAGGGGACCTGCGTCCCAAATGCTCCTCCCCAGAGCTGAAACCAGGGAATGGCAAGTGTGTGGCCATGGTTTGTGTGGTTGCTGGTGGCATTGTGACCTGCTGCCTTTCCACCCTGTCACTCCCTCCCTCTTCCCTTGCTCACCGACTGCGATGACATTTCTGCTCACAGAGAGAACATCAGCGAATACCTTTTGTAAGGAAACTTCACACTGCTCCAATCCCTACTCTTAGAGAAGGTCTGACTATTTAAAATCAGCACCAAAAAAAGCCTGGCTAGAGGCATGGAAAATTTCAGACAAAGCAATTGCAGCCTCAGCCAGCTAGATGCCACCCTGACAAAGGGAGAGCAGCGTGGGACACTCGGGTACTGCCGGGGGACAGGCTGGGGCTCCCCACAGCCTGGAGAGGAGCTGAAAACCATGTGTGCTCTGAGCCCCACAGATACCTGCAGAGTGAGAAAGGGGCAGCACAAGAGAGCTGTAGCAGGGTTTGAAGGGTTTGAACTGCTCTGACAGCCAGGTGCTGTCACACACCTTATCCGTGAGAGATCTCGCAGCAGCGAGCGCTTCACAGCCGCGTCCCGGAGCCGGCACCGCGCTCTGCTCGGCTTCTGCATCGCCCCAGCTTTTACTGCCTCTGCCAAATTTCCACTGCACCGCCGCTTGCAGCAGAATGGGCTTTATTCTGCAGAGTGATCTTGAAATGCACACGGTGGTTTGTAGGGGCGGGACGAAAGCCCGGCCCGGGTCGGGTTGGTGATCTCAGGGAAGGCAGCAGGGACACAGAGTGCTCAGCCTGGTGACAGGGACAGCCCCAGAGGGACAGCCCCTGCCCTGCGTGCTGAGATCGCAGGAGGTTTTCCTTCTGCAGCAGGGAAACCCTTGCATTCCACAAATCCATTGACGCCTCGGGATTTTATTTGATTTCCCTGATCCACAGCTGGCCCGGGATGCCCAGCAGGAGGCTCTGGGACTGGGGCTGTGATGTGACACGAGCTGGGGGGAAGCAGCAGCCCAGGAACCTCTTCCATGGGGCTGGGGCCTCCTGCCTTCAGCACAACATTCATTTTAGCCTCCAGCCCTTCATATAAAGTATCATCAAATAATTTACAGGAGGTGTCAGCTGCAGGCTACAGCCAAAAGGAAGGTTTATTTAAGGCACCGTGTGGATTGTTATACAAGATCCTGATGGATTATTCCTATCTGAGAATTTACAGATACTGCAGGAGCGTGGCCAACAATTTGGATTAGTTGAGATTAAACTCAGACTGGGCTGGTTTTCCTCCCTTAGGAAATCTCAGCCCTAGGTCTACAGATATTTTTGAAGGCAAGATGTAGACAAAAACAACTTTTACACTTTCCAGCAGGCACCTGAAGTACTTTCCCATCAATCACCTTTGATACACAGAGGCAGAAGTGTGAGCTACTTCATTAAGAGCCCTCACACATATCTGGGTACATTTACATATTAATCAGACAGCTGAGCTGCTAATCTTTCTCTCTTATATGCTTCTGTAACCATTAGTCAGAGCCAGATGCTGTTAAATACTCCAGGTACCACCAAGTGCTCTAAAATCAAGATGAGTGTGGATGACAGGGAAAGGCTCAGATTTACAATGCTCCCATAGAGCCAAGCACTGTTAGCTCTGCCAGGGTAACATAAATACACACATCCAGCACCAGGAGCTTTAATCCACTGGGAGCACTGGGCGAGTGAGGCATTCCCACTGCCAAGAGACTGCAGTGATTCCCACAGAAATGGCTGTGGCTGGTTCCAGTTCTGCCTTCTGCAGGCTCTTTGCTGCTGTCTGAGCAGCACTGGGCACCTGGCACAAGACCCTGGGAATAAAGGAAGACAGAGAAGCCATCTCCCTCCACCCCTGATAGCCCACAGCCCAACCCTGCTTGTCTCTCAAGGGCAGCAGCTGCCCCACATCTTCACCCAGGGCTACAGTGGGGTGGGAGAACTCAGCCCCAGTTCTTACCATAGAATCATAGAATTGTACAGAATTCAGACTCCAGACATCATCTTTTCCAAACCCCTGCTGTGGGCAGGGATGTCTTCCTTCAGACCAGGTTCCCCAGGGTCCCATCCAACTGGAGCACTTCCAGGGATGGGGCAGCCACAGCTTCTCTGGGCAGCCAGTGCCTCACCACCCTCACAGGGAAGAAGGAATTAGTCTTTCACAAGTTCAGATGGTTTTCTGGACAAAATTTGGTCCCTGTGTAAATCAGTCACAGCAGATGAGGGATGTGTGGGAGCTGCTCTGCAGTTCCTGAGCTGGACTAACCCAGAACAGGACAGAGGGTGCAGGCAGTGGCTCCACACTCAAGCTGCTGCTCACTGGGGTGCACCCAGCACCAGGCTCAGGTACAGCCCAGCAGCTGCTTGGTTTTTTGTTTAACCCTTCCTCTGCCATCCCAGCACTGCAAATCCACATCCTCAGCTTCCCATCTCCCTCCCTCCAGCACCTCTCACCCAACTCCCCAGCTGGCTTGTGAGGTACCTGGCTTTGAGCTGCTGAATTAAATTCTCCCCATCCTCCAAGAGCAGACAACTTTGTGAGGTTTAACCTTTGTGTGCCTCTTCCTTGGCACCACACACATCCCTGCTGCCAGGTGTCCAGTGTGACAGGGCACAGGCACAGCCAGTGCCCAGTGGGCAAACACTGACAGCTGTGACAGCTACACAAAGCCCACAAATACCTGTAATTGCCTTTGCCAAGGAAGTGATCTGTGCTACAGCTTCCTCCTTGCAGAACCATCACAGTTTACATTTCCTGGACTTCAGTTAAACAAAAGAAAAACAATGTACGAGGCTTTAGTGATCACACAGGCTCTGCAAAGCACTCTGATCTTCCCTGCTTTGGGCCTCTGAGGGGTTTTTTTTGCCACTTCCTCCAGATTAAAAGGATGGAAAGGTTGGCCAGATCCTGAGGAACAGCTTCATGATTTGCCATGGAGCATCACCCGGGTTAGCTGCAGCTCTCAGTGCTCACAGGGGCACCAGGCTGGCCTTGCTGCCTGGCCCCAGCACAGACCCTCAGCTGGCAGCACACTCCCTGCTGCTGCCCTGACACCCCAGCACCTCTCCCTCATGGCCAAGCAGCCCCTCAGACCCCCAGCCCCAGCTCTGCACTGCCCTGCCACCCCCAGCAGGAAGGTGCTGAAGCACAGGGATGCTTTGGGGACCATGAGCCTCTACACAGTCTGTTCTAGACCCATGACCAAGAAGTTTTCCCAGTAGATGTGGTTCTTAGAAGAGAGCCTGGATGCCCCACTGCTGCCATTAGAGCCCATCCCAGCAGCTGCTCCTCTTCCTCATCCCATAGGAAAGGTGGATTTTGGAAACCACCAGCAGTCCATGCTCTGTGGCTGGAGAGCCTGCACACAGCACTGGGGCTCTACAGCCAATGGATCTCTGCTCATTTTTAACTGCTTTTTATAATGTTTTATTGATTGGTCTCATCAAACTATTTTATTGATTGGAAATATTTCCAACCTCTGCAGTCTGGGCATAAATTTTCAAGAGGAGATGAGGGGACAAAGGCTTTACAATGGCTCAGCCTTGAGTCTGGCTGAACACCCACCCCTGGCCCAGCAACACCCACCTTGCCTGACCCAGGCCAAAAGCTGGGAGAAAGGAGCTGGGGCTCAGTAACATCCATGCCTGTATTTCTACCTTCCAGACAGAGGCACAAGTACAGCAGCCCTGTTTGAGCTGAAATAAAGCCCTGGCCATGACTGACCCTGTGTAGGGGTGCCCAGTGGAGAAGGAGGGGTCACTCCCAGCCTGGGACACTTCCAGCAGCGTGGGGGCAAGGAGGTGGAAATAGGGTGAGGTTGCTGTCTGAAATTCCACCCTGACATGTTACTGGAACCTCACATCTCACCCCATCTCCTGGTGTCATCACAAGGCAGATGGATGCTCTGCCCCTCACAGGGAGTCCCTCACTGCCCCCCAGGCACTTACCCTGCTGGAGCATCCCTGTGAATGCCCAGAGTGGCTTCACTCAGACATGGAGGGTTCAGGCTGGCCTCTTTCCTGGGATGCAGCCCAGTAATGCCTGCTTTGTCTGGCTCAAAACAGAGGGATGTGCCCAGGGTGAGATGGGCACAGCTTGCTTTTGGGTCAGGATAATTTATTCATTATTACTTATTCTTAATTTTTAAATTAGTTTTATAGCTCGGTTCTGATTTCAGGCATTTGCCTCTCCTATGAGCATGTGAAACACCACAACAAATGCAATGGGGCAAAACCTCCAGCCCCTGAAACACCAAACTGCTGAATGGTGGCTGCATTTACCACATTGACACAGGGCAGAGCCTCTCTGTTCCTTGCAGAGCAGCAGGCATTCCCATGAGGAAAAGCTGGTTACACCAGACAGGAGGTGATTATGTGGGGATTGTCATTTCACACATGAACCATTAACAAATAAATAAAAGAGACTCTAGAAAGCATTTCTCATTGAAAGCCCAACTTTCTCATGCTAGAAGGTTTTACCTTTGCTGTGGTTTATTAATTGTTTGGCTTAAGCAGTGGGAAGAACCTGTCTTAATTGAGCCATGTTTTAGCTGCTGCTTCATTCTAACAGTATATATTGGTATTTTCCTATAAAAGCCCAAGGTCACATGAGCAGGACACTGGGGATTTTCCATGGGATGAGCCAAGAGCAGTCAAGACAGGCAACAGAAGGCCCTTGGTCCTGCTGTCATACAGGGAAACAGTGCTTCCACCTGGATCCTACTGAGTGGATTTCGTGGCCTTTTCTACCCCTCAAGAACAGATTGCCCCTTTCCTGCAGGAAAGCAAAACTGAGTCAGTCCCTGCTCTGACTGAGGAAACCCCAATTTCCATTTCATTTCATCATCTCTTGGCACTGCAGGGAGCAGTGCCCTCCTCCACCTGCCTGAGCCCCAGACATGCTCCAGGGGGAGGGAAAGGTCCAACCCTCACCTGTGGGAAGGAAATAGAGCTACTTTTAAATCATTGTTAAGTACAGTTACTTAATAGCTTCCAAAAGCTCCACTGCCCCCCAGCCCTCAAATTACATACATCACAGGAAATTTGCACTGGCCACTCCTGGGAAGGGTGGTTGAAGCTCTTTTTCCCTTTTTATCAGAAAAGAACATACAGCCAGAAATACTGGCAAAGCCAGCTGTCCCTCAGACAGTGATTCCACAGATAAGTTACTCCCCAGCAGTGTGAGCTCACTGACTGCCATGTGAGTGGCCCTGTGGGGACTGTCACACCCCTCCACAGAGCAGAGCTGGGGGGGGACAAATCAATGCAAGGCAACAGTGAACAAAACTCATCTTACCACTCACATTTCCCTGTCTGGGCTGAGCCTCTCAAAGCCAATGGAATGATTTCCTTTGCCCTGGGGTCTGTGTTACACTGACCCTTGGGGCTTGTGGGGCACCACTGAGTGGCCCTCCCCTTTGGGCTGCACAAAGCCCCCCAGTATTTAGCAGCACCCAAGGGGGTCCAAAAGACCAAACACTGGGTGTTGTCTCCAGGGGCAGAGCTGCTTTCTTGTCCAGCCCCTCTATTCCACCTTTTTGATTTATTTACTTAAGTGCTGCCAAATCTCCAGTTCCACCAAACCATGACTTCATCCACGAGGGAACAGACACAGCACTCCTCCTTCCCCTCCAGCACCCATCAGCATCCACCAGTGTTCCAAAGCACAGAGGGAACAGCCCTGTGCATGTCTTGGTGCTGTGTGAGGCTGGAAGGGCCCTGCAGGGTCTTAGTTCAAGGCAATTTGCAGAATCACAGAATGGTTTGGGCTGGAGGCACCTTGAAAATCAACTTCCAGACCCGTGCTATGAGCAGGGATGACTTCCTTCAGACCAGGTTCCTCAGGGCCCCATCCAATGCTTCCAGGGATGGAGCAGCCACAGCTTCTCTGGGCAACCTGTTCCAGTGCCTCAGCACCCTCCCAGGGAAGAATCACTTCCCAATCTCTCACCTAGACCCACCCTCTGACAAAGCCATTCCCCCTTGTTCTGTCACTGCAGGCTCTTGCCAAAAGCCCCTCTCCAGCCAGAAGGTGCTATAATGGAACCTTCTCTTCTCCAGGCTGAACAGCCCCACCTCTCCATTTGTCTCCAGAGGAGAGGGGCTCCAGGCCTCTGAGCATCTCCCTGGGTATTTTTTTTCATCTGGGTGTGGGACTTGCCTTCCTCTGTCCCCTTCTGTGAAAGAAGGGAAAGGGCTGAGCTGTGGCTCCCTTGGGAAAACCAGGCTTGAGCAGGAGGGGGAACAAATAAAGGGATTAAGAGAAGTTTAAATGTTTTCCTCTCCATCATATCTGCACTCCAAGCATAAATAAGTTAAAGAAGCTAATGTTAGACTTCATTGCTTGCACATACAGCACAGCTGGTTTGCAGTTCTGGGCAGAGGGCTCAGAGCTGCTGCTGCCACTGTGCCCAGGCACTTCTTTGTAAGCTTTGATGGCAGCTGATGCTGCTCTGTGCCTAAAATATTTTAAATGGTTAAGCCACCCCAAATGTCTTGGCAGGGAACAAGTGTCTTGCAGATAGATCACAGTGCTATTTCTGGACTGTTCTATAAATATGCCTTTTGTCTGGAAACTGCCCTCAGGGGCAGAGGCCAAACCTCTGCCCAGCACCTCACCTCTCCTCTTGCAGCTGGCCTCCTTTCTTCCCTAAGCAAAATTTCTCTGGATTAAAAACTGTTTCTCCCCAGACACAGCTACTGAGGGAGCTGGGGGTGGGCAGGAGCCCACCCTTCCACCCAGTACCTGCTGAGTGTGAGCTGCAAGGAGGTTTAGGTGCATTTTCTGGGGAGAGGGGCTCCTACTGCAGGGCTCCCTGGGGAAATTTCAGCACCTTCCCCAGTGCCAGCAAAGTCCATTTCAGGGGGCTACAGGACTGTCCCAGCAGTGCTGCCCCATTCAGGCTTAACTCAGTAACCCCAACATGCTGAAACCCTCCCTCCATGTCCCAGGGGCACCATGGAACATGTCCTAGAGCACCCCAGAGGGATCACCCTGGGCTCAGCCACGGGGCAGCACAAACCCCACAACTGCAAAGTGCCAAAGTCTCACCTGGGCCAGGGGGAAATGGTGTATTCACTGCTTCCTTCCTCATCCACTGCTCTGCTCCACAGAGAGCCAGAGCCCAGACAGGCTCCTGCTGCCTCCTCCCTCTGGGACACAGGGATTTACCACCAAGCAGCAGCTCCTGCAGCACAGATTTACACAGCCCAAATCCTTATTTACACTTCAATTCTGTCACTGCTCGTGCACAAACACAAATCACATTGCTTCCCCCAGACATTCTTGCCAGCAAGACTGCACAGGTTTTCCCCCTGGCACTGAAGAGTGAAGTGCTGCCATACCAGTAGCTAGATATTAAAAATAAACAAACTGGGAAAAAAATGCAGCAGCCAGCAGCTCTGATTGAAGATTAACAGGTGCTGGGATTTACAAAGAGAGAGTGCTTTAACTTAAGCACCTGAGTGACTGATCACATCTATAAGACTTCATCTGCTTTGTACTTGAATTAGATGATGCACATTTAAAACCCCATCCCCAGGTGAGTTCTGGGCCTTTTTGGAGATCTGGCATCAAAGCAGCAGACAGGAGTCACAGGCCAAGCAATGAAAGGTAATCACTCAGTGAGTGCCATCGCTCATGCCTGGTGCTTTGAACACAGTTTGGAACAGAAATGCAAATATCTATTTTTCATTAGTGACCCAGCATAAACCACTTCAGTCTGACCACAGCAATGCAGAGTGAGCAGTTCATCAGAACAAACATTTGCTCAGGTGCCTGAAAGGCTGCAGAACCCCAGAGCAAGAACAAAGCATTGAAAAATAAAAACAAACCACTTTTTTTTCTTTCCCCTTCTCAAACTACAAAGAAAGGTCACAAAACCTTTGCAGACTTCTGTCACAAGCCCAGAATATAGCTTTTAAATCATTCACTTCTTTAAAAGGAGGGCACTGCTGCCCAGTGCCCTGGAAATCCACAAGCTCTTGTTTCCACCCAGGTCTCAGCTCTTGCCCACAGTTGACTGATTGTGGGATTGGAGCCATCAGCAACCACTGCCCCATCCCAGTGCCCAGGGACTCCCTGGGGACCTCCCTGGAATGGCTCTGTGAACACAGGGACCCCAACTGGCCACGCTCACTCGCAGGAGGGGCTGTACCTGCAAACCCCTGTCCAGCCTGGAGAAGGGCTGAGTGTTCCTCTGTGGGATCACACCGAGCTGGGAGCCTGGAGAGGAGCCAGAGCCCAGCACAGGCCCTGGAGCTGCTTTTCTCTCACCCACTGGGGTTTGAACCAAGACCTACGAGAGGCGAGTCAGGGCCTCTCGTTCACCTGATGCTCACAGGATTTTGGGATGAACGAGACTCAAAAAGCTGCAAGAGACCAATGGTGAGGAGCATTAGAGCCCCACTGCCAGGGGAAGCTGTCCTGCCACAGGGGCCCATTCTGTGCAGGAAGGAGCTGCCTTTCCTGCCTCACCTACCTGAGCAGGGCTCCTGCCAACTCAGCATCACCAAGCAGGTTTATGCAGAGCCTTCTGCCTTCTGTGGCTTCCCAACTTCCTTTCCAGTTTAGTGACTTCAGATTTTCCACCCAACACTTAAGTTTCCTTCAAAGCCCAGGTTTTTAGAGCAGCACCAGCAGTTTCCTCCTCAACCACATCTCTCTCCATTTGCTGGCAGGTCCATTTTCCTTAATGGCTTCTTTTCCCAGGACATGCCTGGGTCCACCTAACCAACAAATAACCAGCTTGACTGGTATTAACAAATTTCCCTGTTTTCCCCTCTCTTACAGTATTTTTTCATTTTCTAACCTATATCTCCTTTGATTCCCATTCCTCTTATACCCTCTCAGTCTGTCCCCCAAATTACAAAAGAGATTCTCCAGCTCAGCACACCTGCACAGGCCAGCCCACAGCTCACCCCACGATGTCACAGCTCCTCTCACACTGGGTTTTTAGGTGGATGCCCTGTACTGCCCACAGCTCTCCTCACCCTCATTTATGGATGAAGACAAACACAGAGCTCCGCCGTGTGGCAGAGAAACAGCAGAAAGGAGTCCAAAGGCTCCTAAATGAAGCAAGCCAACTGGTACTGTCCATCTTCCCTCAATCCATTTCCTGCCCATCTGTCCCAAGGTTGTGCAGTTCTGGAACATCCCTGCCTCTGAGCTAGGGGGGCTCCCAGAAGTTGGGAAGGCAGGGAGAGAGGACTGTAGCATCTCCTCTGTCTGTGGAGTGCACTCAGTACCACTGTGTGATGCTGTTTGTAGGGGTGTGCCCTAATACTGTGAAATTTCAACTTCTGTGTTCTGCTGTGCTATTCAGATATATGCAGAAAATTTTCAAGTGGAATTCTGATTTTAATTTGCACATGAACTTTTAAAAGTTGCAGAAGATGCTCTTGTGTGATAGAATGAAGGAAATCATAGCAAGTGCCAATTTAGATGGGAGGCTCCATGTGGCCTCCCCAACAGTGCTGCAGGGAATCAGAGACTTCACCACTATTGAAAGACACTGTACTGATTTGAGAAGATCTGTTCAATGGCTTGGACACCAACCTGGCTCTGGAGAAGATGTGTGTACATCAGACACCTCAGCCATTCCCACAGCTCAGCCTTCTGTCAAGCAGTCACAGTGAGAGAGGATCAGGTTTTTGCTAAAACTCCACTGTGGAGTGAATTGAGCACCTGCTGAGCCAGTACCCCACCCTCTGCCCACAGGAGTCTCTGGATGTTCACATCCACACTTCCCATCCAGGAACAGCTGTGAGACAGGACAACACAAGACATTTGGCCCCACTGACAGCCCAGGAAAGTGTTTACAGAAGTTCAAAACCCCATCCCTCCATGTCTGCTGCACCCAGAGCACTGTAGAACCTTTACTGTGCTGCTGTGGGGAACAGCCCTGCTCAACACAAAGAATTTGATGTCCTGGGGTGTTGAGAACTCACCTTTGCAAAGCATTTCCAACATGAGTGCAGGGGACACTGTCCTGCAGTTTCAAGGAGGGCAATAAGGAGCAGTTTAAAACCCTCCCACCCAAGGCTCTCCAGGACCTGTCTCCCTGCTGATGGAGGGCACCCATTTCCATGCTGCCCCAGCTCAGCAGCCACTCCCAATCCATCCCAGTTAACTCCTGGCTCTCCTCCACACCCCCCAGCCCAGAGCCCCTCCTTGGTGAGAGCCCTGGGAACAGAGCCCCCAGCTCAGCTCCATGGCCATAATGCTCTGCACAGTGCACTGAAGAGATGCAATGAATGCACTTACACAAAGCACAAAAGGGAAGCAAAGAAAACCAAGTCATCCAAGGTGTTGTAGTCATTTCCTCAAGAAAAGAGAGGGATTTGCTCCCATTTCCTCTAGCATTTATTTTATCACTCAAATAATGCCTCACTGATGGAAAGAAGAACCTGCGAAGTTTCAGCTTGGCTTAAAACAAATCCCTCTACAGAGCCAAGGGGACTTCAACTACCATAGACAGGGTGAGGGTGGAGACAGAAACATTCATTATTTAATGGAAAGCATATCAAGTTTGATAGATCCTAAATTCCTTTTTAAATGACACTGACTAGTCCTAATTGGTGCAGGAGTTGGCATTACCTCAGCCCTGACATCCACTCAGGAGCTGAATACTTAGTCAAAGTCTAGTTGAAAACTACTCAAATTTTAAATAAAAATTGTGGAGTTTTCTTTTCCTATGCCAAGAATATATTTGACAATTGTGCAAATGTTGAATGAGTCAAGAAATTGGAACAATTTGAGAAGAAATGTTTAAGGAAGGCAGTAAAAAGTCAAGGACAGCACTCTGGTCAGGCTGCCAATTTCATACCCAAGGCTGAAATGAACTGATGAAGTTAATGGCTATTAATGAAATGATATAGCTGTACATCTTCTACATCTGCTACCTGGCAGTAGCCCTGCAGTTTCCCATGTTACTGCTTTTATGCTTTACTGGTATCCACAGGGTCTGTGGCTCCAAAGGCCAGGGTGGGTGCTCCCAGACACCAGTGCCAGATGTCTGTCCTACGGCTAGGTCAGGCAGCCACAAAAGGAGGGGGATAATCAGTATTTCCCAGACTGAAAAACTCTGTCACTGTGACAAATCTATTCAAAAGACAGACTAAAAGAGAAAGGAAATGTGGGGAAAATATGTAAAGTTGAATGACTGGCTTCTGTGGAACTGCCATCCCAAATTCCTGCTGAACATACCCAGACTTTTAAACTTATTTTTCTTTTTAGCTGGAGGGCCACTGAGAGAACATATTAGCAGAGAACACAATCCAGAAAACATTGATACACATCTTTTTTTGCTGATGATTCAGAGAGAACATCTTCCTAAGGCCCCAGCTAGAGACCACTACCATGTGGTGAGGATCTCCCATTTAAATTATCTTGAGAGGGGCCCTACAGGACAAATAGGGAGCAGCCCTTGTGATGGACATGGAACAACCAGCTTACACAGCAATCATCCCGACTGATCTGTAATGAAGTGGGGATTTGAACCAAGCCCAGATAGTTCCCCAGAGACATCACAGTGAGAATATGGAATTTATACTGTAATTTGAGTCTCTTAAGGGAGCCCTTCTGGTGGCCATGTATCCCTAGAACACCAGGGAGACAACCCAGGGCTCACTTCAGCTGTGCAAGCATACATCTCTCAGGCTACTGCAGGACCCACACAGGGAGATAAAAGAGTATCTGTACAGCATAAAGCACCACAACATCCACACCCCTGGGCTATTTTGGGTGCTAGTATAAATTTAGCTATATCTACGCTCCACTTAGGCCTGAGCAAAAAGTATTCCCTCTTCCCAAATTTCTGGCAGGTGAAGAATGTTGAAGCCTTCTCCAGGGAGCCCAGCATCACTCACCTGGCTCCTTTCCAGGGAGAGGTACAGCCATCCTAACCACAGCAACATTCCAGCACTTAAAACCTATTTTCCATTCCACATCTAAACCAGAGCATCTCTAAAGCACATCCTGACCTACTGAAAAGTACAATCTGCTCTCGAATTTCTCAGCCACTGAAACCATGCAAAAATCTCCTGGCTTATTTTTCTACTCTGTCAGGTCCTTAATTTCTATCAGAGGCTCCTGTAATTTAATATTTTCTTCCATATTAATATTTTTGTAAGACAGAGAACTCAGCCCATTTGGATAAATTAATCCCTGCTGACTCCTGAACTACTTCCATTTTGTTCATTAATGCAGAGGTAAACCCCCACCCTCTGCAGAGCTGCTCTCAGGCAGGAACAGCATTGAGCACTTCAAGCTGCAAAGAGGCTCCAGAGACCTGTGCACCCACACCCCTTCCCAGTGTCCTGGGACAGCTCCCGGGGCCCCAGTGACACAGGGGAGAGGTGAAGTCCCCAAACACAGCTCACAAAACACAGTGGAGAATTAATCCTCAGCTCTGCTCTCACAACACCCCTGAAAATATTCTTTAAGAAGGCTGCTCTCTTCATCACCATTATTCTTCTCTATGAAAGTCTTGTTACTCAAGTTTATCTTCACCCTGCTGTGGTTTCTCTGCACTAAAAAAGGATTTTTTTGTTACCACAAAGTGACAAAACCAGTGCTTATTTGTATGTTCTTGTAGAGATATAGTTTGTGAAGATCTGCAGGAACAAAATGATAGAGGAATAAGAAGGAAAAGGGAGGGGAATCCCCAGCCCCTCAAGAGACCTTATCCCAGGGGGAAGACAGCTGTGAACCAGGCATGGCAGCAACATTCCCATCAGGACATCAGGTCAAATCCAGCCCCAAGAAGGCTGGGAGAGAGCAGGGACCAGTCTGTGCCAGCTGGACACAGAATAACCCCCAGCACTGGGGCTCAGGCTCCTCCTGGCTGGGGCATTTAATAGAGACAGGAATTGTGGCACAGGGTGCTCCACTGGGACAGGCACAGAAACCCTTTCCCATCCCATGACTCTACAATCTCACTAAAAGTGTGTCTGGTTTGGATACAGTAACAAATATTTTGCTGCTTTTACAACATTTTGGATGTCATAAAAAATTACCTGCAACTTTTCCTCAATCTGGTCCCAACTTCTTCTCCTGGTTGGAGACTAGGAGCTGTCACAAAAGTCTCAAGTTGTCTGCCAATATGAAGGTTATCTTCACTTGGGAATCTGTTAGGTGTCAAGAACTATACTGAAACAGCTTTAAAAAGCCTTGGTTGTCCAAAAATTATATCTACTAAAAAAATACAATAGGGACCAAAGATAACTAGAAAAACTCCCTGTATTCTGGAAGAGTGACAGAAAAACATACCTGAATCTCCAGCAGGGATAGTAGAAACAGAAATAATGGAAAGAACACCCAAGGTTTGAGCAAATCAAAGAGGCCAAATTCAATTAATAAGTTACTACAAATTATCTACCCAGAGTTGACTCTCATACAAAGCCAGAGAACTCTCTCCCTAAATGCTATGGTACTAGAATGAAAACAGAATTAATTCTATTGCAAAAGCTGCAAGGCATCACTTCCAAAATATACTGATTTGAGCTGCCTGTATTACTAACTTGAGCTTTACATTGTGTAATTGCCAGACTTGTCCTTTGGAAGCAGAGTTCTTTATAATCAGCTGTACCATGAACATCAGTTTATTTAATGATATGTACCTGAGGCAAGACATGGCTCATTCAGTCCAAATTCCTGTAACATGCACCCTCCTTCACCTTAAAATTGTGTGGGAAAAGTCTCTCATCACAAGAACCACTGTTCTGAAATTCAGAAAATAATCACCCCATTCAATGTTACACAGGTGAAGGAGGGTCCCCACTCCTCTTCCCCACCAAGTCTGACAGGGATTAGGGGTGTGCTGATGCCTCAGATCTGTACTTTTATTCCTAGACCACAACACCTTGAAAGCCTTGACCCAAAATCACGCTGGTTTATTTCTAACATTTTCCTGAAAAAAATTAATTATCTCACTCTGCAGGCAGGTGAGACATGACTGCATTTCCTGGCTCAGGCTGACCACACTAAGCAATTTAAAATTAAACTGGGGGAGTCATAAGGTGGCTGACCCAGGGTTACAGGAACGGGAAGGCTGCTGACAGCTCGGTAATTAGGAATGGCAATTAATAATAATTAACTGCCATTTCAGAGAAGATGGGCACCCCACGTGTCTGATACCATGCAGGAGGCAGAGCCTGAGGAGGAACCACACAGTGGCCAGGCTATTAGCCAGGGCCCAAGGTGGCAACTGGTCAGAGCATCTTTGCTCTCCAGATGTGAGTTACACATGTGAGTGCAAACAAGATCTGGAGCTGTCTTCTGGGTGAATATTTGTGGTTGCTGCAACACCAGTCATTATCCTCCCACAAGACTCACCCTGCCAACTTACCACAGTTTTGATTATACATCACAGAGTGCTGTGGTTTGGCTCCATGGACCACTCCACACGATTCATTTCTCATAAACGAATGAGAGATGAACAGCAAATCAAATTCAAAAAGAAAAGAAGAAATTTGACTTTCCTTGAGTCCTTTCCTTTTCCTAATCCCTGTGAGTAGGGATTAAGAAAAAACTAAAAGACACACATATCTTTGAACTCTACTTTGTTTTGGATCAAGTGGCCTAAATTGAACACTGTTAACTACAGAAACCGCATGTGAAGAGACAATGCTTCTAAACTGTCTAAATCCACAAAATCTGTAGCTCTGTCACAATCTGAGACAAATCAGTAGTGTGCCAGAACAAACACCAACAGCCTATTTCTCTTTGGCTAACTCGACACAATTCCCAGGAAAAGCCAACACAAATAGCTGATACTGCATCACTGGCAGTCTCTGCTCAACAGGGCACCCTTCCTTTCTGTCAGATCTACAAATCCGACCCAAGTGAGTTTTAACTATGCAGTTAAAAGTCAGTCTGAAGCAGAAGATGAAGCATTGCAAGGTTAAAAAAATAAATAAAAGAGAGAATTTGTAATGAAAGCAGCTTTAAATAGAACATGTGCTTCTTTTACTTCACAGCACTCAACAAGCTGCTTTCACCACATACAAGCTATTGATATGAGCAGAATAAAAGGGTCCCTAACAAGGAAAACGACCGATAGTCCAAATCCATAGATTTCTCCAGTTACAAACATTTACACAATAAGCCCTTAAACTGTAACACCATCAGTCCCTCAAACAGGATGGAACTGACAATATACTGTTTTCACTGACAATGCCACTTCCCTAATCCACGCTAGCTTTCACAGAGCACTTTGATTCTTGTCTGAAATGGAAGAATTCAGTTTTAAAAAAACACCCCAAGAAATGTGCTTTTCAAGATTCAGAAGATTATAAACTGGCAACAGAAATAATGGAAAGACAGTTTTTGTCAGTTGATATGTAAGAACAGTTGTGTAAAAGACAGCTCAGTGTTTTAAGATGAACAATACAAAGACTAGGCTAAATATAAGATATGCCACATCTTTAAGTGCTTTTGTGCATGATATGAAAAACAAGTGGATGTGGTTTACTTTTTTGCTTTTGGTGGAGTGCAGCAGTTTGAAAAGAAGAAAACAGAATTTAAGCCTGTGAAAAGAGTGTTAAAATAATAAGAGATAGGTGCCTACGTCGCTCAAGAACTGTGGTTTAACTGCTTTTCACAAGGCAGCAGCCATTGCAAGGCACCCTGATGCCAATATGGGGTGGGAAACAGGAGTCAGTCATGTGCAGCTCCTGGCCAGGACAGAGGGGCTGCAGCTCCCAGCATGGAAACCCCAGTGCTGGGCAGTTTGGGATCAGAGCAGTGCTGAAGCCCTGAGCCAACCCAGCCCTCCCACAAGCTGCAGGAACCACAGCACAGTGCTCACATCAACGTCCCACAAAGATGGTACAGGGGATTTAGGGACAAAAGCTTAAGGGCAAAGGGACTGAATGAGCAGTCTAGAGAAGGTCTAGATGAGCACAAGGAGACCATCCCTGCTAAATTTCTAAGATCATTCAAGCTGTACCCACAGCCCACCAGACTGGGAACAAGCTGCTGCTGTGTGCACTGATCTCACCTGCCATTACCCACCTCAGCAAACAGGAAACTGTCTGCAAGCTCATTAATCCATTTTCCCAGGCCTTGTTGTATTACTTGAATGCTTTCACAAAATAACTACCAACTTCACATCTCTCCTTCCTAATTTGAGATGTTCTAGGCTTCCAGAGGTTTTATTACTTTTACATTTTATTAGGTTCTTTTAAATAGCTTTTCTGAAAGTGCAGAATTCAAGCTGTTATCACCTGAACACAACTTTCACTTTTAAAGCTGGTAACTGCAGCTTTTCCTTCTACAAAAACAGTTAATATACACAAAACATGATGACTTTTCCTTCTATTTTCCCATCAAAAAACTGCTGAGAAAAGCTTAGCAGAAATCACACAATCAGGTTTGGGAAGCATGATGACATTATGGGACCATACACATTCTCTGAAGGACAGGGACATTTTCTGTCAGCCAGCCACCCAACCACTTTAACATGCTTTGGATCATTTTTCTGGGCAGTTATAGCTTCTTACCACTGTACTGCCACTATGATTTACATCCATAAAACCTGGCAGTAGCTACAAAAAAACCACAACAAAAAGCAGCAACTGAATCTCCAGCTGGAAGGCACCATTTGCAACAGCTGTAGCAATATCTAACTGGTAAAAACTTGAAAGAAACATGAAAATTGAGATTTAATCAAAGAAATAGATTCAAGAAAGATCAGCAACATGAAGAAAGGATACAGGAGGGAACGACAGCTGAGAAAAATGACAGGTACAATTCACATGGAATTGCTACTTCTAAAACAGAATTATTATAGAACAGTATTGTCCTGCATTACCTTGTTTTCCAAGTATGTGTCACCATCCACCTCCATCAAAATATGATCCCTTTTGGATGCCAACAAACTGGTATGAAATTAAACAATCTCAGGACAAGAAATTACATAGGATTATGTAAAATGAGGCAATGGCATAAATTACATTTCAGTATCACAAATTAGTCAAAGAATATTAAATTAAAGCATTTAAGTAGGAATGAAAATATTTTTTAAAGAATCAATCTTTCATCAAAAGAATTCTGAAGCACAACTTCACAATTTTGACAAATGCTTCAAAGAATGAACAAGTCCTTGATAACAGGCTATAATAAAAAAATAATGTATCTGTAGGTAAAAAAGTAGCAAAGCATTGTTGTGAATCAAAGCAGCTCAATTAATCCAGTATGGGTAGGAAGTTAATTGTATTGCTGTCTTGAAATTCCACACAAGGACAAGTGTATGGGTAAATTATGGGGAAAATAGAGGGGCAGATTTTAAAGAGGTGTTTTTTCATTTATACTGAGATTAAAGATGGGGATTTATGATCTCTAACATGCTACAGGAATCAGCATCACACCATCCAAAAGAGAAAAAACCAAACAAACAAACAACAGCCATCACTAACGTCTTACATATTGTCTTTGGTTGTTTAATATCAAGAAATACTTTTTACAGCATATGTGGAAACTATTCCTTTGAAATTCATTCTGTGTCAATACCTTCCCTGTGGCCTCTCTGGTAAACCAGAGGACAGGCTTTACTTTCTCTGAATAGTTTGCTTTTTTCTACATTTTTATCATATCTCTCTTCAAAACTCCAATTTCTTCCATTTACAGGCTTTTGTACCAAAATGGTTTAAATAGAACAGACTTTACATTGTATAGTGAAGGTATTTTTCTTGCATTATAAACTTAGAACCTACTAAAACAATTTTCCACAAGATACTATTGAACTTACAGCAGGATTTAGAGACAGGAATAATGAACATTTGCAATAATAGTAACTAAAATGAAAACCAACCCAAAACTCCTAAGGTTACATTAGCAAGAATTAAAAGTGTTCTCTAAGATTTTAAAATTACTGCTTTAAAAAGTATTGTACCAGAAAGGAGTTTTCAATCCCCAGCTAGAGGTGCTCAGTAGTAGAGGAGAGGGGAATGGGAGGGGGTGGGATGTTTAGGGTTTTCCCCTCATTCCCTTGCTGTCTGGCCAATTAAGCTCAAAATGCTTACCAGGTGTATGATCAATTTATGGAATGGAAAGTAGCATACACATTTAATGGTATTTCCATTGGACTATGTACAACATCTCCAATGTCAGAATCAAAAGCATTCTGAGTAAAATCAGATCATAGTTATTAGGAAAAAGAAACCAACAGAAAGGTTATTAGTACACCTTTAAAAAACGTAACACAAAAATAATTAACCACTGCTTTCTTGGCATGTAAAAGTTCTATACAAATTTTAAAAATTTTATTTGCAGGTACTAACCTCTTCAAAAGCTCACTCTGTATTTACACTAATTCTTTTAACAAGTTTATCTCAAATTAAAGCATATTTAAAACAATCATGATTGCATTAACTTTTCTGCTTTAAATTATTACCCAATTAGTGCTTTATTCACATTTTAAAAACTTGTACAATTTATTACAAATATAAAACAGTGCAGTTTTTCATACATTATCCCAACTCTGAGACAAACACTTAAAAGACATGGAAAAAGATTTTGATTTCTATAAACATAACATTTGCATTACTCATACCCCTTTCTTCACTGTCCTCCCATAACCCCAATTTAAAAAGATCAAACATACAACATACTGTAGGTTTATTTTTATTCAAAAAGTTACTGTCTCAAGACATAAATACAAATCAGAAAACAGTACAATTAGGACAATAGAATGTGGAGGACAACAGGTTAAGGTAAATATATAAAACATTTTTAGCTGGTTGAAAACAAAGCTGTAAGAACTGCTTTCACAAAGAAACACTCCTTCAAGAGTAAGAAAAATCAACTTAAGTTTAAAATCATATATACAGTCCTCTCAGCAGTTCTATTAAATGCAGTGGTGTGGAAAACAATATAGGCAGTACTTTTAGACATGAGAGTATTTATCTATGTAAAATGAGTTAGGCAGATCTAGTTTTGATTTTGTTGTTACCCCATGACCTAGTAAAATAATTATATTTTATCATGATCCTTTAGATAATCTATGGTTTTTGGCTACCACAGCCGAATGTTTAATTTCTGAATCTAAAAACAGGAAGCCTTTTTGTATTCACCCATTTGGGGAGATTCTTGTATTGCAAGCGTATTAAGGCATGGAATGATTAAAATAATATACCTCAAGAACTGAGAGACAACTGACAAAAAATATACATATGTAATATAAGTTAATATTTCCTTTAAAATGATGTCTAGCTGCCTAAGCCTTGCAAAATGAGTCAATGTCAAAATGGCATAGATCCACTTTCTGTTTTAGACCAAATTTAATTTATTTGTGAATGGACACAAAATGAAATTTAAAGCTTAGCTTTCAAAGAATATTATGGGTTGTTTATGAGTTTCTATTATCCAATCTAATTTACATATAGAGGAAATGTACTGTAACCTGTTAGAAGTATCTTTAACCTGAAGACTGCTTGCAAAGACAGATAGATAAAACAATATAAAATACAAATTTAAAAATCATTTTTAAAGCATGAATTCTCATGCTCTTCTATTTTAAACATTGTTAAACTTTCAATATATTTCTGAAACCTCATAATTTTAAGTTGGAATTTAAAAGTAAGAAAAAACTAAACAAACTGCGCAATTATAAAATCAGCACCAATTTATATATATATATAATTTTATTTAAAATTTAGATCCCTATTCCCACACTCTAATAAGCTGTATAATTTTTGTTTAGAATTTTTCTGCAAACATACTACAATAAGCTTCTTTTATTTGGAGACAAAATACAGTGGCACTACTGGAAGGAATTTCACAACATTACATTTTTCTTAAAGGACAAGCAAACTTTCAGGGTTGGTAATGGGCAAGCAAGAGTGAAATCTGTTACGTTCTGGTAGCTTATAGCTTATGGACCTTTCTGAGAAGGCTAACATGAAGCTTTTGGAATAAAAAGTGTGTTTTAGATTAAAAAGCTGTTAAAATTCTGCTTTATGTATTTTTTCCATGATTAATTGATACAAACCTTCTGTTGCTGAAGTTTGCATTTAATTGAAAATACTGACAACTCTTCTGGTTCGTTCTACGCTGTGAGAAAACCAATCCATCTACTACTACAGCTCATGGACGTGAACAGCAATCCAGCAGAGCTCATGATTATTTAGTATAGCCAGCAAATGTATAGAGAGGGGCTCAAATCTGTACCAAACACCTCTCAGACTGTTAAGATTAAAACTCAGAGGGAATACTTCTTATGATCCAGAAATAAACAGATAGCACATAAATAAAATATTGAATTTTTTTCCCAACAAAAAGTGTAGCTTATCCTCAAATTGTTTACTTGTCCTTTACATTTCTTTTTTTCTTTCAGGCAAACAAAACTGCCCCTTCAATGCACTTGATCTTGAAAGCATGTCATTCTCCTTAGAGAAAAATCTGTTCAGAATTTCACTGTATCTACCACAATTTTGTATTGAAAAACTTCCTCTTCCACTTAGAAAATGACTTCACCACTGATTTATTTGCTGCTCTGGTATTAAAACATTGACACCCCAAGAACCTAAAAAAAAAGTTAGAAATGGTGTCAATTTGTAATCTAGTACACATTTAACAAATAACAAAGCAATTAGTATATAATTTAAGACACTTCAAGATATGTTAAGGCATTATTAAGTTTATTTTCTTCCAAACCAGATTAACCACACTTCTGATTTAGATAATAATATGAAAAGGGCTCCTCATTCATTAGAAATATTTTCCTCACACTTGAAATTAACTCGATGCAGTAGGAATAAAGCCTGTGTTTTAATTATTTTAGGTAATAATTGCTAAAGAAGTTTTAGTTAGGTGCCTAACTTAGACTTCTTTGACATTCTATTGGTGCTAACCTGAAATCAAATGTGTTATTACCAGCAACTAAACCTGGGACAAAACACTCCAGACAGTGGCTGCTGCTGTGTCTGTGATCACAGAAACCACAAGCCACCCCACATCAGCCAACCAGGATACAAATTTAACATTTCCTAGGAAATGTATTCACACTGTCAGGAAGACAGTGAAAAATCAAACCATCATCAGGTAAAATCAAGCAACTGTACTTCAGGAGATTGTGTAACTGGGGAAAGAAAAAGCTTTCCTGAAACAAAGAGTCAGTGTCCATTTCTCATGTGAGAACAAGCCATACAGTTTTATATGCCAATGGAAGTATGTATGACCACTGATGTGCCAAAAAAACCCCAGAAGATACAGATTTTGGGACTGTCCTAGCTTTTGTAAGACTTCATAAAATCAGCAAGAGCCAAAACAGACTAAATTTTCCTGAACTTTAACATGGCTATTCATATTTATCTGTTTAAAAACCATTTTTTACTGTTTGAATTATATACACTTTGGGTGCCTCCTACAACAGAGCACACAGACAGAACTGCCTCTGGTGCCAGCAATAACTGGGCACATCTGACTAGAAGTCTAGTCATAAACCATGTGCATCTGAATAAATTAAACAGCTTTATTATGTCTACGCCTACTAAAAACAAGTGCAACAACTCCAAGAATAAGGGACCGCTAAAATAAATGATATGAATAACGCAAAATAACTTTAATCTGAGAATGTTTTGCATTTACGGAANCGCGGCCGCTCCCGCGCACTGCGGCACAGCGGGGCCGGGGAGGGAACCTCAACCTGTTAGAGCAGCCCCCAACTAGGGTTAGAGCTGGAAAGCTGAAAGGGTTCTCAAATCAATTAAATGCAACCTGGAGAAGGCCAAGGTTTCAGCACTGACAGACTAAAAAGTGACTAGTACTTCACAGATCAGTCCAGGAAAAATCGAGAAGAGGAGGGGAAGAACTATTGTGAAACAGAATGTCAGAGAACAGGCGAGATATTTGCTTGGTGTTAATTCAGGAAAAGAACACACAACAGCCAGACGCACAACCTAACTGATTCATTATTACTAAAGCAAAGCCCTACTGGTACAAAATATACGGATTTGCATTTAAAACAGTATTTAGGACTTCTTTCTGCCATAAACAAGAACAAGTTCACGCTGCAACAATACTGTAAAAAAATACATAACCATCTTCCAAATTCCACCAAGCTGTCCAAGATTTCCAGGAAGCCTTGTTGTACTGTCCTCTGCTGGCTTGCTGCAGCTTGTTATTTCCAGTGTAATTTTGTACCAGCTACCCAAGGTCAAAAATGGCTGCATACTTTACAAGTGGTTCAAGACAGAAGGAATCCCTCATGCAGATTTTTAAAAGAGAATAGAGACTGCAGATTTATCAAGTCGGATAAAAGGGCAACTGCAAGCAGAAACTACAGACTTCGGATGTTTTGGACCTAAAACTTTATATGGAAAGAAAAAATACCTCTCATCTCTATAAACAGGTATCTGTATTATCTCTTATTTTCTCCATTATCTTACTTATGCACAAAAATAAATATGCCAATTAAAAAAAAAATCACAAAATGCAAACCATTTAATGCTGACATTTGGTAATGACATCAGAGTCACTGAACTAAGCTCAGCACAACAGGAAACTTGCCTTTAATACTGTGTATGTACATTTCTTTATTTTTCTAATGCTCTTTGCTATCAGCCTCTGCTAGTCTTTTCCATAACAAATGTGTTTTCTACTCAGAATCATAGGCTTTTAATTTTTACATATCTATATATATATAGATATTAAGAACAAAAATCCCATAAACTTGCAAGGAAAACTGACTATCCTAGAATGTATGGAGCTGAATTACTGTACCAGTCTGTCAAAATAAGCTAACAATGACAACCTGAAGATTGCATTCTTTCCATTTAAAATCTGAAGTAAGAGAGTATGGTAACTTTAAGACTGATTTACATTACTTTCCCCTTATATAAGTTAACCTACCGATTCATCCATGATTGAAGCGGGGTCAAAGAAATCTGGTTTTAGTTCCGTTCTTTCTCTCCTGTTCTTTGACGGTGGCTTTAGAAAGCAAACAAACAAATAGGTTAAGTGTAATTTCACCAGAAAAACAGAGGTTTTACACTGCAGTCAATGATGCTGAACTCTCAAGGGGGAAGAACTCACAAGGGATAAATATTATTTACAACAGAAGTGTTCCTGCTTTTTGTATGGCAGTTGGAGCAGATGGTTCTTGTATACAGACAGCAGCACAGCCCTTTAGCAATGCAGAAAGCAAGCAGAATGATTTTTGTTTTATTAGAAAGAAAATTTAATTCAAGTATCTTACTTTAAAAGCAGAAATACAAGACCACTAAAAGAGAAGTAAATTTCTTACTAGGTCTATGTCCATGGTGTCAAAATCCATGCCTTCATTAAGATCTTCGATCCGCCCTTCTGATGACATCATCACATCTTCAACAATTGGCTCTTCATCATCTTCCATTAGACTTGTGCCACGTCGACTGAAATGAAAAGCAATACTGTTTAGCACTAAATGAAGTTAACTTTAATCTACTTAAAAAGCTAATGCTCAGTAAGGGACTCCCAACAAATAGTAATTCCATCAGATAAAACAGTAATGAAGTAATGAAACGAATGCATAACTATTACTAAAGAAAGCTGGTATTTAACCAGTAGATACTAAGAGAGCGTGGGAGAATGCCTAACAAAGGTCAGTTTAGACAACCATGGTACATTGCTAAATGGGTATTCTGAGAGGGTATGAGAACTGGTAAGCAAATCTACTCCATACCTAATTTATGCTCAAGTGAGAAAGACCCTAAGTTTTGCCACCTAAAGAAAAATTGTTTCTGCCTTACGATAAGGCCAAGAAAAAGGCCTTTGAAATAAAGTAGATGTGTAAAATCACTACAAATACTCCCACACAATCCTTCATCCTCTTTCCTCATAAACTCTGCATGAAACATCAGATCTTATGAGAAAACTAAGGAGTGAGTCTAATTATACTAATTGGTGCCACTGTATTAAAAAAAAGCTACCACTGCAACTATGTTACATGAAGTACTGGAAATAAAACAATCAGTTGTAGGGGAAAGATGCAAAGCTCCTCAATACATATGCCCATGGTTTTTGTTTGCAAACTGTACTTTTTTCTGTAGAACCACACCATCCCTAAGAATGCAGAGAACTTTTAAACTTAGAAGATGTATCCCTCTTAAAAGATACAGGTGTTACCACTGCATTTATAAACACTCCTCTCCCCGACTGAAGGAACGTTTCACTCCACTCACATGGCGTGTTGCAAGTTGCTTCTCAGCTTGACGTAGTTCATCGCTGCCCTCTCCTGTTGTTGTCGCGCGGCTTCTTCCTGTTGCCTTTGAGCCAACATCCACGTTACTTGCGTGCTTAAAAAGACCATTATTCTATTTTAAACATGTACTGGTTTTGTGTATGCACACTAACACAAAGCAGACCTACTCGTGTACGTACTTGTAGTCGAGCGGCGGTTGGTGGTGCTCAGGCTGCATAGGATAGACACCCATGTAGTTCTCGTCGGGTCGCAATCTCTTGGGCTCCCTCATTATCGTGGAAGTGAGCTGAGGTGTCTGCATCATGACTGGTGTGTGCATTGACTGCTCCCTGTTCAGCCACATACTGTCACTACTGCTGCTTTCTTCAGCTGCGAGCAAACATAGGAAGAACAGCTGTGAAGTTTTTTTCAAACTAGTTTAAAAGTGAATGCTGAAACACAAATTAAATGCATGATACAGAGAATCAATTGCTTTACTTTTTGCCACAAAGTCTTACATGTGCCTCAAAGAGCCTGGATTTATAATTACTGGCTGGAGCATTTCTATACTTTTCTACTGTATAATTCAACACTGTATAGTGCCCTTATTTCCTTTTGTGAATCAAATGAATACTTTTCCCACTAAGACACATACATGATCAGAAGCTACTTGTTCTGAAAAAATACATTAAGGCATACCAATATAATCACACTAAAAATATAGAACAATATGTGCAGTCTATATGAATATCTATTCTAGTAAATTTTAAGATGAGAGAAGTTCTACCTTCAGGTACTTTCCGCTTGCCTGTTGCTGGCTTTGTCTTCTTATTTCTTACTGTAGACCCTCGACTACTGATTCCACTAATCACTGACATGGTATCATCATCCCCACCAGCTAATAAAGAGTTTCGGTAGGACATGAGAGGAAGCCACACATCTTCTCTTCGTAGAGACATCTGAAAGGTCATGAACTTCTCCAAGTAAACATACCTTTAAATGAAACAAGAAATACAGAGATACAAAAAATCTGTAACAAAATGTTACCATGTCAAGATAAGTAACTACTGAAATTATCAGCCCCTGTTTCTCATCTAGTTAACAGAAAGGCCTGTCAACAGCAAAACTGGAACACAACTTCTGTTTATCCTCCATAAAATGAAAAATAACAAGAAATACAATTTACCTTCTATGAGTATACGTCACTACATTAGTGTAAACTTACCTTGATGTGTCAAAGATTCCACTTTAGACAAATACAATACACAAATATTTATTCTGATGCACATATTTTGTGGTTATCATTACAAATACTAAGAATATTAAGAAAATACTTACACTGTTCTTTTGTCTTGTCTGAGAAGTTTCGAGGAGAACTCACTGAGAATGTCAAGAAACGCCAAATTTAATGGTGGGTGGCTCTCACCTTGTGGATTAGGCTCCTTAAAAGCAAATTCTATGCCATCCCTAAAAACAAATAAAAAATTACATCAGAAAAAGAACAAACAGAAGTTCAAAGCACTGTGAGCTAACAAAACCAAACCCCTTTCCTTTATGTCAAGAAAGCAATAATTTGATGTTTCCTTATTCCAGCAAAAGAAGTGAACACTAGTTATTATTTGAATCTGGACACACTCTTTCTGTCATGGAATTTCTACCTTGCATTACAGGTTGTCTGCATGAGGCCAACATGATCACCACTGACAATGAAGTGGATCTGTTCTTACTGTTATGGACCAGACATTAAAAGGCTTTTTCATTATAGCATCAACACTGCTATCATTTACATGCTTATACAATGATGCTGGAGAACACCAACAATATTAAACATTAAGGTTTTACTCAGAGACAGAACTGCAGGCATCCTCCAATTAGTATATGGGCTATATTATCTCTAGGGCTGAGGTACTTAGTAATCTTAACAAACTCATTTTCAAAGACTATGAAGACCATCTTATGTTAGTCAAGAAGTGTTTACAAAAATGGAAATAATACAAAGCACACAAGTACTTGTGTAACATAGCAATAGCTTCTCTTGTTTTCAACTGATCCAATCCAAATGTTAAAGCAAAACGTCGAGCAAGTTCCTTTATGCCACTGAATGTTGGTGATGATCTGTCAAAATTATAACCATTTTCTTGAATCATTTCATTGAAGAGCTGCATGGAATAAAATGGGAAATTTTTGTGTATTAAAAGATTATGCTGAACTTTGGACCAATACACACAGAGATAAGTTTCAGTTTGAAAGTATGTTACACAGTTTTTACCCCCCACTCCTAATCTGACAACACCAAGAGACAAACATGGATGTTTTCGACAGCAAAGTCAAAGCTACTCTTGAAGAGTCTGCACCCCAGAGATAAACTCTGAAATGCACTGTCCAAGCACTCATCAAACTGTAGATAATCTGTCTATACTGTAGACAGATTTCAGTGCTTCACTAAATCAGGTGTTTTAAAGTTGAGAATACAAAAAATTAGTAGGATTCCCTAATCACATACACTAACAGAGAAGAAATAAATGGGGTGATCCTCACCTGGTCTTTACCATAACACTTCATCAAACTACTAATTCCCAATTACTTTTTTTTTTCCTTCTCAAAATACAAGTATAAAGAAGAAACTCAAAAATGGAAACACGTTCAGCGAAATTGCCAAAGATACCAGAAATTCTGTCACCACTTACAAGATTTTTATGTACTCATCAACAGTTGTCAAAGCCAAATACCCTGAACTATTACAGTCCTGTCTCATCCTACTGAATTTGATTATAATTCACTTCAACAATAAATTTTTCTATTTTTAAAAAAAGTTTTGTCTAGCACACCTTTCACTCTTTTGTATCACAAAGAATGAAACAAAGAGTGTTTAGTTACATATTTTACACTGCAGTTCCACCAGCTACTAAAGAGTCATGCTGCTATCAAAAGGAAAGGCCTCATCCTCTCTTGTTTTCGCAATATCCATACTGATAAACCAGTCCTTGCTTTAATAAGGACTATTTCCATTTGGCCTCCAACAGGATCAAAATCTAGATCCATATTCACTATGTAGCTTTATAACCTTTAGTCAAAAAACACGGATAGAGAAAATAAATTTTGGTAGATTTTCCTTTCATGGATACCAGTGATCTATGCTGGATTACAGTGTTTTGTCTCTACTGTTCTGAGCCTGTGAATAAAATCCATGCAGATGGTTTGAGCAGATGAATCAAATGCTAACTTTAACTGAATTCATCAGGTCTCCACACAAACAAACTATACTGAAGAGAGCATTAAATTATGTTTTATTGTCAAATGTGTGAAGTCGCTACCAAACATTAAGAAATTACTTCAAATTGATTCTCAGAATAGTTTAAAAAAAACCAAAACAATACACCAAAAGCAAAACAAAACCCCCACAAAAAACTCCCAACCCCCCACCACACAGGCAGGAAGTATTTATCTGTTCACCAACAAGTAAACTGGCCATTTCACAACATATATCTGAATACGTTGCTTAATCTACTGTTTTAGAGTTATGAAGGTTTCATAGAGTTACATTCATTTTGTATTTATTGGCCTCTCCTACATTTTTTGTGGTACAATATTTGGTAAGTATAGGAAGGCTTCTGGCAGTTTTTCACATAGCAGCAGAAAATGTGTTCCAGTTTAGAGCTATTTATCCCTATTGTCCATAAAAATTTCATAATCAATATCTCAAACTAGTTACTAAACAACAGGACATCATCTACAGTATGGAATTTCATGCATAAAAATACTGTGAATTCTTACCTGCTGCAAACTAAGAATAAGCGTTTTAGCACACTGGATTTTGTCTATCTGTCTTGTTTTACTCATTGTTTCTTTAATAATATCACCATAGTCATTGTAATACTAGGAAAAACAAAAAAAAAAGGTTAACTGTCAATGTTAGTTGAAAACATTGCAATTAAATTATTCTGAAAACAAAATCTAGGATATGCTCTTTTAAAAAGAAAAATCAAACATTATCTGAAGGAAAAAACCCCAACATGTTCACGATTACACCAAAATTACACCCTAAACCACCTCCAGAATAATAATTTTAAAAAAACCTAAATGCAAAAAGAATAAACTCACTTTTCATTTTTGCAGTGAGTATTACTTTAGAAGCAGAATGACCTATTTATTTTCAAGGCCATGACATATTTGTTAATGACACATGTTCACCCCTTCAGGGTACAAGATTAGAATCTAATCTTTTTACTAACTCCTGTAACTCTGGTGGGGACTTTTATTTTCTTTGCTGAAAGGAGGCACTTACAGACAGCATCATAGGCATCATTTGTCCAACAAAGACAGCTGTCTGTTCAGTTTTTTTAGTATTTCAGGTTTAAGACAGACCCAATTAGTCATTTGGAGTCTGAAAATGTATGTAGGGCACTCAGATAAAAGCAGGCTGCCTAAATTTTAAGTTTTTTAGGTAATCACCAAGGAGCAAAGCTTTATCATGTTCACAAAATGAGAATTCATATTAGTGTGCAGCTGTGAATCCCATGAGCCAGGAGAGGTTTATATATTTAGGTAAGATTGAAACAGATATAAAGATAACGAGGAGAGGGGACTCAAATTTTACTTCTCTTCTACAAAGTTTAAACTTAAAGTTCTTGGATGAGACTAAACATCATGGAGTTGATCTTGGGAAGAACATTCTCAAAAGGCTAAACTAAAAAGTGAATTAAAAATACACCATCAATCAGAATAAGAAAATAAAACCAGTAAAAACAACATTAAAATAATTAGTTTCCCTGTTGGTCCCCACCATCCACAACAACACTGGAACTGTGAAACTCATCTCAGTAATTTTTCCTCCTACATACAAAAAAAAAAAAAAAAGCCTACAACTCTGGACTTCTGAATTCTTCACGTTTTGAACCGGTTATCTTGTAAGGTAAAAAATAAGTAATAGTTTAAAATTTCCCAACTAATGTATTCTAGTAGTTTTAGGAAATATCACTACTAAGCTTCAAATTTACCTTCATATATTGCTTGAAAATGTCTGCAGCTGTGTTCATTTCCACCACAGTATATACAATGAGCTTACAGAAAGCTGCAAGTAGGTTTCTTCTTTTGTGCAATGCTTCAATTTTGCTGGCTTCATCATCCTGCTGTCCATCTAGAAAGAGTTGAGAATAGGAAAACTGTCAGGTTTAAAGACTCCATGTTTAAACATTTATATATAAAACTGATACAGGCTAGTGGTCATGATTCAGAAAATCAGATCTCAGTTCTGATGGCAATGCACTTCCACTGACGTCTGTTACCCTGATACAGAGACAAGTATTTGAGCCTACTAAACCAAACCTTTACTGCAATTATCCTACATGTTCCCAATACAGAAAATCCTTTAATCAGCTGCTGACATTTCAAAGCTACACCTACTGCTGTTCACATGCACATCTCTCAATGACAAAACAAAATCAAAACAAAAAAACAACCAGGCAAAAAGAAAAAAATCCAACAACAAAATACCATCACCACACAAACCCAGAAATGCACAAGGAAACAAAGATATTACTTAGAAAACAAAAAATATAAAGGAAATTTAGGTTTGTACAAACCCGCACTATTATTATCATCATCCTGATCAATGAAGACATGATCTAAAATAAAACTGAGTAGTTCAGATTGCAAGGAAGAATCAGGAGTGTAAACAAGTGGCTCCAACATGTCACGTCCTCCTGTCATAATCTGATGGCTGAAGATCATCAACACATCACACAGAATTGTGAAAGCCTGTTAAAAAGAAACCTTAATAAATATTTGTGTGGGAAGTGGATTTTCTTTAGAATAATGTATTTGCACTTGACAAAATACTCAAGATCTCAACAATGGACACAGGCCACTAAAGTTCTACACAACTACAAAGGCCAACTTAAGTCAAAATGTGCATAGCCTCACACAGCAGATTCCTGTATCAAGACGGGATCTCCAAATAAAAATACTGCATAGATGATGCCAAACTACATATGAAAGATTAAAACATGAGAAGCCTGAAACTCCCAAAATCTACCTGACGGGTACTACATGAGGTCACTAGAGAACTTTGTGGATTCCGACTATAGTACAATCATCTTTTTGCTGTCTTTTCTTAAAATTGTTTCAATCACATTTGTTTAACATGTAACAGCTGAGATTATTCAATCCCTTTAAATCCTAATGTACAAAAATGCAAAAGTGAAACCAACTTTTTCTTTTGCTGGCTAACTTGTACATCTGATTTAAATGTCTGTACTCCACTGCCCCAGAGGGTTCAAATGTCATAGTACCTGACACAGAGACTGACATTCTTCAAACTAACAGACCAAGGCAACAAGCTGCTTAGTGCTGCACCTTCTCTTTGGCTCTAATCTCCCAAGTACTTTCATGAACAAGTCTGTTCTGTAACTCCTCAAAGTGGATATTACTAATCCCTGGTCACAAAAATTACATGTGCTCCTCTGATGTCCCTTGTGTCCTTTCATGAGATTAAAGGGAAGTGGAACCCACACCTCGTGGAACATTGTCTATGTGAACTTGCCTATGTGACAGGTACCCTGTGTAACTAGGCAGCTCCAGTTTCTAGAGTGCTCACCAGAGTCTGAGAGTCATACAGCCTCTTAGGGAGACCCACTCAGAGCTTCAGTAATTTTTGTTACTAGCACTTTCACACCCTACACCTTGTGACTATTACACTAGACAGCTCTTTGACATAGAACATGCCTATTAAGCTCCAGGAATATTCTTGTTCCAGCAAGAGCTTCAAAAGCTGCAATCGTGCGACTCAGTGGACCAGATTCTCCACTTTAACCAAGTTATTATTATATTCAGCAGCAAAAAGGCTCCTGGCTTTCTATGTCTTTAATTAAACTGTCTAGAAGATAATCTGGTCCTTCCCCTGTCGAGACATACTTTATTTTCTTTCATTTTAGCATTTTAAAGATTGTTAAAGGCATTTACTTAGAATTAATTCTGCTATCAGTAATCTGTGCTCTTCACTGGAACCTCAAAATCCCATGAGTGTCCTGGCCAAAGAACTATTTGCCCACAAATTGAAGAGACTCAGCCCCTACAGTTCAATTTTTTTTTCATTCTGTTATTCTCAGAACTCAGGACAAGTGTTTCCCAATATGATGTCTCAATTCCTTTTTAAACAGAAGCAAAAACTAAGGACAGCCCCCAAAACCTTCATGCCAGCATTTCAAAAAAGTCAGAACTTCTGTCTCCTGCCTGAACTATCATGCATTACTTACTCAAGCTCAATATCTACATTTTTTTATGTCTGAAACATCTAAGAACTTAGTTCCAGCTAAAACTCTCCCCAGAAAGGGCAACTGCATGGGGGACTAGCTATAAAACTGCTCACATATTTTCCAAGCAGTGTATCATTGCTGAGGCTTTCAAGCAGCATCTCTGAACAACACTACTGCCAACAGAGCAGTGTTAGAGTGTTCTTAAAGGTGACTCCAAAAAATTCCCACTTCCCAACAATAAACTCTCCAAAGTTACAGTGAATATTTGTGCATGTATAAACACATACACACTCATCTTAAGTAGTCAATTTTTTCTCCTGATTTTGAGATCCCCAAATTCTTGGGACTTCGAAAAAGTGAGCATTATATTGTGCTATGAAGCAACA
>WBNO01019598.1:161045-176752 GCA_013400575.1 Peucedramus taeniatus | reverse complement strand
CCAGTCTTCTTAGATCCAACAATAACTCCAACCATTATCACTCCTAAATTCAACATAGAAGACAGTACAGTAACTGTATCCACTGCTGCAATTCCATAGAAAATTCCAAGATTATGACAATTTCAAACTTAATAAATAAGAAGTCGGTGCTTTTTTTCCCATGATGATTTGTCTTCCCACCTAATTGATGACTGTGGTTTTAAATTTTAGCCATTTTAAAAAATGGACACATAAAAAAAAAAAAAAAAAACCACAGTAAGCACACACAAAAAACCCCAAGAACCATCTGTACAATAAACTACTTTGCTTATGACTAGAATTAGCACTACTGAAATTGTAGGCAGCTATTTCCTGAAGAAAAAAATATGAAGTGTATTCTTTTCCAACCTTGGTAACTTCACCTGAGTGAAATTTTAATCAACCTAGGCTGAAAACAACATAAGATTAAATACTTTGACATCTGATATTGTACAAGACTATCATGGAGTTAGCACTAAACATCAAGAAGCGACATAATAAATTAAACCAAAGACAACATATAAAAAATATTACTTGATACACGTTTGAAAAAATTAATTAGAGGTGTTAATTTGTAATTTTTCTTATAAACATCAACACTAATTTTTCAAGAGCAATCTCCCTGCAAAATGCAAGTGGCTACAAAAAAAATTTGCATTGTTACAGTCAGTCTTTGGCACAACCTGAGTAACTTCCCTCTCATCAGATATTATATATAAGAACTTCAACTGTATATGCTATCCTTTATGTTATATTATGTATGGTATGCTACATTAGTAGTTCACATTCAGAGAAACTAAATAGTTTAAGGAGTTATAAGGAGTTATAGCCTAAGGAGTTACATACACCAGGAAATTCTCTAAAGAAAGAACTGGAATGATCCTGTAGGATCACGATATTTCAAAAGCACCTATTTCACATGTAGGATGAAGCTTAGAAAGTAATTTCTTGTACTAGCCCATCACCAGGCAAAAACCCAAAGTTTCTCTTCATGTCCAAATCATACATGAGAAGTGTTAAAAATGCACTCATGTTCCCCAGTTCTCTTGCTGCCCTTAATTCTGCTACATGATCTAACTCAGTGGCTTTCTAGTCACTAAAAAACATGTATGCTCTTAATTCCATGCAAAACTTTAACAATTTTGTAATTTCCACATAAATAAGCATAGCAAAGCAGTAAAACAAGGAAGTTACTCGTTTTAGTTGACTTAGTATTCCTAAGACTGCTGACCATGTATTTTCATTAAGAACATGTCACAATAGATACTTAATGGACATGAAGGGGAGGAGATACTTTCCTCCTCCCCTTCATGTCCATTAAGTACAACCTTTTATGGTTAAATGTTTCCTGACAATTTGGAAGAAAATTAAATTCATCATGTCATATTGCTCCAGACAGACACTGGCACTGTTTGTAGAGCTGAACTTGAACTTGGTCCAAACCCTTCAAATAATGAGCCAAATTGTTCATTTCAGCCACAAAGCAGAGCACAAACTAACACACAAGCATGGCATGGGCAACCTGGAACCTTGAATTCAGTTAAGCTAACATCCAGGATCAATTGAGTGTAATTATAAGCAAGTTTTACCTGCTTAGTACTAAAAATATATATTGTACATTAATGAATATAGAAGGTAGGGGGAGAAGATCAGCATCATAGTAGGTGAAGTCTCAAAACCATACATTTTTGTTTAGATATGCTCAGGAAGTCATGCAAATCAAAAGCTTTCCAAAGACTATGACAGGAGAGGAATGCAATATGCCCACCTATATGGAAATTGCAAAAGGGCATCTTATCCTCAGCTGGTTTTCAGATGTATTGTACCTTACCAGACGTCAGTTTTACAGGAATAGCAACATAAGACACATTCTGCATCCACAGAAAAATAAATAACTGGACAGAGTAACACATGCACCCCGTTCACCTTGCAAAAGAGAAGCTATGAAGGCAGTTGCTACACTGCTAGAACACAAAAGCACCGAATGATCAAAGCGGTATTTGCCCTCTGGAATCCAGCCCAATATTACTGCTGCCACGGCGGCCAGAAAACCAACTACTGTTGCCTGAACCTGGAAAAGAAAGTGAATTCATAAAATAACTGACAGACCTAGGAGGACCACAGAATCATTTGCTGCTAGCCTTTCCTCCTATCTACATTAACATGCCAGGTATAACAGGAGCATGCTCATCTATTTTGTAGAGGATGACAACCTTGGATGATGAAGATGAAAAATCTTAGGCCAGCAGAAGAGGCTTTACCAGCATTTTACAGACTCCAGAATAGCAAAAGTAAAATCAGAGAGGAAAGCTCAGGATTTACAAGAAGCCAATGCCCAAAGAAGCTTCTAAACCACTTAAAGTAGGGAAGTCACAACATAAATATTTCACCTGTGTTTTAGGAATGTTACATTATAACTTTTGAGTAAGAAATAGCTCTCAAGAAACAGCTGCTTTGGAGAGCATGCACTCCTTTCCTCAAACGACCCAGCTATCTAAAATATTGTTTATTATCCAAAAGCTCTATCCCACACTTCCTTTAAACATTGAATCCAATGCAAATATGGTACTAGAAACATTTGAAAGGTCAAATTTAAAAAATTTTGCCAAATCTGAAATTTTTCTCTAATCGTCCTCAGATCCTTTCTCAGGAAAAATTATAAAGGAAATACCCTTGGTACAGGCACAAATAATACTTTACTTCTTCTTCTAATAAATATAAGCTCATATTGTTTTAGAGAAGAGCCAGTGTAGTAGAGCTACTTTCCCATTAACACTGTTCATCTCCATACTTGCCAATGTTTGTGATTTAACTTCTGCAGTATCTTCACTCACAAGAATTAATCCAATAAACCCATTATATTTACCTGTTTTAAGGCCAAATTGCCAATTATTAGGTTCCATTTCTCAATGGGAGAATCCATTTTTCCAATATTTACCTATCAAAATCAGAAGAGAAATTCAGACATTTGGGGTTTAAATAGTATTATTTGAAAATACCCAGGAATGATTCTGCTAATAAAATAAAACATTTTGATTAAAAACAAGACACATCTTTAAAAAGTCAAACGTTTTTGATTTTAAATCATGCTTACAGTATCCTCCCAAAAGCAGCTAAATTTGATGCAGTTTTACACGGTAACTTGTTTAACATTAGCTTGCTCTGCAAGATATAAGAGCCACCTTACATTCCTGGAATGTCCAAGCATCACCAGGGATTAGATCTGTGGCTGGAAGATCCCTTTAGACTAGCTTGCCTCTATGGCGCTTAAAATCTGAAAATAAGAAATGCTAGAATCTAATACTGTTTAGAATTCTAGCTTTTCATTTATACAGTACAGCTAGAGATTCCTGATGCTATAAATGATGTAAGTCCAGTGTTAAGATAGCTGCTGAAAGATAGTAAATAAATTATTCCAAGAAATTTAAAAGTACATACATAACCTTATATAATGTATTTCCTACTTTTGCTTTTTTTTGAGTTAGAGGACAAGATCTGATGAACAATACAAACCACTGCAGTATGCCTATGCTTAAAATAACTTAATTTTTGAGATAACAGAACATTTTTTACATGTTGAGCATAAATTTTAGTGGCTTTTCCTATACAATACTAATTTATAAGATAACATACTTTTCAAAAAACAGAAAGACTTCATGCATGTATTTTTCATCTTTTGGTAATTCCTTTTCAGTAGATTTCAATTCAATTTGTTTTCCATTTTGTTTCATTTTGTGATAGTAGTGGCTTGAAAAGAACAAAGTATTAAAAGAAATGCTAATTTAAAAACAGAAATATAATAAGGCACTTTATCTCAATCACACTATAAGTATTTTATAATGTCCAAACTACAGTGAAAGCTCTGCAAATACACACAGTAAATTTAAATAGTACAGCAGTTGTTTCAGGAACTCCATTGCATCCTTCTTAAAAAGATACATGCTAAATGAACAAAATGGTAGGCTGTGGAGAGTTTCGCTTCTTCTGTCCTTTGAAAAAGTTTTGGAAAAGTACCCAAAAAAATCTCTGTTAAACAAAGAAATCTTGCAAAATGCTTAATCCAGCCAAAAGGTGAGTTCCTGTCAAATGTCACACCTCTTCTTTCTCCTACTGTCACCTACACATTCACATTTTCTTTCTTGAACCAGCCCCATGAGTGAGTTCATGGCACCAAAAATTGGCCAATTTGATGGAAAACTTTTTTATTCAGGGAGTGAAAAGGGGTCATCGGTTATAAAATGATCTGATCCATCCCATCCACCCGTGTAACCCTGCACAAGTCCTCTCAAGGTTTGGAAGGGAGAAAGAGCAGGACCCCTCCTTGCAGCTGCAGATTTCTATAAACTGAGATCAAGTTTAGTGCGGTACTGTGAAACATATGGACCTAAACAAAAGGTTTGTAAAGTCATACTCTTAATGCTTAACGAGAACACACAGTCTGAACAAGAGTCTGAACAAATTTACAGGAATGACTGAATAAGTGGTGTTTTGGTGTTGGTGGTGTGTCATTTCTTGGGGCTTTTTTTGGTATTGTTGCTCTTTAAAAATGAGAAAGGAATAGAGAGGAGAGACAGCAGTGTGAATTGAGACAATGAGAATGACCCAAAGAACAGAACAAAGCTGAAGAACTGAAGGAGACAAAACAATATAAATATCGTGCTTGAATGGGCAGTTGACCTAAGTGCACCTCCCACAGTTATGCCAGCACAGCAGTGGGCAGGGGGAGAAGAGCTTACAGAGGCAGAACTCCAGAAGCACCTTTTTGCTTTTGGCAGTCTGTATTCTACACATGAAGTAACTTCTGGTGGGATAAAAACAATGGCTTAAAAACAGTAGGCTGTAAGATTGCCAGGGTATGGAGAGTTTACACTAACACCAAAGGGAAGTAAAAGCTATGCCCTGAGACAGATGAAAAACACAGTCTTGAGACAGACTTAGTGAAATAACTGATTCTAAAGTGGATGGGAAATTGTAGGTGATCAGTAAAATGCAGCTAAAGGAGAAATTTGGGCAACAAGATGAAGGAAAGTGACCAGACAATGCCTGAAACTGATGTACTATGGGTAAGATACTTGCTAAGAAGACACTACTTTTTGGCCTACCACATAATTAACAATGAAGTAAAAATAATTAGTTTACAGCCCCAAGAGCACAGACATGTCTGCAAATTCAGATGCAATAATAAGCTAAGTGAGTAAGCAGGACCTGAATTAACTCCAATGTTGAACTCATGTCAGAAATTTCCTCCTCAAAAAGGTAAAGCTGGTGACAGGGGCACAGTCTTGCTTTTACTTACAGACAGGTGTCTGCTGGGGAGCCAGACAGCGCAAATGTAGGCCAGAGAGGGGAAGATTAATCAAATAGGTTCCAAATAACTGTTTAGATATATCTGAATTAATGTTCTCCTCCTGTTCTCACCTAGGATGAGGATGACAGGACCAAAGGTTGGGTGGCTAAAGAGAGAAGGGGTCAATGAAATCAATGGGAAAAATGCAAAAGTTAGAATGACCTATTTCTGAGAGAACTGGCATGCAAATTGCAGGTCTAGCAGTAAGCCATTATTTTCAGTTTTGGTTTGGGGTTTTATTTATTTGTTTGGTTTTTTAGGGTTTTTTTCTTTAACATATAAAACTTAAATATAATCTTGTTAGCATACCCTTGATAATGAATGATGTCTGCTGTTCTTATCTTGTACAGGATTGTTCTCTTAGTTTATCCACTGGACATGCAGCCTGTGCTGTGGAAACTCCAGTATCCTTCATCTGGTGTGAGAAGGGACCAGCTCCTGTCTTGGTAACAGCTGGTGGGTAGTAAGGACCTAGGTCAGGAGTCACAGTGCAGAGTAAGGGTCTGTGTGACTCTTTTCCAAACGTCCCCTGAGAGCTGTGAAGTTCACAAATGTGATGGCACCGGTGAGGATGGGGAATTCAGCCACTGACTGACCCAGACATGTTCTGGATTTGTGATCTGGCGAAGGTCAAAAGCTCAACTGAGACAAAGAATTAAAGATCACATTAACAGAAGCAGAAGTGGTGAAGTGTATTCCGACCTTCTTTATTTTAAGTCTTCAGTAAGGCACTGGAAGATCTTGGACTTGGTGTGTTTTTCACTATGCAATACAAGCATTTTTAATCCTCAGGCCACAAACTGTGCCAGTCAGAAACAAATTCAGCAACAGGTCAACAAAAACCAAAAGGTAAAGTAATAGACAAAAGCATTCATGCCTGATAGTAAAGGTTTTAACACAAAATACTGTAAAGAAAGAGTAAGAATTCTCAGAAAAGTACGAACAATAAAATCAAACAGAAAACAAGATTGAATGACTAAGGATGATGATAAAGATACAATAGAACATGTCAATGCTTACGGGTGAAAGTAATCAATTTCTGTAATGGGCATGACACAAGCAAACCTTCACAGGACTGCCAAGGCTATGCCCATCACAGTGTGCATTCAGGCAACAACTCAGTAGAACATGGCAATGACATTTATTAATGACAGAACACTGGGAGACCTTGTCAATACAAAAACTGGGTGTCCTTGAGGACAGCAGCAAAAACTGCTGATAAAATTCAACAGTAGAAATGCAAGGTCATGCACTTATGAACTAATAATATTTCTGCCAGAAGATGGGAGTGACAGCTGGAAATGAACAAAAGCATAAATAATAGGGCACAGCCATTGATCACAAAGTGACTGAGAGGTCTAAACCTGACCCTTCTAGGCAAGAAAGTACATAAAACCCTAGAAAGTTTCAAGAGCAATATTCTACAAAAGCACAGTAAAATCTCATCTGGAGTTATGTACACCTTTGACCAGACATGTACTAGAAAAATTCATTCCAGTAGGAAGAGGCAGAGACTGGGGGCCTTGCTGGAGATCAGAAGCACTGCATTAGGCAGTCTTAGAGAGATATGCAGTGCAGCTATCAGAAATAGCCTAGCCACATTATTAGACTGATCTAATCACTAGTTATTCACACACACACAAAAGATATACAGGAAGGCAATCTGGCTTACTTAGACTAGAAAAATGAAAAGATATAACATCCCCTGAAATGTAAAAACCAACTATACATGAAAAAGAACATACAGGAAAAAAAACCTAGTTATGTTACATTACAGTGTTGGCACACACAAAAAATAAGCAGACAGAAAAAAACCCAAAATAACCTCACCACAACAAAAATAAATAAATTTGTTTAGCCAAAAAGCTAAAAAAAAAAATCTTGCAGTTTGATCAACAGAGGTCTGGAATAGCAATGTTACCAATGCTTTATTTTGGTGCCACACTAATGGTCTTTGAAAAAACGTGTTTAAAACATAAACATTTTATTAGCCTATTTGAAATCCCTCAAGGTCAAAGAGATCTTTCAACCTCACACAACACATCTGTACATCTCAAAAATCTGCTTTATCTGTTCTGAGTGATGAGTTGGAAGAGACTTTAGAAGTGAAGTTTTGATGTGTGGAGACAAAGGTCACCTTTTTTAACTTTGCCAACTTAATAACAGATTTAAACTGCCCCATAACAGCCAGGTAAATTCATAAACACAAAGCACTAGTGCCTTGAAGACTTGTTTCCTTTTAGAAATATTTTAAACATGTATCTGAAGAGTGAAGAGGAATAGAAATTTACTTACAGCAGTTGACAGCCTGGACGCCAAGGTCATTTCCAAGTTTCCTTTGAGACCAAGAAGTGCAGGAACCAAGATAAAGACTTCAGTAACATTCTTGAACACATCCCAGTGCTATGCGAAGGATACAGTGGGAAAACATTTAATTGAAAAATTCCCTTCAGACCATCCAGAAACTATTCAAAAAATTCTGTAAATCATAACTTAACCCGCTAAAAAAATTTAATATTTTTGTATTAGACTTAAAAGTCTGAAATCAGAACTATTACCTATTTAGATGAAACAGATTTATGACTGCATATTACTACTTCAAAGATGAGAAGACTATAAGCAAGAGATACATAACCTGGCTTTAAAACAAATATAGTTAAAAAAATATGTCATTAATTTGAAATATTTGTTTTCATTATTTAAAATAGTCCCAGATGCTATGACTGCTCTTGAATTCTGCTCTTAATTTTCAATATTTTTATCTTTTCCTTTCCAACTGTGTAAAAACCTCACATAAAACCAGCAAGGAATTAAATGTCATATGAACAGTGCCTGTAAGTAAAAAAAGCTTGTCTTTATTCTTTTACCTCTGACTGTGAAATTTACAGGAGCACAGCTTTCCAAAACCCAGATTTTTTAAAGAAAACTCTTTTCATTTTTTATTCACCATGTTCTCAGCACTGAAGTGCTTTGCCACAAGGCTACACAAGGCTACTTTGTATGTTTTATCAACCCATGTATTTAATTTGTCATAATTTACCAACTTTAACTAAACTAACAAAACTGTAAATTGTCTTTTTATTCAGGGATTTGCAATTATTTAAATTACTATTTTAGTGAAAATAAAAGGATTCAATTAAAGCATCTGTACAAAGAATAAATTGGTAAGATGTACATGAACAAAGCACCAGACTGGTGTCAAACAGCCCAAGGAAGCGGTAAAGTTTCTATGTCAAATTTTATTTTCCTTTTTTTTTGAGGTAACAAAGTCTCTTTTCATTGCAACTGATTGAAGTCCAAGCTTCCTTTACTTTCTCAAGATTTTGAGTGACAAAGATTGCCACCTCTTCCTCCTACTTTAATTAATTTGTAAACTCTCTAAGTGTAGCTAAAGAAATTCCTAAATCTGAATGAAACAAAACCAAACCAAAGGGGGAGAAAATCCACACAGATTCATTTCTGTATTGTATTTCTGTTTAAATATTGTGGTTATTTCAAACTTTTTTAACAAGTTCATAGTAGCAGAACCACACACAGCCCTAATTACATCTCAGTATTTGCAGACATCTACAATGTCACATGTTAGCACTACGGACCCCACAGACTACCTGTTAAAAAAGTCTTCCAAAGCAAATACTAACCTGTACAATATCCAAAACCATGCCAGCAGAAACAGTTCCAAACCCTGCTAGCAAAAAAGGTACGAGGATCTGCAGTGCCATAATACTACTCGATTCTTTGGGCTGTTTTCTACTTCCTTCCACAATGATATCCTCATTACAGTCACTGGAGAGAGCGTCATCCTGCAACATGGCATCTGTTTCTGAAGTGTCCATTCCATCACAGTAATTATAACTGGTAAAATCATCATATTTAGGGCTACAGCTGGATGGGCTGTGTCCACTGCTACCATGAAAGCTCGCTTCTGAGAAGTGATGGTACTCTGTGTGTTGTTCAGACCTGACATTAAAGTTGTGTCCTGCTGGTGGCAACCCATCTTGCCAGACACCATTCACCTTTTTGTGTCTCTCCTCTTGGTTTACTTGGTAAACAACAGGAACCATACTTAAAAGCAGTCTCAAAAATTTATCAGACTGAATTGTATTAAGATTTATGGTCCAGTTTACAAAGCCTTCTCTGTCATGGACTTTGCTATTTGTTTTGGAGATGGTAGATCTGCCTTTACAGTTAGTCATAGTGCTACAGAAGTACAGGTTGAAAAGCACTTAGTTCTTCAGATGTCAGCCAAGAAATCTTGCAGGTGAGTCACCAAGTGCCACACTTACACGTGGACCAAAATGTTCCTTTTTTGCAAGCAAAAGTGTTTTTTCATTGCTCTCAGATCTTCAACAATTCCATAAGCAAGACTGGATCTGCAAAAAAAAGTAGAAAGTATATATTTACTTCTAAAATATTTAAACTCTACAGAGTATACAAGATATTGGTTTAATTTTTCAGATCACAATCTTTTTTCTGTTTGCCGTGATTTAAGGTGAGGTTGTTTCTACTTTGACATTTCCATCATAGTAGGAAATTAAACAATGATATACTGACAGTCTCAAGTCATTTCTCATTCTCTCCATCAGAAGCCATTTTACCTTCCTTTTCTTTAATCTTCATGTTGTGGTAATAATTGTAGCAGTTGACTAAAAGAACAGTTCTAATTTGACTCAAAGCTTTGCTGACTTTGGTATTTATTACTAAACTCCATAAATACAAGTAAATGTTTGGCATAAACAGAGAAACAATGGTCAGGGAGACTGCACCAGCATGATGTAGGATAACACAATTCCACATGACTTTGTATCTATGCAAAGCTGTGAAAACATTTTACAACTGCAGGAAATGAAAATATTTCAGAGCTGGAGGACTTTTAATCTGCATTTCCTAAGAAACTCAGCCTCCTATGATCATATTTTTTATGTTATGATTCCTATACTTCCGTTCCCTCTGCTTCAAAGCTTTTAAGTCATCCAGTATTTCTAGAGCAATTTCAGATAGACTTTACAGGGAGTGGAGATGTCAAAGCTTTTAGCATCTAATAGCCCTGTAAGAGATCCAAGTTTGTGCCTTTGCTGTTAGGTGTCTTCAAACATTAGCTGGGATAACTCACTCCAATATGGCCAGATCAAGTCCACTTCAAAATTTCTACTGCTACAGAACTATTAGATTTGGGTTTTTTCAGTGAAAAGACTCAGAAGCAACATGATGATTTTCCCTCTATCACTTCCTTTATCCAAGGGAGTTCTGACCAAGAAACAAATATTTTAAAATATTTTAAACAAATATTTTAAAAATGACAATGAAATTTATGGCTTGATCTACAGAGAAGCCAAGTTTTGCAAGAAACCACAATCTTCTTTTCCACAAGACCAACAGAGGAATTTAAGTAACCAAGATTCCTGCAATATCTTTTGCCACTCTGTAGCAGATTGTGCTTCCTTGAACCTTTCAGTTTCAGTGCATAAAAAACTCCTAGGCCTCAATTCTGGTTTCTATACACTTTATTTAGAAATAACAAAACAACATTTTCTGCTGTCCTGGAGCAGCTCTAGCCACAGGTCAAAATTGTGCTCTGTTAAGTGCTACAGAAAGACAGAAGAAGAAGAAATGGAAGGATTTCATTTCACTCCCAGGAAAATGCATTGAGAAAATTTTATGACAGCTTCAGCAAGCAGAGTCTGGCTCTCATTGCAGTTTCTCCCATATGTCCTCCAGTCACATCACCAGAGTGCTAGACCAGTGACTCATGGAAATTATTCACTGCTCTGGAACTCTGGCCAAAAATATTTGGGTTAATTACCCATATCTTTTTTAACATATGGATTGTTCTCCTCTAAAATTTTTATATTTGGGGTTTTTTTTAAGAAACAAATCCTTTGATAAGATTGTGGTTTATTTAATATAAGAAAGTATTAACAAATAGAAATGGTGCTTAAAAGGGAAAAAAAAGGGGAACAGAAAAATTATTTGGTCAAATTCCAAATGGAGGAAGAGGCTAGTGTGGATGGCTAGCAATTGAAATAGTACAAAGCAGTTTGGATGACAGCCATTTATTCTTTTCCTACCACAAAGAATTAGAATGACAAAATGTGAACTTCATGATAAATGCTGGAAAATGAGAACTTAAGAAAATAAACTGAAAAATATAGAATCATAAAATTGTTTAGGTTGGAAAAGTATTGTATAGTATAATATACAGAAAAGAGTAATTGTTCCTTCAGAGCATACAGAGAAAAGCTAAGAACACCTCTAAATGTAACTATTCATTTCTAAACACCTGTTTCAAGAAAAATTATTTTCTAAATGTCATCTGGTGCAATATTTTCATCCTAAGTTACAGGATACTAATAATTGCTGTATTTTCCGGGGGTTTTTTGTACCTACAAGATGCAGCAAACCTTGTTGTTCATGTTGTTCTAAGGAACAACAAGAACTTCCTGAGAAGTTTTATCATTGACAAGAAAAACACCTCTGTTGTTCTGTTGTCTAGAAAAGATACAGGAGCTAAAAAAGCAAGCTCTGCTTGAGTAATTAATATGAAGAAAAGGCAGTTAAAATCTCAAAACTCTCTTTCCCAGTCTCTGTAGGAGGAAGAGATAAGTGGTTCTAGTTTCTTGACATATAATCTGGAGGTTACAGAAAAAGATGAAGTACTAAAAAAAAAAAAAAAAAAAAAAAAAGGAAAAAAAAAAAAATCCTTTGAGAAGNAAAAAAAAAAAAAAGGAGACAGACAAAGATCCTTTGAGAAGTCAGGAAGCACCCTCAGATTTATCATAGGCATATTACATATGAAATTAAAGGACACCTTGTCTTTGTCCCTACAGGCAAAATAATGAGCTATGCCCAAACTATGAAAATAATAATTCCCTCTTCCTTATTGTTTCCTAAGGATCTACTTTTAACAGTTTCTTCTTTTCTTTCATATATTTTGTAGTACATAACAATTACCGTGCACTACCCACCTCTTTCTCTCCCTCTCAGTCCTGCAAGCATACACAAATATAAACAAATAGTTCTGTAAACATAAACAAATAAGAAATACAGCCATACCCTGCCATTCACTGAAGATGTGTTCCTGAAAAATGAAACACTTGGCAATCCAAAAGAGAGCAAGCCAATTTTACCCATAAGAGTTAATGCAATGCACACAGCAATTTAAAAAATACACATGGAAACAGTGTATGGATGGACAGGCAGAAATAAATGCTGTAGAAAATAGGACCACAAAAGCTGCTTTAGAAAAATCTCAGGTACTTCAGCTATGAAACTGAACCCCTGATCATTATCACATTTTTCCATCCTTCACTTTTGATTAGCTTGATTCATCTGAGAAAGATGAAATGACAAAAAAAATTAAACTGTTCAGGAAGAAGCTCAAAGAACTCTCTTCACTATTGCCCAAAGGATTGTCCACATTGTTTCAGACACACCTATAATGCTGTTCTCAAGAGAATGGTAAAGAAAATGCTTCTTCCATACTTCCACTTGGTTTAAAGAACATCTAGCATTAGCAGGATTAAGGGACCAGATTTTACTGCTAAATTTGATCAGACAGATATTAGACTGCCAACAATTCATTTAAAGCATGAATACAACAAATCATTGTGACCTTTCAAGAACCTTCAAAAAAAGGGGAAGGAGGAAGAATCAAGCATGAAATTTCTGCAGAGTAAACATTATGACAGGCTAAAACAAATATTTACCAAAGTTTAAGTCTAGGGAAATTTCTGATTTCTTTCAGAGCTTGGCTAACAAAACCAAAAGATAACATCTATCTAAATAATTCTGAGGGCTTTCATGGGTCCCAAAGCTAATCACACCACAGTCGAAACCTGTTTTTCCAAAAAGTTGCCAACATTTTTTTACAGGTGGTGTTTTAAAGTGTTAATAATCTCTACACTGCACTTCTAGGCAGTCCACAATAAAATACAATTGTGTAAACATGTCTGTCTGAGAAATGCCTCTCAGGACAAGAACAAGCCTTGGAAAGGGATTCAGGAAAGTAATATGAAACTCTAACGAAACACTGAACTTTAATATTTTGCCATAATAAGCAAAGATGAAGCTGGATTATTCCTTGGCATGAAAGACTCTTTTTGTGTCTTCAGAGATGAAACCAGACTCTTCTCACTGAAAAGATGAGAGGTAACAGGCACAAATTGAAACATTGGAAATGGCATTTGAACAAAAGAAAAAGCTAGGGGTGTGTACCATGACAGTGGCTGAACACTGGTTCAAACAAGTTCTGGAGTCTCCATTCTTGGTGATATTTGAAACCAAACTGGACATGGCCCCAAGCAACCTGTTCTTCTTGAGCCTACAGTGAGCAGACGAGGCTGAACAGAAAATTTCCTGAGATTCCTTCTGACCTCAGCAATTCTGAGATTCTGTAAAGCTGGAAGTATGAGGTTTTGGGGGCAGTCTTTAAGTTCAGAATACAGGTGATACTGGGATCTGCGTGGCCTCTTCTCCACTATTGTGTTGTGTACACATAAAAGTGTCAGTATCACACTGACACCCTTATCACAGCCATGCTAATCATTTCTATTAGTGTAGTGGGCATATCAGTAGAAAGGGAATGCTACATCATATCACCTCAGCAATACAGAGAGTAAACAGGCTGTATTATCCTCAACTATTCCATAGAATCCGGAAACCAATGTGCTATGCTGGGCTAAGATTACTTATGCCAGATATTGAGTGTAGAGTGTAAAAGGCTACAAAACATGCTGAAAATCAACAAATGTTGCATGCAAGGCAGACATAAGACCATTAGATACCATTTTAAAGTATTATGCAGTAAACTGGTTAATACTGTGTTTATTGCATGGCAGTTGCTAGTTAAATTAACAGCAAAAGAAACAAATAAGATTAAAAAAATAGCGTAAAGAACAGTAAGCCTTCAGAATAGCCTTCTGGACAGTAAGGTACTGAAAGTCCTGCCACCCTCAGGCTCAGTTCTCAGGCAAGTTTGAGACTGCTGCATTCCACTTCCTGAACATGGCAGCTTTCGATTTTGGCCCCAAAAGAGAAAAGCAACTGTGAGAAAAAGTCTTGGTTTGACTCTGAGCTTTAAAGGCAACTCATCTAGAAGAGACCAAAACAGAGTCAAAACACAGTAGCAAGGCTGTGAAATGTGGTTGGTTGTAAAATGACCCAAATGGAATACCAGCATGAAAAATACCAGGAAAATCACATCCTTCAGCCCACCAAAAGCAGGTGGGAAAGTAAGAAATGTAAGAGTTAACGCAGTCCTCTAGATTAAGTAACCAATAAGTACTTACCAGGATGAATCCTAACTACTCTTTGGGATCCTGACTCTACTGTCATCACCAAGGAGAGATGAATTACTTATTAACTCAGGCACTAGGATACAGACTTCCTATTGCTTTTGTGGATAATATCGTACAGGTATTTGAAAGGAAAATGACACACTGTTATTTTTCCTCCTGAAGTATCTACCAGGCATACTGCAGTACTTATGGATCCAGTTTCACAATCTCTTTAGGGGAGTAGGTGTAGGGAATGCTGCCAAAACAGGTCATCCTATCTGCTCTCATCTTTTTACTCACATTACTAAACTGGTAAAGTGAAGATAACTAGGCATGTATTCTAAACATTGCTAGGACTCTTCCTAAAGACTAAACAATGATTTTATTTTATATGATCCACATACTGTAGTGTGGTCTATAAACAGATTCAAATGTGAGTGAAGAAGACACACAACTATATCCTGGACAGTGGGCCAGGGGAAGCAGAAATTATAACATTCAGTGAAACTAGAGAAATAGACAGCAACAACTTGAAGTTAACTGAGAATTAATGAGAGAGTAGAAAGTAAAGTAGAATAAATCACAAAAAGCTCCTATGTTTTGGCAGAAAAGTATGGAAAGAGAATAAATGTGCCATCACACGTTAATTACACTTAATTACAGGTTAATTAACGTTTGTAAACAAAAAAGAGATGATCCCTGAAGGCTGTATGCGTGTTGTTCAGGTAGAGGTCCCATGCTTGTCTAGCGATGCATCTGTGGTGACGGTCTGGCACAATTTTATGGGTGCAAAGGTGGAAACAGAACTGCCTGCACATACGGATGTAAAGAGTGCCAAGGAATAGGGACTACTGGGAATGCTGGGCAGGTCTTGTGCAGGCACAGAGAAACCGAAGAAAAGGCTCATTGTCCCGGCTACCTGGAGCAGTGCATAATTACGCGCACATGATGAAACGCGCTGCGGGGCTCCGAGGAGCGCAGGGTACCGGGGCGGGGGCGGCCAAACGCGCGGCAGCATCCGCGCTCCGGGCGCAGGACACCGGCCCGGCCGGCGAGCAGCGGAGCCC
>WBNO01019598.1:145371-157906 GCA_013400575.1 Peucedramus taeniatus | reverse complement strand
GTGAGTCCGGCACCGGCTCGTCGGGCCGCCGGTGACCCGCTGGTGATTGCGTTTCGCGTGTGTTGAAGAGCTGCTCTCCCGGGGAGGGGTAATGCGAACTAAATGAGCGGGGAGATCCACGTTAAACTATGGGCAGTGGTAGCGATGTTTGTATGAAACAGAAAAGAAAAGTTAAAAGACAGAGCGCTGCGCTTTAGTTAAAGATACCGGGCGGATGACTCCGTTGGCGGTCATAAAGATTGATGAGGACAATTAATGCCGAATTCCCTGGCCCCGTTTGTGTTTTCCGGCGCTGCTGCTCCCGCAGTTAGTGGAGATCACTGGCACCGGCATTTCAATCAGTGCGAGTGGCCCTCAGCTCCCGCCTCACCGTGCCTTGCAGAGAGGAATTAGGGTTGTTTTTCTATGCATTATAACCCTCACTTAATCAATCTTTCGGTCAAAAAGCTTAAGGAGCTTTAGTTTAAACTTAAGGAGTGTGTGAGACGTGACCTGCAGGGTGAGACCCCTGGCTTGTGTAGCCCAGTTTTTCTTCCAGGAGCAGCAAAAGCAGATGGCAATTACAGAGTACTTCTCAGCTTAATAATACTCATTTGTTTGTTTGCAGGGCTGGAAGACATTTTGCTGATTAATTCAAAATCTAGCAGCAAGAAGGCCACAGCTTTACAGACGGTTAAGGTGCCGAGGAGCAATGGTAAGTAAGGAAGAGCTTGGCCCTGGAACTGTGTCAAGTAGTAGGTAACATTTGTGACACAACCATTGCTTCAGTGCTTTCCTTGAAAAGGTAAAGGGAGAAGCTTTTGTGTTCAGTTTCTGCCGGTGGTAGGTCCTGCTCCCATTGCAGTTCCATGTCCCACTGGTGAGTCACGTAATTGCTGCTTCTGCTGCAGAATTACATTTTGTAGTGCTAGGCGTTACAGCTCTAAGTTTTAGGGACAGATTGTTTTTTCCTAGTATGGAGTTGTTGCTTGGGCTTCCTATCTTTCTTTTAGAAGTAATTTCTCAGTATAATATATTTGTTGTATAAAAACATTAAATTTAAAAAGAACTCTTGTCAAGTTATTATTTTTTTTGGTTTTTGATTAAGCTGAAATTTAGAAAGATTGTTACATCAAATTCTTTGTTGGATGAAAGTCAGTACAAAGATGACAATATTTCAAAGATAGATTATACCTTTTAGAGATTTGTGGAGCTCACCTGAAATAGTACCTCTTCTCAAAGAAAGAAAACTAGTGTTTGGCTCATCTGCATATGTGGAGCAGTTTATTTGAAGAAACTCTGGGGGTGAAAATATTGTCTTCCTCCGTGGAAGGGCTATGAGTGTGATTTTCCTAATTCCATTGATTATCTTAAAATTCTTGTGAAGTCCCACTGAGCTGTAGAGGATAAGTGCTTTATACTTCAACCTGGAGCTTCCATCTCTCTTCCACCATTTTAATCTCAGAGTTTCTTTTGTTAATTATGTTGACCTTTCATTAGTCTATCACAGCATCTGCTACAGCTAATTTTTCCATCTTCTTTGAGATCTTCTGTCTATACTTAATTATTGCAGACAGCTGGAAATTACAGTAGAAATGAAATCCGTTATGAAGGCTCATATCTGAGGTATAAATGTGATCACTAATGAGCATCTCTTTGACTTTATATATATATGTGATAATTGTTTCTTTTCAGTTTTGGACCGAGTACAGAGCTTTTTACCACAGATGGCCCAGGCAAATGATGAGCTCAAAAGAAAAATGGTAACAGCACCTGCTCATCAGTTTGATATTGAACATCTAGACAGTGAAACAGAAAAAGTTATAGAAATGGTAAATACTTTTTTAAAATTTTAACATCAATCTAGATGGGATTAAAATAACTCTCTGATCTTAAAATGAGTAATATGATAGATAAAGGAAATCTTTACCATTTCCTGTGAAGTCTTTACCATAGTCTGTGATCTTCTGATTCAAAACATAGCTATAATAAAGATGCTTATTTGACTGAAATTTACACCCTGGTTTTCATACTTGCAGAATTTAATCACTGGAGATAAAGTAGTTTAAGAATGGACTAAGACATGCTGTCGAATCTACACCTCTGAATCAAAAGTCACAAATTGTATTTTAAGTGTCTCCTAGGTGATTATGTTTAGAAACTGGACAATATAAGGCCTAGTAAGGCATAACAGAAGGCTTTAGTGTAAGAGTAATAAGTGGCTTTCAGCTCTTCTCTGTTGGTATTCTTAAGAATACTTAGGTCTTGGGTTTAGAAAAGTTGTTAGTGTTGTTGTGATCCTTTGTTGCTGGTATTTATTTACAGTCACATAAATGTTATATTTCTGGTTTTAACTGAAGTGCTGCAGCCACATGCTTATATGAGAAAACTTTATTATGAAGGTGATGTATGTGCAGGACCCAGCCAAATGCCTTCTGGCTAAGCAGACCTCAAAAATTATGTCTCTGTATATGGATATATGAGATCCCTTCAGAAAATATCCTGGTGGTTTAAGCTGCTTGTTGTTTTAGAGTAGTTGTAGTGCCCGGAATACTACTACATTATAAGATATAAACTATATATATATATCTACACGTGCTTGTATGTTTGTCATGACCCCTAATACACTAAATGATTTAATTTGAATTTTTTTACTGAAAAGTAGTTTTGATGCTTGCTGCTCGTCAGTTTATCTGAGTTCAGCTATTGACTCAGTTCTTTCTTTAATAGTTATATAAATATGGCCTTAGATTTCCAATTGGACAGTAATATTTATGAATCTCTTAATGATATTTGTAAAATTCTAGGAAAACCCAAAAGTCTTTTTTATTGTGGTTGTGATTTTCTTATGGTAGCATATATATATGTAGTATATATAAAGTGTTAACCAAGATTTTTTTTTTCCAGAATGTGGCTGTAGTTGAACTGAGTGATTCTGATACAGATGAAGAGTTGCTGACTTCAGAAGATGATTTGGAATCTGATGAAGATGACTCTGTAACTGATGAAGTGACAGTAGACAACATTAAGTTTCCTAAACAAAAGGGAGAAAAGGGCAAAATAGAAATTTTGGACAGCAAAGCAAATTAGTAAATCCATTTTATTTTACTTCAAACCCCAAACCAACCAAAGCATGTTTTCTCACTTCGAAGAGTTGGCCCTTAAAACCAATTTGTTTCCCAGCGTAGCATCTCTCAGGATCCTGTGAAATGCTGTAGTTTACATGGTGGAGAATTCAGGATTCACTCATGGCTGGGGAAGGCTGCATTTCTGAAGAATTAAGTGCAATTTGATTCATCAAATAACAGGAAAATGCACTTCATAGTAGATGACACCAAGAAAACAGCTAGAATAAGGGACACTTGAAAGTTGAAAATTTTTGTTCTGTTGCTTTGTTGAAGAAAGACTTTTTTTTTATAGAAGATAGAAGTTTTTGCTTCAAGGACAAGAAAGCGTTAACTGGAAAAAAGCTTTGTTTTTGTATTCCATGTCCTGTGAAGTGTTATGTACACTCTCTTCAATATTAAACATGAATTTAAGTACCCCAGAGGTATGTCTACATTGCATTCATGGTGTGACTGCTGAACACCGGAGCCGTGGCTGAGCTCATTTTTAGCTGAGCCAGCCTGGGTAAGAACAGCCATGAGCAGAGAGTTCAGCAAAGGGTTATTTGTTACTTACCCTGTGTGCCTGCACTGGGCTCCACACCAGCACCAGAGCTTACAGGCTCCTGTAGGAAACCTTTGTGGCTGTGGTGCAAACACCCTCCATACTCACAGGATCAAAGCTGCCTCTGGGCTGTTATGATAGCTTTAAGCCACACTTTTCATCCCCCAATTTCCCTGCCACGTTTCCAATCTCCATTTTGTTAACTGTCACTGACAGAAGGATGAAAAGGTGAATTTTCAGCTGGCCTCTACTTAAGTTGGCTTGACTTGCACAATAGTGGAACCAGAATCAGTGAAAGTGTGTTCCATTTATACTTACCTCAGATTCATCAAATACAATGGTTTGGGGTATTACATTTACTTCATAGATAAGTTTGCATTTCAGAAGTATCTGTCATGCTCCTGGATGTCATTGTTTCTTAAAGGAACTTTGTATTTTCTACACCATTAAAGTAAAATTTTCTATACTGTATTTCTCAAATATTAAACTTAATGCCATGACTTGAAACCTGCAGTTATTTATAGAATTTATTTTGAATCCTGTACCTAAAGTTTTAATACCTGTTTCTGTAGTATTTTCTGGTAAGAAATAACAAGGATTCTAATCTTTCTTTTACAATGTGGCTTAAATATAGGAAGGAGACATGATTTACTGATTAAACCATGGAATATTTTAGTGAAGGAGAAGGATGGGGACCAAAGAATCAGACTGCTACCTTTAATAGCAGCCCACAGATAAACTGAACTTTGGGTTTTTTTGCATTCTAAGAGCAAGGAGTCTTAACAGGCTTAGTTAAATAAGGTCTCAATCTATAGAAAATTTCTTCCAAACTGAAAAAAGTTTGAAAGCCAACATCTGACCTTGTTCATTTTACAAGGGATTTTCTCACAGATTAAAAAGAACCCAAAAGTGTGAAATGCAAAATAATAATCATAAAGTATGAAACAGTGATTACAGTCCATGTGCACAGACACAAAAAGTGATTTTAATCTGTTAATGTAACCACCTTTCAAATGGCAGGCAGATCACACATTCCGTATCAGCAAAAAGGTAGAAAATATTTTCAGTAACTTTAGCTTGATATGCATAGTTTAACACCAATATTGAACTCTGTATGTACTATACAAAGATCATAGTAAGTGCACTTCCTTGCATTGATTTACTTCTTATGGCACAAAGGTTTTCTGTACTGCTGAAAAGTCACCAGAGCAGAGTGTTTAAACACTCTGCTCTGGTGACTTTTCAGCAGTACATAGACTGCTACCATAGAACCTGAACTGGTTTATAGCAAAAATGGCATAATCAGCATATTTTAGTTCAACTTTGGAAGCCTAATGACTAAGGATTTAAAATGATAATGTAAACATTATGTCACAGAAATATGAAGTAGGTATGTGAGAACTTATTCTTCAGTTCTAGTTAAAAAAAAAAGAAATTGAACCATATTCTTGGGGGGTTTTGGTGGGGGGGAGGATGGGGGAAATTGTGCTACCAACTGTTGCTGCTACATAATTTAAATAACTTCTGGGTGATTTCCAAAAGCCTTGTCTGTCAGACTAAAATCTGGACCTAATTTATAGAAACTTATCCATGGAATGAGTATTTTAGTTTGTTTTTTTGGTTGTAGCACTTCAGACAGCATATCCTAGGCGTGGTATCGAGTGCTTTGCGTGGTCATCACGATTCAAACTCTGCTGAAAGTCGGCTTCCCAAGTGAAGCTGTTACTTTAATATTCCACAGTGATGGCTTTGGTTCTGAGATATTCATGAAGAGCTTCTTCACCTGTACAAGCACAATATTCACCTGTTAGAACAGCAGCTAAATGAATTTTGTCAGACCATAACTATTATTAAGAAAAACTTTGAAACACTGTAGCCAATATTTGAGTCCTTAAGGAACAATGAAAACTAATTACCTTGCCACTGTGATTTACAGACCTGGTTAGACAAGAGGCCAGACCAAACATGTGGAAGAAAAAGGAACTGGAATCTAACAAGCAGCTCCCCAAGCACCACCAGTCTTTACATGGCCACTGGGGGCTCATAGCTGAATTTATGAACTTTGCTTCTCCTCTATTAAAGGTCATAGGTAGAGAAGCTGTGTGAAAATCAGTAATCTTTTTTTCCCTGACATCATCACTCATTTTTGTTTCAGGAAATGTCTTTGGAGATTCCATAAGCAAAACTCTGTTGTGTAAATGAAATTTGGTTTTCCTTTTTTCTCCGCCATGAAGCTTGATCTATCCAGACTTGAGAAGCTTCTTTGACAGAGTGGACTTCACCTTTCTAAAAAGTTCTTTTGAAAAGAGAATATTTTAATGCATCTTTTTCTGTGGCTGTTGGCAAATTTTGGTGACATTTCAAGGTATTAAAAAAGTTTCCCATGCTCTTACTTAGAGGAGAAAACTAAATTAGAATTCCCTCTGAGGGAAAGAATATTTTGGCCAATACTATTGTTACTTGACAGCCTTTTGCAGCCTGTGCAGAGCTCTGGAAAAGCTGTAATTTATTTGTCTGCTTTCAGAGGAGTTGGAGAGGAATATTCTGTGTTATTTAGCAAATGTTATTTAGAAAGGCTGAATGGGAGGTATTGAAGTAGGAATATTATGGGAAGGAGAGGTATTAGGTTACTGTATTGTAATTCTTTCATTGATTAGGACTCTGAGACAAGAAATAGGGAAGGAGACAACTTACCTAAATCTTTCCCAAAGCCAGACAGCTTAAATCCACCAAATGGTGCTGCCACATCAGTTTTGTTGTAAGTGTTAATAAAAACTGTCCCAGCTTCTAGCTTTTCACTGATGTAGAGAGCTTTGTTTATGTCTTTTGTGAAAACTCCTGAAGCTAAGCCATATTCTGTGGCATTTGCTCGTCGCAATACTCCATCAACGTCCCTATAGGGGAAATTGCATTTATTTAATTGCAACTAGGTAAAGTCAACAAGTGTTAGCAGCCTTCCACCTTCAATGTCATTGAAGCAACTTTTCACATGGCCTTTCTTCTCCAGTGAGCTTTTTTAAAGATTACTTACTAAGAACAAATCTGTGTGTCAATCTGACAGATCCATGGAAATTCACACCCTTGCTTCAAACTTGTAAAGCTCATAACCTCACATTTCAAAGGTTAATATCTACACTGAGAAATGCCACGGGAGATGTTGCTACTGTATAACTTGAGAATTAGAGCAATACAAAAATGCCTGTAAAGCAGAGCATGGCAGGAGATAATGAATCTGCTAAAATTTTGTCCAGTTTTACAAGTTAATGCAGAATAAAAGCTAGAATTTAAAATGCTATCAAGACACAACTTTTCAGACCATTTCCAGAGTGCTGTTTTCTCTCTGTATCTCATCTCCATACAGCTTCAAAAATCAAAATCAGTTTAAAACTTTAAAAAATTCAATGTAGTCCCTTAAGACTACAGAATTTATGGATGTGAAGGGTTATCTACATAGCTTGTTCTTAACTTTATTATCAAACTGCAGAAGATGAAACCAGATGGAAATATTTATGTTAAGTTTTTATATAGGGTTTTAATCTCATCTGTATGTTAAATAATTCTTACAATCCGGAATAAAAGATATTAGAAATGACAGTTTACAAAATATACAGAAGAATTTTCATTTGCAACAGTAATGTGCCAGTGTTACACAATACACAACACTGCAGTCTTTTGTAACAGGAAAAAAAAGTAATTCCACTGGGAAAAATACACATGTTGTAATTTGATCAAGCTGTTGCAATTAACACACAAACTTCACTAAAACATTTCACTGAATACTGCTAGGTATTCAGATTGGTCTAACAAGATTTAACAAAATACTGTGTATGCTGTCACTTCTGCACTTAAGAGTGAAAATTGGGAAATAAAGTCCCTAAGAGTAACCAGAGGAGAACATACCCGTTTTTAAATTTGGAGATGACCATCACAGGACCAAAGGATTCTTCCTGGGCAATATACATATGGTCTTCAACATCTGTGAATACAGTGGGTTCCATGAAGAAACCTAAAGAGAGGATAGAGCAGCATTTGAGCATGGTAAAAGTGCTTAAGGGTTTGCTGTCATCCTGGCCATTTCTATCCCATGCTTTGAGGTCATAAATAACTTGCAACTTGAAATAGATAATAGATACGAATGAAGTATGAATGGAAATGCATGCACTTCAAGAGAAATGGCAGACAAAAGGGTAAAAGAACGGCCTGTGTTGATCGGTGACAACGTGTGCTGTTCCCTGCCAGGCTGGAAGGTCTGCATGCCACAGCACAGGTGACTCCTTGGGGGAAGACCCTGTACTCTGACAGCAAGAAGACAAGGTTACAGCAAGTCACAGAGGCCACTGTTTTTCTTGCTACCCAACAAGAATATAGATTGTAAGATCTAAATAAAGATCTCATACTTAATTTGCACAGCCTCTCATAATATGAGACTTGAAAGCTCAAGTGGTATCATGGGCTTACCTGGTACTGTTCCCATGATACTGCAACTCCAGAAAATACAGCTGAGACAGTCATGACAGTTCTTGCATAAAGTGTAAAAGTTCTAAATATCTCTAGAAAGCATTTTACCTGGTCTACATACTTGTCTTCCTCCATACACTAGAGTGGCTCCTTCTTTTACTCCAGTTTCACAGTATTGCAGCAGCTTTTCCAAATGTGCCTTGTGATTTTGCGGACCATGATCTGTAGATCTGTCAAGCGGGTCACCAATTTTCATCTTTTTTATTTCTTCAACCTATGGATTACCCAATTAAAATTAAGTTACATAACAGCAATATTGTTAAAGTGACCAGAAAATTGGAATGCTGCATTTTTTGGTGAAGATTGAATCTAAGAAAATTCTGGATTCTTAGATATAATGCTTCTCCCTTTTTAAAATGAGGCTTTGTCTTTTGTTTCATAATCTCTAATTACTTCTGAAAGTTCTTGATGCTTTGTTCATGTGTATATTCTCTTCTGCTTTTAAGATAGGCATGTAAAATGTTAAATTTTACCAGTGGTAAATGACTTAAGACAGTGATTTCCTGTTCTTAAGCAAAATAAATGAATTCTCCAGTGACACATCATGGCAACTATTGGATTTTTAATAGTGACCTTTGTATTATTCTAGCTATGCTTCCCGTATTCCTTTTTCAGGCTTTAGAGAAGCCTTCTTCAATCACATTGACCTGAGTTCAGTAATTATTTGTAATCTTATTTTCCTAGTCAAACATGAACTATCACTGAAGGTACAATATCTATTTAACTGTTACTTATCTGTGCATTACTGGTGCAAGTAAGAGGTTCCTGAGAAGCAGCACTGTCTATCATAAGCAATAATGAGAAATTTAGCAATTGAAAATAAGAAACACAAGTGTTTATAAAACTAGCATATCCTTCTGCCACAGTAAAACATATGTTTAAACTTTAATCCTTGAATATCTTACCACTTTTCTAACAAACTCATCATGAATTGATTCTTCCACAAACAGCCTGCCAGCTGCAATGCAGTTTTCTCCTTTGTTGAAATACACTGCTCCCATACCCTGATCAGGGAAAAACCATAAATATTTATGTGCATTTTGTTCAGTCTCAATTCTATTATCTAAGGTTGCATGCAGTGTTTGTGACCCCAGAAGTTTAATGGTTTATGTTAAAGGATATCACCAAAGCAACATCTTATTTATGAACTTTGAACACAATATGGCTGGTAGGGAAGGTGAATTATTATGATTGATAATTGATGAACGATTGATGAACTGAAAACTATATGGCAATAGAGAGCTCAATTCTTTTTTTTTTTTGTTGTTGTAATTTCTAATGTATATTTCTTGTAGTACTCCCTTTTTGGGGCAGCATGAACAGTTAAATTGTGCTGGCATAAAGAAATATCTGAGTCAGTTTTCTAACAGATCTCAAGGTTTTTCATGCAAAGGATTCCTGGTATTTTTTTTTTTTTTGCAAGTCAAGAAGAATATTGCAGTACTGTGAGGAGGTTCCACAGAGTCTTTGAATAAATTTTACTTCAAAGTAACATTACCATTTTTACAGCTCTGTCAAGTTCACAGTCACTGAATATGATCAATGGTGATTTGCCACCAAGTTCCAGAGAAACTTTCTTCAGGTTAGCAGCTGCACTGTAAAAAAAAAAAAAGTAATATAAACCCAATTTTTAATATATTTTTCCATTATTTCCTTTGAATCATAGCTAGTGAAAATGTATAACCTCTATTGCCCAGTAGTGACTTAGTAGAATTCTACATAGTAGTAAACAACTGTATGTAGTTATGCTTTTTCATTACTGCTACATGCACAATATGTGTAGTAAGACGCTTCAGAACCAGACTAAGCAGGGTTTATTTATGATTCTTTTGGTGAGAGTACCTCTTCATGATCTGTTTACCAGTTGGTGTTGAACCAGTGAATCCAACTTTGCGAACATCCGGATGTTCAGAGAGATGCTGTCCCACTAAGCCACCTATCAGGGTGAGGAAAGCAGAGTAACTGGATGATACATGGACAATTTTTACTATCCCAGCAGCAGCACTGTAGCACAGAAGGAGCTTACACCACAAATCGAATACAGTATCACACCCCTATTTATATTTGCAGCTTTATGACTATGAATAACTTGGATACCATTAGTGTCTCCAAATTCTCCCATCTGTCTGGACAAAAGAATTTCTTAATATTCCACTGTAGGTGGAATAATCTAATTTGTAACCAAGCCTGCCCCATCTAATTACTTTGTCACTTTTCTTCCTTAGGGCAAGGAGGAAAATGGTGACATCAGGCAACACAGTGTGGACTATGAATATGCATTTTACCAGCTTGCTCTAGGTCTCACTGTCATATCTGATGACAAAACTAGGAGAAAAAATGAAGCTTTACAATCAAGTGAATACGTTTCTCTGTAATACATTCTTTTCCAGAATGTTTGTGTCAATTGCGCGAACTTGTAAAAGGTGTAGACTGACAGCTCCTACCACTAACTAAAGACAGATTTTTCCAGTTTGCTTCTGGAAACATGTGAAATCACTGCATGAAAAGATGCAAGCCTAGTACCTGTGAACAGGCCTATCTAATAGATTTTCAAAAAGGTGAAGAACTTCACCAGTTTTAGTATGATCTCTCCCAGAAAAATGATGAGTTCAAGTTTTACCTGAACCAGGCAGAATATTTATAACACCCTTAGGAAATCCAGCTTTAGCTGAGAGTTCTGCAAACTTCAAGGAAGTCATAGGTGTGACCTAAGTAGAAACATTTAGATTAGGTCTCCTGTTTTAATCAAATGCATGATGATGCCTTTTACATTCAATACATCTTAGTTTTGATACAATATTCACCTTCTTACAGTATTGGCAAATCAGAAGTGATGGCTTCTTGTGGGAATTATTCATTCTTGAAAATGAGATTAGCACCAGAGCAGAATTGGAGTCAATCAATACTTTGTATCACCATGGTAATTTGTATTATTATAAATGCACTTTCAAATATATGACACAGTCAACCTGTGACAGATTAACCTATGGGTGAAATCTGCTATATTGCCTAAAGAATTCTGCCTGAACCAGGGCATCTGGGCCATCTGTGTATTTCTTTTTGCTCTTACCTGAGCTGGTTTGAGTACGAGGGTGTTGCCTGCAGCCAAGCATGCTGCGCTCTTCCATGCAAGCATCATCAGTGGGTAATTCCAGGGGATAATAATTGCACAGACACTTCAGGTAGGGAAAAACAGGGACAGATTACATATTTGATGGCAGCTTTTCAATGGCTTTTCTGCATGTCAAGGCTGTCACTAAGAACAAAAAGTGATACTCACCCGATTGGCTCTTTCTTGGTGAATGTTAGATTATGATTTGGCCGGGCCTGGTTAATTGGAATTGTAGCACCCTAGAAGAGAGAGTAGGGACAAATCTTCATACTAATTTATAATTTTTATTGCAAATATATTTGCCATGTAAGTATGTTTCAGAAAGCTGCAGAGTAGGCTTCAAAACCACACAGGGAAAGGGGCACAGATGATTCTACTGTAGGATTTCCTACTGTGGATATTCTAATCAAGTCCTGATTGTCAGCAGGGTGAAATAACAGCACAGGTAAAAAAAAAGTATGGGAGAACATAAAGTGAGGGTCTGATGAACAAAAAAAAAGCTGGTTGATATTCTTGATTGGTCTTAAAGAGACTGGAGGAAGTGCTCTTGAACGTGTGCCACACGTTCTGCCATCAAGCAAAGTCACCAGCCTTGGTCACACTGAGCAAAACACAAGTCTCTGCACTTACCTGCATGATGAGCACAGAGACATTCTGCCCCATGAATAACCAAGAGCTGACCAAGCAAATATATTCACTGTGACACCTCAGCTGATTTCTTTGCTATTTAGAGCCACATTCTAAATCCATATTCTCCAGCTGGAGGCGGGCTATCCTTTTGTATTGAAAGGAGATCCATTCTAGGTAAAATTCTAATTTTGCTTTAGTTTTTGATTCCTCAGTAACTTTTTCCTTTTACTACTTTTTGGCACTGTTTCAGAAGAATAACAACAAAAAAGAAGTGTAGAGAAGCACTGCCATTGATCATTTCCTTTACATATTCACTTGCCTGAATTTTGTCACACCATCCAGCAAAGTATCTGAATGTTTGCACAGACATTCCAATATGAGTCTTCAGAGCTAAAGTGTAGACAGCTCCTGAATCAATAGATTCTATTGTCGCTAACTCCTCTTGATGTTCTTCGATCAGGTCTGCAAGTCTTTAATAAAAATGTTTAAAATCCACATCAAAGGGAAATGACATCTAAAATTATATTAGGTGTGGCAAAGAAGCATAATCAAAATAGCATTCCCACTAAATTTGGAGGTGGAGGCACTGCTCCTTAATATCAGCAAAGGATTGAACACTTGCCCATT
>WBNO01019598.1:104568-117176 GCA_013400575.1 Peucedramus taeniatus | reverse complement strand
CCCGCGGACCCTGCCCCCGCCCCTGCCGCCAGCCCAGCGCGGGTCCCCCTGCGGCCAGGCCTGCGGGGGTGGGCGGCCGCCGTGATCTTCTTTGTTCTCACCACCCTCTCCGTAGCTGCTGGGGTTGTTGTGGGGTGGGAGAGTGGCTTTTCCAACCCTTCATCCTTTGCTCCCTCGGGGCAGTCGCCTGCGGAGCCCCCCGTGCGGCGGGGAGGGCCAGGCTGCTTGTGCCACCCTCTCTTTACTTGCACGAACCGGGCTTGTCGTGGGAAACGGTGTTTCTTTCCTTCCCGGTCATTTCTCGTGGCTCACAAATTTTTGCAGTGGCTTCCTTGGTTATCCAGAGAAGTCACATCAAGATATGTTGTGAGCAGTTAGTTGTACTCAGCTTTCATTGGTAAAGGCTCTCTGTCACGGGAGGCGGGCGGTCACTTGCAGTTTCACCTTTGAAATAGAACTGAATAAGATCTTAACGATGCTGAAGTCTTTATCGGTGGGTTCGTGTGCTCGTCAAAATCCACGTTTTACTCAGCCTGTGGAGGTGACCTAGTTTCTAAAGAGGGAACTTATATGGTTGTCACACTGTAATACACGCTGTAAATTGAACTGTGCCAAATTAAATACACCAGGTATTGCTGTGAAAATATGTCACTCATGGACCAACTGTTTCACATATAATGTTATCCCAAGGGATACTGTTTATGCCATGTTCGTTTAGTCTGGATTTCAGTGGAAACTGAAGCTGCCCTGAGCAGAGCTTTTTATCAGTTCTCTAGTTGTGGAAAGGAAGATGTAGCTTTTACTCAAAATGCTAGATCTCCTCTAGTTTGACCAGGACATGAAGTGCAACTCCAAAAAATTTACATGACTTAATATGCCCTCTTATCACCATCTCAAGGGTGAAGAAACAGGCTGTTCTTCCATCCAGAACAGCACACAGCATTCTAGAGAAAAGCCAAACAAAAATCCTGTGGCTTGAAAGGCTTTTTTTGTTCTTATCTACTTTCACTTTGTATTACTAACATTTAGCAATTACAGCTTTCTCGATTGAGGATAGAAGATACTGAGTACATCTAGTTTGTTTCATCTCTGTCCTAGATATGTATGGCTATGGCATTTGCAAATCTTGCTGTCAATGAGTTCATCGAATATTGACATTGCTGATTTTATGGAAGAAGTTACGATCAAGTTGAGGGATCTGTGCTGCTGAGTTGATCTTTTGCACTGTTCCAGCTATAATGCTTTAGTTTTATCACCTGAGGAGAAACTAAATCAAACTTTCTTGTAAACACATTATACCTTATGAAGTATGTATGCTGCTCTGAAGAAAAGGACGATATTTGCTTTCTATGATTTAATTTTCTTCCTCTTTGTGAGTCAGTTTATTTAGGAAAAATGTTCTGCATCTTAGAAAGCTTCTCTCCAAGTAATTTTTGATCTGGGCAACTCTGCCTATCTCTGGCTAGCTAAGAGCTCCCACTCTCTTGTCTCACTAAGAAAGTGAGAAATTATTTCTGTCTCTTATTTTATAGATGATCAGTATAAGGTAGCAAATTGATGACTATCAATAATTAAGTATTTGGAAGTATTTAATGAGCTGTAGTGTTGTTCAAATCCATCATTTGTCTGCTGGAAAGGTGACAGTTTGTGAATCTCTAGCTGAGTGCTGTTGTGAAGTTTTGTTTGAGGAATACTCGATGTTTTTGTTTCATAGATACTGATTTGAACAGCAGTGCCAATTTCCTACTCTTGTATGACTTTGAAGTTTTTTCTGTTCCTCCTATAAAGCCCCAGTGTCTGTCAGTATGTTTGTTCTTAGTTTGTTATTTGTGTGAAGGGAGGAGAGGTGTTTGGGGAAGTACCAGATCATACCACTTTAATGTCTCCCCTACTCCAGATTTGGTAGCAGTAAAGCCCTGAAGCTGACACAGTGGCTGGTTAAAATCCATTCAGCAGGCTGTGCATGTATCAGTGTTTTACTGGTTTGCTGCAGCAGAGCTTACAGAAGATGCGCTAGAAGGAACCTGAAGGATGAGATGGATTTGATGGAATAGAATAGTACAGTGATACAACTTAAGGGCTACACATCAGTGACTGGAATGCTACTGATGGAGAGTGTTTTATTTGCTTCTTCTCCTACGTGGAATTCAGTCTCCTGATCTTGACAGTGCCTGTGCACTGTCCAGGCTGCAGGTACAGCTAGAGCTCAGTGGCACTAATGCCATTAATGTGGGAGAGTGTGCCGTGCTCCTTGGCTAGGCTTTGCAGTCTGCGTGCTTTTATGGTTGGCATTGCTGCTGCTTTCAAAGCACTATCTTAAAATTAATTCAGGTCTTCACTGCAGTCATTTCTCCTTCTCAGTCTCAGCCTCCCTGCACATAGACATTTTCATTTTTTCCTTATCAATTTGTCTTTATTCATTCCTCCCTTTCTGCCTGGTGCAGTTCTCAGATATTTTCTTTCTGCAAAAAATATTTCAATGATGATTGATTTAGCAGTGCTCTCCCACTGAAGTAGCCATCAGCTACCATTTGGCTCAGTTGTTTGCAATGACAATGACTAAGAGATTGAACATGCAGAATAAAAGAACATATTATTTTTAACTTTCTAGGCCAGACTACTTGCTGAAATGTAAAAAGGGCGCATATAAAACTACGTGACAGCTGAATTCTTGTGTAAGAAAAGTTCAGTTGTTCAGCTGACCTTCATTCTCTTACTTTTTTTAGATAATCCTATTTTCAACAAATAGCAGAAGATCACAAGCTGTTAGATTTGTTATCTAATTATGGGAAAGACACTTTAGTTTTCACATGAAAAAGGATTGTACTTCCTGAGTGTAGAAGCCTTGAACTGTAATCATTTACTCTGTGGTTCACATTGTGCAGCTAAGTCAGTAATTTTGTATAATTTGGGGAGGAGTGGGGAGCATCTTAATATGGGAAATAAAAAAGATCAGGATAGAGAGCATGAAACTTTTTTTGCACCAATTGCCTTTAGATTTACTTTGCTGCTTAAGACCACTGTTGCTTGTGTTTGACCAGCTGAATGTTAGCCTTTGAACCTATTTGTCCCTTTGAACCTACTTGCCCCTGACACCAACAGGACAGCTGAGCATTTCAATGCCCAGCAGAAGAAAAAACCTGCCTGAGAAGGGTGAATTTGAAAGTGGGAGGGAATGACTAAAAGCCATAAGCTTTCCATGTAATGCTCAAGTAACTCATTGAGTGGTACCAGGGAGAAGTGGAAAGAGGATTGCTGGAAATTCAACTGCTACTCAGGCTGAAATGATTAGACCCGTTGCCTCAAAATTCTTATATAAATGCATTTGTACTGGTTCAGCTGATGGGTAGGGTCACCTGCTGTGCTACAATTCCTACAGTAATTTCTTTGCTCAGCACCTTATTATTGTCTTAGTTTAACAATGCATGTACGTAAAAAAAAATATTTTCTGCATACTGCTTAGATGTTGATACTCTTCAAGTAGTATTTGAATTTCTTTTAAACCAACACTAAGTTTTAGGATTGTTTTTAAACAAATAAGAACTTTGTATTAAGTTTGCATTTTATTAAAGAAAAATGCCACAGGAAAAGGAGGAATACAGGACTAAAGCTAAATAGCAACAGGTTAAATGTTTTTTAATAACATATTTTGATATCACATTTTATTGAATTATCCATAAAACTGTACAAATGTTATCAATTCTCAGAAATTCATGCTGAAGTGCAGTTGAAGAATTATGGAAAATTTCTTGAGGAATATACTTCTCAGCTGAAGAGAATTGAAGATGCTTTGGATGACTCTGTTGGAGATGTTTGGGACTTCAGTCTTGATCCCATTGCTTTAAAGGTCTTCATATATTTAATATACATTGCATCTGTAACTTTCCTAGTTTGTCCTTTCCTTCAAAACCTCCGAAGTAAAAGCTTGATGCATTTGTGCTCTTAAAATTTTGACTTGTTTGAGAAAACTATCCAATACTATTTTAATTATCAAGTAATTAATAAATTGGTGCATATCATATGAGAAGCTTTCACATTATTATTTCCTAGTCTTACGGACACTAGCAGAAGTTAAATTAATTTCTAATTCTTCAGTGTTGGGAAGGCTGGTTTCAGCAGACATCTTCCCTGTGACTATTAGTGTTTTTATCTGGGGGCTGGAGTTCCAGGAGAGCTCAGTAATAGTTGTAAAACAGCAGAGTGAACTGTGTGTGTATTTATAGGTTGTGTTTTGACCTAATGGCCTTGGTACAGTATTGGCTGTTTTCTTGGTCACAGATTCTCTTTCCTCTGTGGAGCATTAGCTTTTCCTCTTCACTGAATTTACAGACATAATTTAAAAGTGCTTTTGTTGCCATATGAGACTTGTCTGGGCTGAAGATGCACTCTCAAGCAATCATGTGTCTGAATAATTTGAATAAATTATGTGTAGGGCCACCACAGTACTGCAGGTTTATGGACTAGTCAAAATCAGGCTGACTTTAGTACAAATTGTCAGTGCCTGCATATAGATGTATTTTCTGCTTCCTGTTTCCAGCATTTGGGATTATTAATTCATGTTTTAGTTTTCCTGAGGTGTTTTTCTCCTACATACGCCATAATGACCATGCTTTTGCTTTACGAGTTTTGTAAGTAAATTGTTGCAAATGCTATGTAATATACCTAGTTATTTGCTTGTCTGCCTAAAGTGAAAGGAAAGATATTTCCATGTGAAGAGTGGAGGATTCCTGCAGTGCAGGTTGCCAGTAATGTGCAATTGTGGCTCTCTTATTACTAACCCTATTTGAGATTAAACTGGGGGGAATACTTGCCTAGTTGGATAAATGTATTTTTGACTAATGTTTTCTGAAGTTGCTGATTTTTTTTTTTTGTTTCTGTTTGCTTATTTTATGGTTTTTTGTTTGCTTTTTATTTTAATTTTAGCTTTTGCCATATGAACAGTCCTCCCTATTGGAGCTCATAAAGACAGAAAACAAGGTAAGCACTTTATGCTTAAAGGAAAAAAAAGTAATTAAACCTCAACCCAAGCTCTCTAAATGTGAACTTGTTTGTAATCTGTGTGATTTTTTCCTCACTTTGAGTCTAGGTTCTAAACAAAGTTATAACTGTGTATGCTGCTCTTTGCTGTGAAATCAAGAAGTTAAAATATGAGGTAAATTCAGCTGACTTTTATTATTGTATATGAAAAGGTTTGCACTTTGGCATGCTAATATATAAATTTATTTTTATCATTAAAGAAACAAGAGATGTCTAAATAATTTTTGTAGCTTGATTACATATATCCCATTTATTAAAAAACAAATTTTTGCTTTCGTTGTTAGGCAGAAACTAAATTTTATAATGGCCTCTTGTTTTATGGAGAAGGAGGTAAGTAGCTCCCTTTACTGTAAAAGTATGTAGTTTTGTATTATTGCTTCAGGTTATATTAAATGCTACAATAACTGTAATTTTATTATGTGGAAACACACCTTCTCTATGATGCACACTAGATAGAGGGTATAGGGATATATGTTAGTGTCTTGTAGCTGTCCTAGAGTTAGCGTAAGATGATAAGGTTTAACTGTAAAGCCCTGTAAAGTAAGTATTGCTATATGAACAGTAAAATTTGTTGCAACCTTATTTACATGAGAAGTAGGGAGTGTGAGCTGCTGAGGTTGTATTAAATGTCTTACATACATCTTGTCTACTGTAGCAGCTATTTTGCAAGGTATTGCATTGAAAACATATTTTTCACATGTAAACACATCCTAAACCAAATTATTTCCTTTTGGGACTACATTTGACATCGGTTGTAGCAAAACAATAAATCAGTGATTTAACTGTAGTAAAACAATGAAACCATTAATAAATAACGTGACCGCAGTCCTTCCCTCTTCACTTATGCAATTGGTATTCCAAGTTAAGCTGGAGTGTGTTGATGTCCCCTCCCCTTCCAGTGCAGGTAACTCACACCACATGCTTAGAGCATGGCATAATAGGGGCCCAAGTCATTGTAAGTCAGTTCACAAATCGTGAGACACTGCTTTGGGTGAAAGCTTTTTGCCTTGGAGTTAAGCTGGTAACTCCTGAATGGCTGGCTTTAAACTTCCACCTTAAGGGATACTAGTGTGGGAATAAGCACAGGTCTTGGTCATAAGAGGCGTAAGAGAGTGTGACAGAAATATCAGGGAGTGTGAAATCTTTGAGCTCAGGACTGTTTATCATTCTTTTAAGTGCTATATAAGAAAACGGTTGTGCTTAAGGAGCATGGAAAAGTGGGGGATTTGTTAGCTTGTTATGTGGGAGGTTTTATTGGGTGTCTGTGTTTGTTTTTTTTTTCCTTTTCTCCTTAGCAGACTTGCATGTCTTATCAGATATGGTTTTAAATATTTTAAAGTCATATGCTGCCAAAATTATACTAAGAGATCCCTCAGAATTTTCCACATCTCTAGCGTGAAAAAGTCAGAGTATAGCAGATTATTAAATCACAGCAGCCATTTGTTCCTGATGGGTGCTGTGCAGAGAATATTTGGGAATGGCAGGAACTGAGAGGTCAGCCTTCTGAGGGTTAGGTCGGAATGCAGAAGATATGTTCTCTATTTCCATATCCCTGCTTGTAGCATTTTCTTTGATAACAGCAAGCTTGCTTACTTTAAACAGCTGGCAAAATTACTGGCTCAAGGATGGTTGAAATTTATACGAATGCTATGCTGGCTTTTTCCATCTATGTAAAGAAAATTTTTTTCCCCATCTTGTCTTTGCAGTGGCTAGGACTAGTCTAGGAACTTCAGGTAGTTGGATAGGTTTTTCTGGGACATACACTGAAGAGATAAAAGGTTGCATAAAATGTGTAAAGGGGAAGCAATGCAATGCTCAGTATCCTGTCCCAGAGCTCCATGTTAGAGAAAAATGGAGACTCCTTTAATCTGACAACTGTAAAAGAATATATTTCATGTAGCAAGAAGACCTGCATTTCTTAGGCGGGTAAGTTTGTAATTTTAAGTGAGCTTTTCTTGCTCAGAGTGACCCAGAAGAAAAATCTCAAGTCTATAGCATCTATCTCTTGTCACAGATAGATGTTTTGTCTGGTGTTGTTTTGTCAGGCGATATTCAAACTGCTCCAGATGACTGAAACACTTTGGCATGGCTGATGTAATTACTGTATTTCTGTGTTCTGTGTCATGCAGATAATGCTGTGAAGCTATGGTGGTAAGCCAGTTCTTTTGTGCAGAAGGATATGTAGGAAAAAGAAAATTAATTCTTTCTGGTTATTCATGTAGTATATTCTCTCAGTAAAAAAAACTCTGGATGTTTCTTGCAAGATAAATACCTAGTATTTTCATGCACATTTCTTAAAAATAGAAACATTTATATGAAGTTACATAATACATGTGCCCTTAAAGAATCATGGGGTTTATTCCTTTTCTTTCAGATGAAGGAGACTATTCCCAGCTTTGTATCTAATTTATAAACCATGTAATTTTTAATGAAAAAGAAACTCCAAAAATAAGTCCACCTTAGGAAAGCAAAATTAAGAGGTTTTGAGGCTCCATCAATACACTTATAATAGTGCATTCTACTAGTGTGACAAATAAATGGTTTGGAGGGCAAGCTTCAATGTTAGTTTAACAGCTACAACACAGGCTTTAGAAAGTGTTGACAAATGTTTCTCTTTTAAGCCACAGATTCCAGCATGGTGGAGGGAGATTGCCAAATACAGATGGGAAGATTTGTTTCTTTCTTGCAGGTGGAGTATGTTTTGATTGTTTGACAGCAATTATAATCTTAATTTTACTTGCAAAATGGATTTAACAGTCTGCCATATCCTGTTTGCATTTTGCTGAAAGGCATAGCAGTCATTTGATATGTTACTATGTTTTGCCTGCAGACCTGTCACAACCAGCTGATGTATCATTGTTTGGGGATTTTTTTATACTTCTCTCTGGAAGTCTAATGAGAGAAGGAATTAGAAATTACTTTGAAAGATTTCAGTAGGAGAAGATAAATTGAGGTTGTTTTCATCTGTAGTTAAAGATAGCTGGTTTTTTTTGAGCTTGGTTAGTGAGTTCTCGTGTTCCTTGTACATTGGAAATGGGTTAGTTGTTTTATATGTTTGGGGTTTTTTTTTTAGCTGGTAGAAGAAAACAAAATCAAAGGGTGTACCTGAAAAAAATTGCTTCTGTTTCCTTCAAACATTTTTGGAAGAGCACTCCTTTGCATGAAAGCAGGATCTGTTTCTATTCTGAGGATTTCCTGTGCTCTTGGGTTTCAGTCTGTTGTGGAGTTTTTTGTCCTTAATGTAACTTAAGTGACTGTCCCATTCCCAAAAATGTTTCCATTTTTATGCAATATTGCTTGTAATGAAGTAGCTGTGGTGAAATAGAGAATATGGAGGAAGCTTCCAGAATATTTAAACAAATTCTGGTTTAACAAGAGTTAAAATTTATATTCTGATTCTGCAGCATGGCACTAATCATTTACTGTGTCATGAGAAAACAAATGCTGTAGGAAGTAATTTCTCAACTTCCTTTACCATGCTGAAGTACAGTGAATTGTTAGGATCTCTAAGGTTTCTTTCCCATTTTCCAACTTTTGTCTCATCGGCTTTGTAGGTTTCATCCTTCATTCTCTGTTTTGCTTATGAAGTTTGTTCTTTTTCAGCAGTTGGATTCTCCTAAATCCATTCAGTGTTCTACATCCCTAGATTAGGAAATGCTGTTCTGGTCAGTGTTATAAGCATATCCCCAAGGGTGGTGTGAAAATACGAAGTTGACAAAAAGATGAAAAGTTACTTTCATAGAACTATAATGACCATGTATTGGTTTCTTGGCTCTTCTGGGCTTTCTGGATTAGCTAGATACCGTAGCCTCAAATTTGCTAGGTCAAAAAGTTTTTTAAAAACATTATCAAAATAATGCTTTGAAATATTAGTTTAAAATGACAGTCTTGTCTGTATTTGTAGCTGCTAATATGCATGTGCTGTTGAATTGGACTACTTTCCAGAAATTTTAAAATGGCTGCTGGTGCTGCCTCCCCAGGAAACATGATCTCATCTGTCTGTTAATCCATTCTTCTGGAATCTGTTGGCTTATTTCAGCTGCATTTGTTAGAGCAGTACAAGTATAAGAAGTAATGGTTTGTGAAAACTGGTGACTAATAGAAGGCAGAAGCCCAAATAAGATCTATTTTTGATGAAGAGGAAGACAGAATTCAGCTGTTCGCCAGTCTTCTGGCTGACTGACTGTTCAGCCAGTGGAGGCTGTCTGCTCTAAAGCCATCTGTGTGCAGACTGGCTAGACTCATCAAACACTGACAGTTCCCTGATGGGATTTGTAAGGTAAATTAATGAGCAGATATTACTGCAGTTAAGGGAAACTCAGATTAATTTATCCTGTTGTTCAGTGAATGCTGTGTTAAAATCCATTATGGAAATTAAGATACTTGTTCAGAGTTGACATGTTCTTACTCATTTTGTGTTATATAACCAAGCCTAAGTTCTGCCTTTGTCAGGCAAACCTTTCAAAGACATCGACTTTGTTTGTTTGTTTTAAAGCAGTATTCTGCCTTATCACTCTTACAGTAGGTATAGGCTTCTGTGGTAATTTCTAATTTGAATCTGGCTATTACCAGCATCCAGAGTGTGACTGTGGAATCTAGTGGGAAAAAAGTACAGCCTCTGCTGGATATTGTCCCTGAAAGTACTTGGGCTCTGTTGTCAAGTCACTTCTTGCTGTCTTTGATTAATTGAACCACTATTGAATTGAATACTATAAATGGTCAGAGTTGTACTGGAAGCTTGAGTTTGGTAGTTTCTTAGCTTAGTCCCAGATCCTTTTTCAGAGCTGTTAGTAGGATGTTATCCATCCTGCTGTAGATCTGTCCACTGACATGGGTTAGGGATATAGTTGGAGCTTCGGCTGCATATTCTGTAGGTTATGTTCAGTGTTTTTGGTGTAATGACAGCTTGTCTATGAGGAAGATCTATACATTTATATGCATTTTGTTTTCTTGTTTTTCAGGAGCTGTCTTGCTTTGTTACCCGATGTTATGAAGTGGTGGTGAATGTAGTGCACCAGCTGGCTGTTCTGTATACCAGCAACAAGTAATTATTCCCTGAAATGCTGTATTGTTGTTATGTAGAGTTAAATGTATAAAATATGAATGTTCTATATAAAGCATGGTCATCATTGGAATATTGTTGTCTAGAGACAGAGTGCTTTGCTGTGCAAGTTTGGGCTTCATAAACGGTTATGGACATGCCGTTGTTTTATTTTCAGAAAAAATAGTGTTTGTGTATAATGAGATGCAAGGATGTTAGTATTTGTAATTTTTAGGCTTTATGTTTGAGAAATATTGCTGATTTTTCATCCTTGCTCTGTTTGAGAGGCTCATCCTGTTTCTTGATACATAGGTTAAAAATCAGATCACTTCTGCTGTCTATTTTGAAAATGTAAATCTTGGCATATATTCTTCACAAAACAGCCATGGTTTTAACATCTAAAGTTTAGTTTGGTAAGGGCTGTTTGGTTAAGCTCCTTTGAAAACTATGAGGAAGGTTTAGTTCTGAACAGGATTGTTGGAGTTAGCTTTGAATACCTCTGCAGGACTCTCTGTTACTTCCCCATTCCCCAGTAGGATAGCATAATTCTTCTCAGTTTTATTTGTTGCTTTTATTTTTGACTTATACCACAGCACAAGGCAGACTTCTGTGTGGTGCTGGATGTGTAGCTTGGACTTGAGTAAATACAAAGTGATTTTATTCTCTGAGTGTGTCAAGGCTATTTGCGTAACTGAAGTGGGAATTGCTGACGCATGTGTACACTGAATATACTTGGTGTTTTCAACCAATCACATGCTGTGCCTTTAAAAATGCAGTTTTAAATTTGATCAGAGCATATGGATTTCACACAGTATATACTTTTCATCAGCTTTTGATGTTCTTTTGTTTCCTGAAGTTACTATGTTAATGAAGAAAAATGTACCCCAGAAAACAGAGAACACACCATGATATAGAACTGATAAATATAATCTGTTCTAAGGATTAAAAAGGTATTAAAATATTGATTTTATTTACAGGAATGCACCTAAAATTATAGAGACATCTGGAGTTCATTTTCAGGTGGGAATGATTTGGAACTCTTTTGCTTATGCTCATATATATATATAGGTCTTGATGATTAATCCTGAGAAAAACAGCATGAAAGTGACTTTAGAGTGCAGCTTTTAATTTAAAAGTTTTATTTTATTAATCAGATTTTTCTGGCCTTTATATGGGAAGGCCGGGTGTCTCCATGTCTGTCGTATTCTAAATTTCTTAGCAGCAAAGTGTTTGCATGCTCCCTTACTGCAATATATGCCTCTGCATATGGACAGTTTTAAAAATTGTGTCTTCAGTGTCAAGATAGATCAAGGAATTTTGTTTGTGTTCAGACATCCTTTTAATATTTCTTGTGTCACTACAAGTCAAATCTTTAAGCTGCCAAACCACAAATTCTCCTGTTTAACTCTCTAGGTGATGTCTTGTTGGCTGAAAATGTATTGAAAGGAACTCAAATTTTATGTGCCTCAAATGGCTGCAGTAAACTTTCTAATAACTACAGTCCTTTTCTTTCTTTTTTCTTCCCCTTCACAAACAGGCAATGTATGAGCATCTAGGAGAGTTGCTCACAATCTTGATCACTCTGGATGAAATAATTGATAATCATGCCACGCTGAAAGATCACTGGACCATGTACAAGAGGTGTGTCTCTGATTTGAGAATCACACAACCTAAAAGATAAAAGCATATGCATCTGTCTGTGTTCCAGAAAAGTCAGTGTGGGAACATAGATTTTGGTAGTCTCTCCAGAAATGTCAGTGAAGAGCAGGGCTAAACTCCCACAGTGTCCTTCTAAGGGTACCAGTAAATATTTAGTGTGTTTGAGTATGAACGTTGCATTTTCAGTGCAGGGTAAGCATCGTGGCAAACAATGTAATAGTTAGTGGGGTTTAAAGAATATTCATTAAAAATTTAATTGTGTAAAGAGCCGACCTAAGACTATCCCTGTCCATACTGATCATGGAAATGGGTGTACAACTTTAAGAAGAGATGCTACCTTAAGTAAAAGCTGAAGAGTCAGCAATTATAAAGGTAGCTGAATTAGTGGAATAGTAACTCTGTCCTTCAAAATCCAAATAAATGCAAATTATTTATACAGACCTAGTGTATTTTGTTTTTGTTTGTTTTGTGTTTTTTTTTTTTTTTTTTTTTTTTTTTTTTTTTTTTTTTTTTTTTTTTTTTTTTTTTTTAATTTTGGGGTTGCTGCTAAGGGCAGGAGGGGGGAATCTAAACCTCTTACAAAATAGTGCAGGATATGAAAAACCGTGACTATGTTTTAAGTGTGCTGTATGTGTGTATCCCACACCTGCCCCTTACAGGCTGCTAAAATCTGTTCATCACAACCCTTCTAAGTTTGGAATTCAAGACGATAAACTAAAGCCGTTTGAAAAACTGCTGTTAAAACTGGAATGCCAGTTACTTGATGGAATGATATTTCAGGTAATGAACTTAATATTCCCCAGTATGATGGAGGAAGCTTACATGAAAGCAACACTCTTTTCAGAATGGTTTGTTTGTTTGTTTGTATTTT
>WBNO01019598.1:45093-104545 GCA_013400575.1 Peucedramus taeniatus | reverse complement strand
TGTGAATTTGGCTCTTGCATCTGCGCCTTGGAGAAAAAAGGCTCTGTTGTAAGATCCTTTCTTGCTTTTCTCATGTGCTTGAACTGTGCCAAGCTTTGAATGGTAGCAATAAATTGTGACTGTTTTGCTGAACTAGAGAAACACAGACAGCTTGGCATTAGGACTGTGTATTATCAGAATTTTGCTTTTGTCCACATAATAGTGAGCAGGTTTACATAGCATAGGTCTTTATTTTAGCTGCAAATTAATTAGTTTCCTCAGTAATCTTTAAGGTATGTTTAAATCTTAAAGTATGTTGAGTGTGACGTGTCATTCCTTGCATGTGAGAGAGATTGCTGTCATTAGAGACCACTGTGGTGGGGCATACTCCTGAAATATGCAGGGACACAGGTGGATGAGAAGGATTTTATTACATTTTCTGAACAGTTAAATTAAATGTGTTCATACAAGAAGCCATTTCTTTAGAAAAGTGTGTATTACAGATATTAAAATGCGATGTTGTGGCATAGTGGGCAGAGGATAATATTGTTGAACCTGTTCAAAGCAGAATCAGTTGCACAGGTTGTGCCATTACATCTTAAATAGCATTAGTGAAAAAGGGCTTGTTCTGTAAAAGCCTTCAAAAGGGGAATTGTAGGTAAATAATTAATCAAAGTTTGGCTTATTCTTTCAAAGGACATTGCTACCAGCTATCCATTTTTCATGTTGTATTTCCCTAATGCTGTATAAGTACAAAGACTTCATTATAGGTTTGAGACATCAATAGGATTTGATTGGAATTTATTCAGGAAGTTTCCCCTCCTGTCCTGCAAATGCCTCTTCCTGACAAAAATTCATTTAAAATATTAGATACACTTCTAATAAAGACTTTTCTAAACTCTTTGGAAAGTATGGAATGTGTCTCTATGTTTTGACTGTCATGGGGTCTTGGGGAGCTGTTTTAAACTGCCAGCAGTAGTGTGTGATTTCATGCTGCAAGGTCATGAGCCACATCCTGCAAGCAACTTGTGTGATAATATTGATTGAAGGACAGTTAGTAACACATTATAATGTGGTAATACAAATATGCGTCTAGTTTCTTAGCACTAGCTCATCAAATGGCTTCTTTAAAAATGCTCCTTAAAGGAAATGGGATAATAAATAAAATGGGGGTTTGAATGTCAAGTGTAAGAGTGTTTCAATATTTTCTGGTTTAATACTTAAAAATGTAAGCATAGTTAAGAATCTGGATGTTGTAGAAGGTTAAGACCTACTTTAGGTTAGTCTCAAATCAGTGTGTTCTTCCAGTATTCTCTTGAAAAGCAGTACTCTTTCGAGATCCAAAACACCTGGCAGTATCTTGATATATTGATATTTTCTCCCCCTTTTTAATCAGGCCTGTATAGAGCAACAGTTTGATTCTTTAAATGGTGGAGTGTCAGTGTCAAAGAACAGCACATTTGCTGAAGAATTTGCTCATACTCTTCGTACAGCTTTTGCCAACGTCGAAGCCAAACTTGGTAATGCAAGCTCATGCTTTTCCTGCCAGCTTCACTGTTTCTCAAATTGTTTGTATTGTTTGTGTGGGAGTAAAATTCACAAGGGTGTATTTTTTCAGGTGAACCTTCAGAAATCGACCAGAGAGATAAATACGTGGGCATCTGTGGCCTCTTTGTACTGCATTTTCAGATTTTTCGGACTGTAGACAAGAAATTTTATAAGTCATTACTGGATGTTTGTAAGAAGGTAAATGCTTTATTCTTTTGTCTTTCAGTAATGAAGTAGATAATTTCCTGAGTTGCATAGCGTAGCACAGACTTGGGAAAAGAAAGAACACAAAAAAGTCTGAAAACAGAGTTAAGAATTTTCTACTTTTTATAACTCCCCCCTGTCATTTTCTTATAAAGATGGTCTAAAATGCGTGCACTTAGCAGCAAGGTAAAATAACCTTGCCATTCTATTAAAATCTTTCTTCTCAAGATTAATATGGCAGTGAAGACAAAAACCTGTTTGAGTTATGAATAGTCTGGTGCTGAATAAATGCTGTGGGTTTTGACCATGACTATAAACATTAGTTTTGGAAGACCTCTAAGTGCAAAATTGACTGGGACGTTTTCATATTAGATGGCATGAAGAAATTATTACATTCCCTAATATTGTTAAGAATCACTGAGAGTGGTTATAATTTTGCCCCTGGTGTCCTTAGTGAACATCTAGGGAAACTTTTTTAACATCAATGTAATACTCTGTACAAAACAGTTACACAAAAATAAACTGAACTGTGTTAATTGCGTTTATTGCTGCTTGATAATATTTCCCTCTTTTTTTNNNNTTTTTTCCCTCTCTTGCCAGGTACCAGCCATTACATTAACAGCTAACATTATCTGGTTTGCTGACAATTTTCTGATTCAGAAGATTCCAGCTGCTGCCAAACTACTGGACAAGAAAAGTATTCATACAGTTAAAACACAAAGGGAGAACTTTCTACAGCAGAGGGCACAGTCACTTACCAAGTATGCATCCTAATACTGCCTCATGATGCTATTTGGCAGATAGTTTTTAAGCACGTGGGCTTTTTCATTCAGTGTAGTAGCATGTTGTGTGATGTTTCTTAGTGGTGTTAGTCACTTGTTCCACTTCACTGCAACAGTGTGTGTGTGTGTTAGTGTTGCTGCAAAAATGTTGGTCAAAACTAAGGTGCTTTTCATTCCATGCTTTCAGAAAAATATATATTATTACACCAAAATAACAATGTTCCTGGAAGTTCTAAGTATTTGTTTCAATTACTACTGTTTCCATATTTTCAAATTCCCTTTTGTTTTTTAAACTAGTGTCTAGTAACCTGGGCTGCTTTGTTTTCTATTAGGGCTCTCTACTTTCTTTGTGTTTATGGAGGTAAGTTGCTAGTAGGCTGATAGTGGAGCTTTCCTCTGCTTGGTGATGATATTGTTTTTGCAAGCATTTCTTTCTTTGTGACTGTTTTTATTGCTTGTTTAATGGTCTTTGAAATTATCTGTATTTGAAGAAAGCCTCCCTTGTTTTGTTTTCTGCATGTAGTGTGCAGCTCACTTTGTCTTCTAAAATATGCTTAAAGATGAGATGGAATATTTTTAGCTGTTAGTCTTAAGAACAAGTGTCCAGCATAAGAAGATAACAGGGCTAAGGTTTGTATGTTTCAGAACAAAACAAGGAAGGGGAAACTGGTGTCTGTGGAATGGCAATAAAAACTTAGGTTTTGCACATTGTCTTCCAACCCGATAAGCAAGCTGGCAAAACTGAGTTGGTGGGGAGGAGGGAAGGGGGGGAAAGCAGCTCTGTGCCTCATTCTCTGGCAGATTATTTTCACTTCTGTCCTGTTTTCTTTTTCAATCCACTTTTTCCTGGCCCTGATTCTTTCCTGGGCTTTAATTCCTAGGTAGGGCATAATTGCACTGCTGCTTTGCTTCTGGTCTTGGGCAGTAGTACAAGTCTTAAGATTAAGAAAAAAGTTTAAAAAACCCATCTTGGTATTCACATACATATAAACATAGAATCATTTACCTTGGAGAAGGCCTGGAAGATCGCCATTTGTAACTCCCATTCACCACTAAACCATGTCCCCAAGGCTCACATCTACACATCTTTTAAATACCTCCAGCAATGGTGACCCAACCTCTTCCCTGGACAGCCTGTTCCAGTGCTTGACAGCCCATTTGGTGAAGAAATTTTCCTAATATTCAATCGAAACCTCCTCCTGTGCAACTTGAGGCTGTTTTCCCTTGGCTTGTAACTTGTTACTTCAGAGAAGAGACCAGACCCCACCTCACAAAAATGTGCTTTCAGGGAGTTATAGACAGCAGTGAGGTCTCCCTGGGCCTCCTTTTCTCTCGGCTGAGCACTCTCAGCTCCCTTGCAGGACTTATGCTCCTTCTCCAGCTTTGTTGCCCTACTTTGTACATACAATTTGAGGATATTCTAATAAAATCCAGGTTTTGCATCTGTTGATTTGAATTGTGCAAATAAGTTTTTCTTGCTTGTTTACAAATCCTTGCGCTGCCTTTGATAATTGGACTGTTCCCTAAATATGAGGAATCCTTTTAAAAGTGTAATTTTTGGTAACAGGATCAATGACCTAAATACTTTTCCTGCTACAACTGCTGGAAGAAGTTGTATTACAGTCTCACAATTCTCTGTTTAACTCTACTTAACCATTTAATTGCAACTAGTGTAATTCACATAGGTAAACTTCTGTAGAATTATGTTACTTAAGAACAGTCCAGTCTGGTATTGATGTAATGACAAGTTATATTTGTTTGTGTGTCTGTGTAAGCAACAAAAATTAAAACTGGGATGAAAAAAAGTAGCACCAGTGTTGGACTTTTGTGTCTAGTGTTTAAAAGCATTTTCTAACAGTTTTATATAGCCTTTTAATTTAAGGAAGTGTAGTATATGCACTGCTAAGAGGGCCATGTGTTCTCTTGAAAAGTAGATGAGTTTTGACTCATTGTACAGATATAATTGGCAGACTAATAATCCTTACCTGTAGAAAATTAAAATGTAAATGAGTATGGGGTTCTGATACTTTTGGGAAGGTGAATTATTTTGGGGACTGAAGGTTTAAAATATTGCCCTTGCAAGACTTAAAGTTTTGGAAAGAAATAAGAAAATCTTCATAATCTTCTTACTTGAAGTGAGCAACATTCTCTGTTCCCTTCCCCAGAGATATGCAGTCATATTATGTTTTTGTGAGCTCGTGGATGACAAAAATGGAATCTATCTTGTCCAAGGAGCAACGCTCAACCAAGTTTTCTGAAGATCTTTCTAACCGCTGCAATGTCTTCATCCAGGTGTGCAATTTTTAATGTGGTGATGCAGCAAACTGATGTTTTGGTGCAAGTTGTTGAACATAAAAAGAAATCACAGGAGTTCTGTGATCATTGGTGTGTAACTTCACAGTTTTGGAATTCTTATAAAGCTTTTAATGCCCAGTACTCTTCCAAGAAAATCTGTATAAGGTCTTTTGATAAAGAATGTAGGGAAAGGGAATCTGACTAAAAATTCAGTGGCTAGAATTTTGCATTTTTCACTTGACATAGGAAATGAAGAAAGCTTCATCTTCTCTGTAGTAAAGGTTTTGGGTTTCTTTTCTTTTGAGTCATGAGGTACTTGCAGTGGACTGAACCAGTATCTGTTTAGTTTTATTTAGGACAGTGCATACTCCCAGTAAAGGTTTTGTGTTGTTTCATTAGCCTGGTGATGGTACTTCGTAAGAATCTTACTACATTCTGAGACAGCTGCTTTTTTTTTTTGTTTTTTTTTTTTNTTTTGTTTTGTTTTTTTTTTTTGTTTTGTTTTTGTTTTTGTTTTTGTTGCCTTCAAACAGCATGTAGTGTTAATATAAGATGCATCTTATTTCTGAAATTTATTTTTTTGCTAGTTTTTATAAGTATCTATCTACCTGACAGAAATGTGATGAGAACAGGTGTGTGAAAGAAGCATGATCCTGAGTCTCCTTTAGCTAAAGATAGGCATGTACTAGGATCTGTGGTTTTTATATTTGAATTAGTTGCAGTGGACTTAAAAATTTGCTCCATACTGAATTGAATTTCCTGCACCACTTAATGTCTTTTCCTAGTTTCTTTTTCTTCTTTTTTTTATTGTTACTACTTTTTCTTTGGAGTAAGTTTAATAATTGTCATGTTGTATATAATCAGCATTGTATTTAAAAGCTTAGCATATATTGATGTAGAAATGATTGGTATCTTTATTGTGGGACGGACATCTCTATCTAGAAAGTGTAAAACTGTGTAAATACTGTCAGTGTATTTGTTCCACAGGATCTGGAAGGTTTAGATTGTTTTTGTGATGGGATGTTTCCTGGGGAGATGGAAATTGTTTGATGGGTTGGTTTACAGTAGACTGAAATTATTAGACCTCTGAGGCTCTGTGATTATTTGACTCACTAACCTGTGTTTCATTGGAATGGCTTTAGAAGAGGTTAATCAGATGATCTAATGAGTCATAGGCAGTTTCATGGTGTCTGCTAATAAAAGGGTCTCATTCAGCTTTGGGATCCCAGGCTTGCTTAGTGTAGTGAAGTGCTAGGCTCTCTGTTGTATAGAGGCAAAGATTAGCTGTCTGTCATGTATGGCACAGAACAGGGAACACTTATTTTATTGACATGTGGAAATACTGATTTTTAATCTTTCTTCCCCTTGTATTCATTTTATTTTTAGGGTTTTCTTTATGCATACAGTCTTAGCACCATTATTAAAACTACAATGAATCTTTACATGTCAATGCAAAAACCTATGACCAAAACCTCAGTAAAAGCCTTGTGCAGACTTGTGGAACTTCTGAAGGTAGGTTACTGGATGAAAATTCTTTATTTCATGTAGGAATTATGAGAACATGGAGAACATTGACCAAACATCCCATATTAAAAAAAGAAACTGTGATGGGAAGTGTTTTTGCATGCATGGCCTCTTGTTTAAGAGTGGTTTGGTTAGAGAATAGATTAGGGAGGCTAGGACTGGGTTGGTTTGTTTGTTTGTTTTGGGGTTTTTTTTCGTAGCTTCTAACTGGCTTCCTTAGTTGATGTCACAGAATGTTTGAGATTGGAGAGGATCTCTGGAGGTCATTGGTCTATCCCTGCTCAAGAAGAGACACCTAGAACCAGTTGTCCAGAACTGTGTTCAGATGACTTTTGAGTATCTCCAAGGATGGAGACTCCACAAGCTTTCTGGGCAACCAGACTGTGACAGTGCTTGGTTACCCTCACAGTAAGGAAGTGTTTCCTGATGTTCAGAGGAAAACTCCTGTGTTTCAGTTTGTGCTCATTGCCCCTTGTTCTGTCACTGGGCACCTCTGACAAGAGCCTGGCTCCATCTTCTTTGCACCCTCCCTCCAAGTATTTATGCACAATTACAAGATCTACCTCCAAGCCTTTTCTTCTCTGGATGAACAGTCCCAGCTCTCTCACCTTTCCTTCTATGTGAAGTGCCCCAGTCTGTAAATTACCTTCATGGCCCTTGGCTGGACTCTCTCCAGTGAGTTCATGTCTCTCTTGAACTGAGGAGCCCAGAACTGGACCTAGGACTCCAGATGTGGCCTCACCAGTGCTGAGTAAGGGAAGGGTCACCTCCCTTGAGCTGCCAGCAGTGTTATCCAGTGGAGCCAAAGCTACCATCGGCCTTCTTTGGGACAAGGGCACTTTGCTACCTTGCACTCAACCTGCTGTCCACCAGGACCCCCCAGGTCCTTTTCTTCCAAGCTGCTTTCCAGTTGGGTGATTCATGTTATATACTGATGCATGGGAGATTGTTCCTCCCCAGATGTGGCACTTCACATTTCTCCTGATATTTTTTCCAAAATGAAGAATTTTTTTTTCAGGATAACTTCAGAACGCAGTGGTGAACAAAACTGAAAAAACCCAAACCAAGAAACAAAACTTAGATCGGTGTTGAAACTTTTTTATGTTCCTGAATAGTTTGATTTTCTTGGTTTCTAAGGGTTAAGTGTAACTGCTAGTAACAGCACACTACAAAATGGAAAGAGTCTGTATTTGCAGTGTGGATGAGTCACACAACATAAAGCCAGATTCCTAAGGCAGCAGTTTTGGTAGCTACATGAACTAATGTGTTTTGGGATTGACTTCAGGCAATAGAACACATGTTTTACCGAAGAAGCATGGTTGTGGCAGACTCTGTGACACACATCACTCAGCATCTGCAGTATCAGGCTCTCCACTCTGTCTCTGTGGCCAAGGTATGTAATCCAAGTTCTAATAGTTAATCTCCCTAAGTATTTTTTAAAATATTTTTAAAAATTTAAAAATATTGTTTAAATTAAAGTAATTTTTCATATTTTTTTCAAGATCTGTAGTGTAATGCTCTGTCATAATACAGAGCTATATAAGCTTTCCAGTAATTCCAAGCTTTTTTTCTAGAAAGCTGTACAGCATAGATGGTTACCTGGTTTTTGACAAGAATGGTTCCCCTCTTCCTCTAAACTGCTGCATCTCTTGTTATCTTCTTCTTGTGTTCTTTTTAGATTTTATTTCTAGTGAATTTTCACAAACTGACCTTTGCTTACCTTTTTTCTGATGCACATTCATAAAGCAATCTGTTGCAGGTCTAAGCAAACAGGCTGTTATTTAAATCTTTGTCTTCTTGGCAAAATAGCAGTACATGATGGCTTACAGGAGCCTACTGTGGGTATAAATTCTCTGACTGTAGAATAAAATGGCTTCTTTTGCTTGTCAAACCTTGAACTTCAGAATTCATGTCAAAGGGGAGAATGAGACTTTAGTATGGCTGTTCTAATATATTACTGATTGGTTTTATTCTTTCATCACATTCAGTAGCAGAGTTACAAAGTATGTATGCTGTTGTTACTGTTGCAGCTATGAAATTCCCTTTTTATTTGGCTGTAATCTGAATTTATGTATCTGGCATCTATATTTTCTAGGGTAAGCAAAAAAATAGTTGTACTTACAAAATGTATATACAGATATATATATAGATATATATATATATATATATGTAGCAGGAGTAGCATGAACTGAAGAGGTTCCGAACTTCAAAATCACTAAGAAAAACTGTATATATCTTCAAAGACTTCACATATACATATTTAAATAACTTTCATAACTTTTTCAAATTATATCTGTAATTACATTGCAAATTTTTTTAAATTAATAAAAATATGCTAAAACTTTTGTAGTGAAGGATATTGAAAAGAACACTTGTGTGAACAATTCTTGATATTTTGACTACTTACCAGAAAATATGTAAAAAGGCAAATGTTGGTAAATAGAAGGATCCATTAGTATGACTTAACCTATGTTTATGTTGGCTGCACATATTCCAGGAGTACAGACAGGTAATACCACTGAATTGGCAGAGAAAGTGATTCTGCATTCAGTTAACTCTGTTCACAAAACATAACTTGTTTGCAGAAATACTTGATTTATAACAAGTTCACAGGCTTTGGGAAGAAGTAGTAAGGTATTGCCTTTGGGCTTAGGTAACTTTTCTCAGAATTTCTCTGTCTTTTTGTCATCAAGAAAAGGGTGATTTCTGATAAAAAGTACAGTGAGCAGCGCCTGGATGTCCTCTCTGCTTTGGTGTTGGCTGAGAACACCCTCAATGGGCCAAGCACAAAACAGAGGCGATTGATTGTTTCCCTTGCACTGAGTGTGGGAACACAGATGGTGAGTGCCATCATTGTTCCAGCCCTTCGTTTGTTTGCTGGAGGGTCTTATGACAAAATATCAGCTTGTGATCTCACTTTTTTTNTTTTTTTTTTTTTTTTCATTTCTACAGAAAACATTTAAAGATGAAGAACTTACTCCCCTTCAGTTAGTTCTGAAAAAACTGGACTTGATCAGTGAACTTACAGAGAGGTAAGCAGTGACAGCAGTATATAGAAGGTAGCACAGTGTCTTGGGAGAGCTGGATCTTCACTGTGTGAATGGCAAAATCTGGTCTCTGCATGCTGGTGGTGATTTTTGCATGTTTTGTAGACCAGGAATGGACAGAAAGAATTCCAGAGTTAAGCCAGAAGCTCACTTGTCTTTGGGCAAGTCATATTTCACCTGACTGTTGTTTGTTTAGAAATTCTGTCACTTTCTTGGATGACTTGGTTTTATGATAAGCTGAAATGTTCTCCTTAACCCAACCCCAAAATTTCTGAGTTAGTACCGCTCTGTTTGGGAGATTGGGCTGCTATTTTACATGTGAACCATATTTTACTGCTGCTGTAGTTTCTGTGTACACTCAAGTTACATCATGCTGGCCATTTGTAAGCCAGGTGAATATCTGGGTTCCATGCAGTTTTTAGGAGAGAGACAAACACCTTTAGTGGTTGACTCATGAGATACCTGTCTACATTTATCGCAGGATTTTATCAGGAGAGGCCTGTTTCTCCTTTGATTTACAGGAGAAATTTAGAATATATGTTTGATCTCTAGGCTACTAATTGCATGTAATAAGAAAACAGTTATTTAGGACTTTGCAGTCATGTAAGATTTAAATCTTACATTTAGAGTCTGAGTTAATCTTTCCTCTAAAGCAGGTACCTTTTATTTATAAATAGGCTAGTGAAAAAAAAAAAAAAGAAAAAGTTCTTTAATATAGAACTTTCTTCTGAAGGTCAGTGCATCTGGAACATTAAAGTAATGGTGTAAAACTAAGGCTTGAAATGCACTTGTCTTTAGTGTAAACAGACTCACTGTGTTAGAAGAATGGTTTCATCCAAATCTGTGTCTAACAATTAGTCTTTTGTTCCAGAGTTCGAGCACAATGTGACTGTTGTTTCTTATACTGGCATCGAGCCATCTTTCCAATCTATTTAGATGATGTCTATGAAAATGCAGTGGATTCTGCTAGACTACATGTAAGTAATAATGGTACAACTTAATGACTGTTGTGACAGATTCAGTTGAAGAGATGATAAACCTCAGACTGAAGCTCTTAAAGGAAAAGCTTAAAAAGCTAATCCCTGACTACTACTGAATCAGACATTTCTTCTCATTCTGGAGGATATAAAAGCAATCTTTGTTCTAAATCTATCTATTAGATTTCTTTAAAAAAATCTCAGGTTGCTGTTGTTAACTTTGTGTCTATCTGTCTCTTTGTTCCTCTCTTCATTCTAATTTGAAATGAATACCTGCTAGACTTGAACATTAAAAGCCTTTGTCTGTCTTTGTGGTTACATATTTCTAAAGCAGATATCACTGTGTTCAGTGATTCTGTGTTGGATAGTTGTCCTGTAGCTTTTTCCACCCCTCATCTCTTCTCCCCTTGTTGAAGTAATGTGTACTTGCTGCAGATGTGAATCAGGCTTTGGCATGATAATCCTGATAAAAATCAGGTGTCTGTTCCAGGGTTGTACAGTACTGAAATGAATAAAGTGCAAATAATTTCTGATGAAATAGCTAATGATTAGGATGTTCCAGTCAGTAGCAAATAATACCTCAGATTAAGCACAGGACACTTCAGGACACGTAAGGTTTATGAAGTCAATTTTTAATAAAAATGGGAAGACTAATGATTCTGATTTTTGTTAGCTTTGAACACTATTTGAGGTGGTGATGACATATCTGTCTGTTAATAATATATATTTTTTAATAAGTATATGTTTAGTGCACTGCGGGACTGTGTACCTGCTATGATGCATGCAAGACACTTGGAATCTTACGAGGTGCTTCTGGAATGCTATGACAAAGAAATCATGGAAGTGCTCAATGAGGTAATTTGCTATGGCTGGGAATTAAACACACCACTGTGCTTGAAATATCTTCAGCTCGGATTAGCATCTATTGTAGCAAATCTGATATGATCTGTAAAAATAGTGCAGAGAACTTTGGTATGAAGTTTTTTAATAAATAAGAAAGTGTTTGGTTTGACTGACAGTTTTGGTTATTTAAGACTCGTGTTTAATGGTATCTGTGCTGGCTGGGAACATGAAAATACTGCACTCTAAATTATGAAAAATTAACAAAACCTCAGTTACAGATTTGACTGTGGAGACAGAGGAGTGCTTTTTGTCAGATTACTTTCTGTTTGGATGAATGCCTAAAATAAATGCTACTGTTCTTAGTGTGCATGCATGGCTTTTAGAAGTGAAGGGTCTGCAAATACAGATGGCCTCTTGACTGAATTATTATCTAGAATTATGAAGGAGGTTTGACAAAGAAAATGCAAATTTGGATTTCCCGACTCTTAGTTTTTAACCTTTGAAATATCCTTTTTATTTGAGTAGTTCAAGACAAAACATTATGTATTATTCAAAAAATCAGACCAAATTTCTTATTGCATGACTCTTCCTCACTAAATTTGTTCTTACTATTTAGATAGATAGCCCTAAGCTTAGTTCCCCTTAAAATGAGAAGTGAGAATACTTGAGTGTAAGTTGTGCTAAACTTGCTCGTGGAAGTTATAGTCATGTAAAAAAAATGGCATTAGGTAGGTAAACCTTTACATTTTCTGAGCTGTGCAGCTTTTTCTTGCTATTGTGTACTAGAACAAGAACACAGGAAATCAATATCTTTCTGGTTCCCAAGGATTTATTCACTTTCACTTCTGTGGCCCTACCAAAGCAAAGCTTTCTTCACTAGTTTAATCAGTCTTACATATCTGTGGAGAGAAATGTTGATTCTGCTAACAGAACATTGTAAATGGACACTGAACATGACATTTTTTTGTGTTTTTTTTTTTTTTTTTTTTTTTTTTTTTTGGTGTGTGTTTATTTGGGGGGTTTCCCTTTGTTTCTTTTGGTTTTTTTTTTAAACTTTCTTGAATAGCACTTGCTGGACAAATTGTGTAAGGAGATAGAAAAGGACCTGCGCTTATCAGTTCACACACACCTGAAGCTGGATGACAGAAACCCCTTCAGAGTTGGCATGAAGGACCTGGCTCACTTCTTCTTTCTGAACCCAATACGTTTTTTCAATCGGTTCATTGACATAAAAGGTGAGGAGCTATACATTTGCCTGGTTCTGTTATTTTCATGTCTTATACTTTGGCTTTGTATATCTTTTCACTTCTTTCCACACTTTCCTAACTAAATAGGTAGCATTATTTCAGCTCATCCTTTGTGTTCACAGCTTATGTAACTCATTATCTGGACAAGACATTCTACAACTTAACAACTGTAGCACTTCACGACTGGGCCACCTACAGTGAGATGAGAAACTTGGCAACCCAGCGCTATGGTTTAAGCATGACTGAGGCTCACCTTCCCAGCCAGACTCTGGAGCAGGTACAGTGCCCACAGGACAGGAAGAGAATTAAAGCATTCCACTGTCATAGGACTGAGTCACTGAAATTAAAGTATCCAAGAGCAGAGAGCTGTTTGGAAAAAGTGACCTTTAATTTCTGGTTGAATTGTGAGGCAGGATCTTTACCTGCCTTTGGAGATCACACTGATATCCAATAATGTTGTGTTGAATTTCTGTTGTTCGTTTTTTTTTAATGTAATAAAATGAATTGAGTATGCAATGTCAATGCAATGTTTTCTTGAAAATTCAGTGTCAGCAATTTGGCAAGCAGTAGATCCAGACAACTGTTACAAGCCTGGAGTGACCTTTGAGTGGTGGGTCTTTTTCCCTGGTTTATTGCTGGCTTTTCAGCAGATTTTGCTTAGTGATCATCAAGAGAAACTGTTTCACAAGCTGGAGATGGAGGACTTTGGGACACCTGGGAATTAGATTCTAGAAGTGTGACTTAAAACCTCCTAAAAGCTGCTAAACATGGTGACATTCAGAATAAAGTTTTAGTGTATTCAAGTTAATGGTGAAGATACTGTTACATGGTCTACAGATTGCATAGTTCTGAAGACTTTCCTTCAGGACTATTAGTATCTTGGATATTTTTGGCAGTTTGTTTCATTCCCTCATTTGGGTTAACACATTGCTGAAAGCTTTTATACAGCCCCTTTTTTTCTTATGTTCGTGATGGCTTTGTCTTCCTAAGTTAAAAGAGGGCATAGAACTAAGAACTTCAGCTGCTTTTTTGGCACAAAAGTGCTGTAGATCAGTTTCTATTTCCACCTTTGGTTTTCTTTTGGCCATATTTAATCAGCATATTGTTACAAAGAATTAACAATTTTACAACATTGGTTTAATAAAATTCATTCTGGTATGAGCTTTACTTCAAAACAAAGACACCCCTACACTTCATAACCCCCCAGCCTCAAAAGCCTGATAAAATCCCTGGCACAACTGGAAATAGGGTGTATAAATTAAATAGCATCGTCTCTAGGCACAATGATAATTATGGGACTCCGTAGGGGAAATAGTGTAAACAGTTGTAAAATTTATATTATAAATAGCAAACCTCAGTCTTTTATCTGGGTTGGGTTAACAGTGTTGAAAATTAGCTAGCTGCTTATTTCTCTGTAGACATTTATGTCTGTAGGAATCTCTAAGGCAAGATTCTATATTTTAGCATCTGAAAACAGAGCCATCTCTATTTTAAGTGTGCCTTGTGGAATAGGCTGGAGGATTTCTTACTTTCAGGGGAAGCTGGAAAAAAAACAGGCAGGAGTGCAAGTGTTGAAACATGGACTGAGCTGCTTTTTTCTCCTCTAAGCATTATCTTACTGACACCAAACAAAAATTAAGAGGTTCTTCATTTTGCAAAGAAAAACACTGCTTTCTAAAATACCTTCAAATAACTGCAGAAACAGTTCTGCACCTTAGTGGTTAGGCGTGTCAGTAGTTCTTGAGAAGTTTTATCATAGTAACTCTCAATAAATAATATTGTTTCAGGGTCTGGATGTTTTGGAAATCATGAGAAATATTCATGTTTTTGTATCCCGCTACCTCTACAATCTGAATAATCAGGTAAGATATATCCCACACTTTCCCTGGTATTTGGCTCCAATTTGAAGGGATTGCAAATGCAGAGTGGAGTATGTGTAAGAAAAGCCCAGGCTGAACATGCATAGTGAGAGGCTATAAAATAGTATTGGTGCTCTAGAAAAATATCTTGGTGGATGCTGTGACTTGGTCTTGGTGAATGTTGTGTAGCATATTTTGGAAATGTTTTGCCAGTAGGATTACTGCATATCAATTTTCTAGTGAAGCTAGAAGGCAGCAAGGATAATTGGCTGCTCTATAAGAACATACTAAGTATGTTGTGATTTTTGAGCTTTAAAAATGTATATCTGAAAATGGGTTATTGGAGAGATGAAGCATTGAATGTCATGGAGAACATGGACATGGAACAAACCTTTGGGGTTTCTCACGATGTGAGAATGAGGTGCCCACTATAAAAATGAGTGGCTTTCTAAAAGAAAGTAAGTACTTCTTTTCATAGCTTATAATTCAGTAGTGGGCACCTGTGGTATATGCGGGGTCAAAAGTGCAAACAGGTGCCAGACTACTTAATGTAGGATATAATCTCAAATATGGGAGTCTTTAGTGCAATATCTGCCTTAGAACTGTTGAATCGCAGCTGTGTAGAGATTGGAAGAATTTACCAGATAAAGCTCATTGTATCCATGCTGTATTTTCTTGGTTCTTTCCCTAATCATCAGTTACCAGCTGCTCTCAGAAATAGAATATAGGCTATTTATAGCAATAATTTATCACAGAACCGGTTTTGAGTACTTAATTTTATTTTTTCCTCCCTGCCTCCCAGATCTTCATTGAAAGAACAAGTAATAACAAACACTTGAACACCATCAATATCAGACACATCGCTAACTCAATTCGAACTCATGGAACAGGAATCATGAACACAACAGTGAGTATCTTCTGCACTGCTGCTGCTGGATTATTTGTTTGTGATGGTGCACAAAAACCTCCTCTTTGCATCTCCTGGTAGTTTATTTGGTTATGCAGTTTTAATAATGCAGTAATAATGTTCTGCATTAATTAATAAAACAAATTGGTTCTTCAGTGTGGCACAAATCAATATCACAATGTTTTGAGTGTGTTATCATTTCCAGTTACCTAAATGTTAAGGAAGAGATCTAAAACCACATCAAAGGAGAGACAGAAGTTCTGGTTGGACTGTTTTGGACAGTATGCCCTGATTTTCTCCTTATTGACACTTAGTAGACAGATACTTTTGCTGCATTTAAAGCAAATCTTGAAAAAAATGCAATTAGTTCTTCGTGTAATTGTTATGCTTAAGAAATATCAGCTTTTCAATTTGCAAAATAAAACTACAGACCTCTGATCACTTGTTGGAAAAATGAATTCTTATTGCAAAGCTTTTAATGATGTCTGAGGTGTAGGTGGTCATTTTAACCAGCCAAAGGCATTTGCCTCTTTGCAAGATAAATGCAAAGAGTTGCACTGTGTCTGCTAGAGCAGGAATTTATCATTGGGATTCTCAGGTTTGGATACAGTGATAAAGGTGTTTTCAAATCAGTGCTTTCCAGTCTGATCCTTACGTTCCACCTCGTTGCTGTTTTCTTTTTTTCCATTCCTCTGGCTCTATAAAAAAAAAAAGGAAAAAAAAAAGAAAAAGTAATTATTTTAGAAGTGAAAGTTACTAAAAATAGAGTTTTAATGATTTCTTTCACTTTTCTTCTGAGAGTGCAAGAGAAGGGACTGTTTCAAAAAATGCTGCTACTCACATTATTTTTTGGTAATGTAGATTTAGACACTTCTGATTGTGAGTCAAGTTGTTTTTTGCAGACATGAGAAATATTGAGATGAGAAGGTATTTTAGAAAACTTTGAGGAAGTGAAAAAGTTGTGTCAGGAGGTTATGCAGACTCTATAGGCTGAGGAAGTTGCTAACGTCTGCCTGTTTCCACTTGATGTTTGTATTGTTTCAAAAGGACAGTTACAGGATATTTCAGATAAACTAATGGCTGTGTAGGACAAGTGATCAACTGAAATACTGACCTTGTCCCTTGGTCCTTTCCTGGAAGAGAGAAGGCCTTCCAGGAGAATGTTTTTTCATTTTTCCTTATTCTTTGAAAACAGTGACATTAAAGTAAGTTGAGAACTTGCATTAGAAGTTACTCAGGCATGTGGTGAAAACAGGGTGTTAGATGTCTTTGTTACTTTGCTAACTTTCTTGATTTGATTGTTTGTTTTTTTTTCTTTTTGCCTTCTAGGTAAATTTCACTTACCAGTTCTTGAGGAAAAAATTTTACATTTTTAGCCAGTTCATGTATGATGAACATATCAAGTCCAGACTGATCAAAGACATCAGATTCTTCAAGGAAGTCAAGGATCAAAATGATCACAAGGTACAGTAGTTTTTGAAGGCTCAAGAGTAATTTTTTAAAAGTAGTGCTACTTTCATGTTACTGAAGGTGCACCAAACCATAACATTGGTATTATTTAATGTGTATCCCCAGACAAAGGGACAGCTTTTGTCCTGGTAAAATGCAGTGTTACCAATGTCTGTATTCAGGAGGGCTTTGTTTCATTCTGTCTGCTCTGTCAATATGGAGTTGGCTAAAATCATTCTCAGTGACTTAAGGATGATTTGATGGAATTGAAGTCTGTTGGAGGTTTTAAACTTCTTATTCTACTCATGCATAACAGTTTCCAGTTTTGAATAATAAGCTTACTTGAATGGAATCCAAAATTATGTGATCATGTAGCCCTCATTCCAGTATGTCAGGATTTGGGAATGAGGGTCTGGTTTTCCATGCTAGAAAATTGCCTCAAAAATGGGAGAAACAATGTATTTAATAAAATAGACTGCTAGCTTCTTTGCATGTCAAGTGTTTATTTGTTTTAGGAATACTTTCTTTTTCATAGTAAAACTATTTCACTTCTCAACTTGCAGAAGTGACTTAGTAAAATGACTCTTGGGAACTAATACAGACAGGCAGGTGTATAATTTATAAAAAAAATAAAGCTGTAAATGTGGCATAAAAGTACATGTCAAATAGAATTTTACTGATGTGATGAAAAGTTTTTTTTTTATAAGAGTAGGTAATTATGACAAATAATTTTTTTTTCTAGTATCCCTTTGAAAGAGCAGATAAATTCAACCGTGGCATCAGAAAGCTTGGAATAACCCCGGATGGCCAGAGCTATCTTGACCAGTTCAGACAACTCATAAGTCAGATTGGTATGAAATGCTATCTAACATGTTATAAATGCTACTAAATGGAAGAGATCTTAATCACTTAGTAACTGACCTTTTAGCTCAGGCTAAAGCTAGATTTAATTCCTGTCATATGGAAAGTAGTTCACTTGTAGCTCATGCTAAGTACATGCTCTCATCTAATTACGCAGAAATGGCCTTTGCATGTCTTAATCTAAAATACAGTTATAGCTTGCATATATTCCTGTTCCCTTTTCAGTTCTTTTCTTTGTTACGACTTTTACCCATGTTTAGTGTATTTCCTAGTAAAAACCTATTAGTGCTAAGTTCATATATTTAAAAAGTGGGCCATATATCCAGCTGAAGTATCCTTGAGTGATGTATGATGCAGCAGTGATATTTTCAGCCACTGATGCTCTAAATGTGCAGAACTGATCTGACCTTACAAGTATTTAATGTGCCCAGTGGAAGGAGTTTGTACAAAAGTGAACAAAACCTTGCTTGATGATGCATTTTTGCTTTATTTCTCTACATAGACTTTTGATAGCAGGATTCAATTTAACTTCTATAACTTAGCTTTCAGAGCCAAATTCTGTGCCAGAACCACATGGCAACTTTAATTTACGTTTCACAGCCTAAGGAATTACAAAGAGTGTGCGTGTATTTAAGTAATTATAAATTCCTTCCTTGTTTTTCTTGTTTTTAAAGGCAACGCTATGGGTTATGTACGAATGATAAGATCTGGTGGACTTCACTGCTGCAGTAGTGCCATTAGGTATTTCTACAAATATTTCATTTTTCTCTTTGCTCCTTCTCTTCCCCTTACTCTCTGTTCTTGCTGATATTCCCTATACCCTTACCTATTCCCCATAAATTTTGGAAAGCTCAATTTATATGCTTTAATTTAAGTGGAATTATTGAAGATGGTGCTTGGATGCAGTACTGTACAGCCATGGACATAAGTCACTAAAAATGAAACAAATTCTATGGAAAAACATGGCAAAAGAGTTAATAGAATGTACACATTTATGACACATTAGTCCATAAGCCAGCAATTTGTGATGTTAAATAATTTCAAGGGTGCATTAAGGAAAAATAATACAAACCTTGAGGAACTTGTAAAGCACATTCCTTTCATACCTTTTCCTGTATAGATTTTGTCTTTGTTTATGAAAGGTGATTAAAACATAGTAACTTTTAAATAATAAGAAATGGTTTTCTTGCAAACAATAGTAAACTTAGAGTTACCAAGAGTATCAAATGCTAGAGAGAGGAGATGATAGCCCAGTAAAAGCAGAAGTACAAATAATAATGTGTATGTGTTTAGAAATTAGGTGAATAATATCTGGATGAGAATGTATGACAGATATGACATAACTTGAACTAAGTAGTTCAAACCCAGAAGATTAAATTAAGTAAATTATAAATTAGGGTAGATACTTCAATGAACACAGACAGTTGAGCATAATCCTAACAAACAGTAAGTTTTCAGGTTTGTTCCTGATCTGGAAGATATTGTTAACTTTGAAGAGCTGGTGAAAGAAGAAGGACTCTCAGAAGAGACACAAAAAGCAGCAAGGTACACTAATATCATGCTTTTGAGGTCTGGGGCAGGGGTGGGATGAGAGAATTGTCATTTTTTATTTATAAATGCTTCTGTTAGATATTTGTGTGTGTATTAAAAGTTCTGCTGCCTTCATGCAAAATATTTGTCTCAAAACAAAGCAAATAGAAGCAGTTGTTTGGAAAATGTGAAGTAGCATTGATAGTAATAGACCTAGAACCTGATTTCTTGAGGAAATCCTTGTTTAAAAGCTAACAAGCTTTCCTCACTGTGTGCCTGAGCTCTACTTTTAAAATTTTCAGGGTCTTAGATAAAAAAGATGCAAGTATTCTATTCATAGACCTTTTTTTGAGACAATTAAATCAAATAACACTATTCAAATGGGCTGTAGAGGGAGGGTACTCTCCCAAATCCTGGATTGTGGATGTTGGCAAAAGGTTGTTATCCCAAGAGGTGGGTAAGCAAAGGGATTTTCAGCAGAACCAGGTAACCCATTGCTCATGCCTTGCAGGCAGCTGGACTTTGTGCTCAGTGACCTGACCCGGAACTTTGCAGAGGGAACAGAGTACTTCAAAATGCTGGTGGATGTGTTTGCCCCCGAGTTCCGCAGCCCGAAGAACATGCACCTGAGGAACTTCTACATCATCGTTCCCCCCCTGGTGAGTGTCTGCATTGCACCAGGGCTCACTTAAAAAGGCCTTGTCAGATCAGGGCTGTGCTTAAATGTTTTATGTTAGACTGTAGTGGTATGCATGACAATGCCTTGTGACATTTGTGAGTCTCTTTGTGATTCCGAGACAGCCTTTCATTCTTTCAGACTCTCAATTTTGTAGAGCATTCAATCAGTTGCAAGGAGAAATTGAATAAGAAGAACAAAAGTGGAGCAGCTTTCACTGATGATGGGTTTGCCATGGGTAAGTTTCAGCACTCTCACTAACCTTTGGGTAAGCCAACATAATGGAAATTTGCAAAAAAAGTTTTGTTTACACTTTGTCTGTTCCCATAATTAAAAATTCTATCGTTTATTTGGATTTATCTTTGCTTCAGCACAGTGGATTTGAGGGTTATGTTTGTGTTCAGAATTTCCTAAACATGAAATAGAGGTGTATGGGAGCAGACAGTTTTAACATATATTGGTGCTTCCAAATTTCTTTCCAAGCTTGTGGTTCTCGTCCAGATGAGAAGGAATACAAGTATTTTGAGAAGTGATATTTTTAAAAAATTAAAGCTTGTTCTTTATTGTGTTTTTTTTCCTGATAGATTAATTGTAAGTTAGTAACAATTTAAATTATATTTGCATGGAATTATCAACTTAGGCTCATCCATTGAAGGCATTCACAAAATGTTTTGCAAATTGCATGTTGACTTTAGTACATGGTTTGTTAATGACTAGGTGTGGCTTACATTCTGAAGCTTTTGGATCAGTACCAGGAGTTTGATTCTCTGCACTGGTTCCAGTCTGTTAGAGAGAAGTATGTGAAGGAAATAAGAGCAGTAGCTAAGCAACAGAACGTGCAGTCCACTAATCAAGATGAAAAACTACTCCAGACTATGAACCTTACCCACAAGCGACTGGAAGTTTGTTTACAGGTACAGCACAGGCCTGGTTACATGTTCTGATAACATTTTCTGTTCTGTATTGAGTTCAGCACTTACTCATCACAAATCATATAACTGTTCTGATAGAGCTCATTGAGAGCAAAATCCAGAGCACTGTCTACAGCAACAATGCAAAAAGAGCACTAAGACTTGAGGTGTATGACCCAAAGGGAATTTGGTTTTTGTGATATTTGAAGACCTGTTTCATTGAAATTCTTTGTCCCATGGAGTTTGTTATAAGAAGTTTAACCAAAATATATTCTCTCCTATATAAGCGTTTATGGTTTAGTTGCATTAGATTTCAAAGACTGCACATAATGCTATGAATCCTCAGAGCTGCCTGTGTGTTAGTTCTGAGCTGCTAAATTGGATGATGCATTAGCTATCAAATAGAGGAAAGGTGCATTTGGATTTTGAAGCACAGCAGTTCAGATTTCATCTGTGGTGTGGTGCTTTCTCTCTGTCTTGATTGGAGAAGCTATGGGACAAATCTGTCAATGGCTATTTTTACAGCCCATGATTGCGTTCCATAATGTCTTGTTGGAATACATAAGGCCCTGTATGCCCTCATGCTTCCCAGGAGTGGGCACTGTTTGGTCCTCTGTGTTAAAAAAACACATTGCTGAACCTTGTTCAGACACTGATCAGGCTTGTGGTTGTTTAAACTATTGGCTTGCATGATTTTCTGTGGGCAAGTTGCTCTAAGTTCTCACTGCTGCTACAAGCCTCATTTTCAGCCTCAGTAGATCACTGACAGATGTATTGCAATGATGCTGCTTTGCTTAATCTGCCCTTTCATGTAATTTGACATTTGCTTTGTAAAATGCTTGTGAATAAGGTATGAAATGAGGAAGATTTTTAAGAGCATTTAAGTGATTTAGATACTGAAATCTAGGAGCCTAAGAAGCCCACGAAAAACCTCATTGATATTTCTCTACAAATTTGTGATACACTGATGCTCCTCTTTATCTTTTCCCTTAGGAATTTGAACTCCTTTATTTCTCACTAAGTAGTGCAAGAATTTTTTTCAGAGCAGATAAAACTGCAGCAGAAGAAAGCCAGGAAAAGAAAGAAAAAGAAGGTGAGTGAATCCTATATGTGGAACATTTTGGCTAATAAGATTGTGTGCCTTAATAGAGGTTTTCTTCATAGCTGCTTTCTTGCTCATAGGTTGATTGAGTATTCCAGAGAGAGGTTTATGTGGTCATGAGTGATTTAGACTCAGCAAGAACAGCTCAAGAAGTCATTCTTTGGAATAGGTGAATTTCAAGCTGGGCTTCTGGGGTGTGAAAAAAAACCAACACCACAGAAGACCTAGCTGATGAAAAAAGCCTGGGACAGGGAGAATTGCATATTTGCAGTAATATTAAATTCAGTAACTTCAGCATCATACTTACCTCTTCAGATTCCACTGTTGACAATGACAGCCTTAGGTGCTGTTAAATAAAATGGTTTTCACATGTTGTACCAGCTGGTTTTCAACTTACATAGCAGATGATGCAGTTACTGTAGATATTCAGATGTTTATTTTATGCTTGGTCTCCCATTGAATTCTGTATTCAAAGGGTAATATCTTAATTTGCGGTGTGGTCTCTTGACTAGGCAACATTGGTATTTTGCATTTCTATTCCTGGTTGTATATTCTCCCTCATGAATTCTGAAAGAGTCTCTTGGGAAAATTCTTTCCAAAGAAATGAGAATGCTCCAAAGATGAAGATATAGAAATGCAGTTCAGTCCCAAGTTACTTAGAAGCTCAGGGAACAGTATATTAAAAACTGAATTGGTAAATAATTCTCCACTGTACTTCTGACAAAGGCACAAGTGACCTGTGAGATCACAGTCACTGGAGAAAAAGGTTAGTTTTCTTCTGCACTAGAAAAACAGTTTGTAAAGAAAAATTCATGCTAAAGCATGAATTTATATTTGATCATATTCTCATATTCAGTGAAGTTGCTCAGATAAATATTCAGTGCAAGGAAAAAAAAAAGAAACAAATCCGAAAAACTCCAAGCATTGTGGGAAGAATAGACATGCTGCTCTGGAGTCAGTAGGAGACCATTCTGGAGAACATCAGCTAATTATATTTTAGGTTAAATATTCTCTGTTGTGGTACCTGTTCAGTTCCCCAGGCAATGTATTTTGCAGTGAGAAAAGCTGGAAATGCATACCAGGGTGGAAAGTTTTAAACATGGTAATAATATCTATGCCCTCTACCATGGTGTTTGGACTTGGACTCTATGTGTGAGCATTGTATATGTAATTTTTAGACAAGTACTGCTGATTGAAGAACCTTTCACCCCAAATATGAATTTCTTCATAGGGCCAGGACTTCTTGTGCTGCAAGGTCAGGTTGTATATGTTGACCATAAAATACTGCATGAGGTGTTGCTGTGACATCAGCATCATATATATATACTAGGATTTGAGTGGTTTTGTTTCGAATAGAGTGTTAAACATGATCCATGTCTTTATGTTTTATTTTTGTAGAAGAATCTGGTAAAGCAAGCCATGGAGATCTTTCCAACTCTACGCCTGCAGAGCCTGTTGTGAAATGACATGGCTGGTATGGGTGATGATTACTTACTCAAATAACTCATGTCCTTGTCTTCATCAGTAACACTCTGTAGGGGTTAAAGCTCTAGATTTGATTTACTTGCTCTGTTAAATCCAAGAGAAAATATACAGTAGTATACTAGCATCCACTGAGGCTAGGTCTGTGTTTGTCTATATTTCCTGTAGAAACTCCTATTTTTCAGGAGTTTGATTATTTACAGCACTTTCTTTAGATTGAAAATAATTTAATAAAATGTTGACCTTGGAGGTGGTTATTTTAAAGTACAGGTGTGCAGATAAAAAAAAATCCTTTTTAATTTCTAGATGCATTCTCACATCTCTGTCATAGCATTTAAAAAAACCCAAAATCGTAGGCTCTGGGTCCAAGATCTGAACTGGCATCTCTTCAGCCAGAAAAAAAACCCCAAACTGAATCCAGATATTGGCTGTATCTGTTGTTCAAAAAATAATTGAGACATGTCATTGTGCAGTCCTGTTGCATTTAATGCAGTCACAGACTGTGGGTGTAACAGTGTATGTTGAGAATTTATGTTAAATCTATTACACTAAATGGGAGTGCTTATTACTGTTTTATTCCAAACCCCCTTGTTATTACTATAGACAGTATTTGTACTGTGGGAACTTAGGATCCTATCAAACATTTATTTCCCCCTGTTTCTGCCCCCCTATCAAAGAATGGGAAAACAAGAAAAGTGAACATAACAAATCACTTCTCATTTCATACTGAAGGTCTGATTTGCATCCACAGAAGTAAGAAAATCCAGAGCCAAGAACCACAATTAGCTCTTCCTTTTATGACCAGACACTGTGATGGGTGTCTGTAACTATTAAGTGATCTTACAGTTCATGAACATGTTGTGCCTAATTGCAAGTTTCAGCCTCAATTCTGTATTTCCTAGCCTTTGTAAGTCTGTTGTACCGTGTGTTGTTCATACAGTCTTACATGCCTGATTATTAACAGTAATTGCACTGCAGGCTCAGAAGCTGCTAACACTGTGAGAACTCTATATAATATCTGTCCATGCCTGCAAGTAGAGTTTCTAGATTGTGCAAGAATTACTCGGACTCCTAACTTAAGTAGCTAGACTTAGCTTAAAAGAAAACACCACTTTTATTAAAATATACAGGTGTGTTTTAATCTCCCAGAACATTAACACCCTTCTAGTTCTTACCAACCAGAATAAACTACTCCAGTCAGTCCAGCTGAGAGAACTACCCTTGGTGGGTAGTTTTTTGGCATTCTTAAACTGTATTTTTAGACAAAACTTGCTTTAATATTTGTTTCAATGGTTCAAATTGTTCCACCCACTCTTGGGTCATTGGTTAAAACAATTCCTGATGTACTTTTGATTCGCCCTTTCCTGCCAGTCACTTCAACATTCAGACAGCAAGGATGAATGTTTTGTCGCAACTGGAAAGACCAGACTGATACAAATGTTCCATTTGTTGGTTCTGAGAACATGACACACAAGCTTCGTGGACTATTAAAATCAGCTGGGCTCATTAAAGTTTTTATTTTTAGTTCATTATAACTGCCCTAAAGAATGCTGCATTCCTTGATTTATATTTTTGCTTTTTTACTTTGTTACAGAGGGGTTTTTTGTGTACACTTTTTTTGACCAAACTGTGCCCGCATTGAACGCTCAGTAGCATTGCTGAGATCAGCATTCTTGCTGCTGCTTCCCATCCTGCTGCAGTTGCTGTGCACATCCTTCCACATTCCCGTCTCTGCTGAAGTCACCTAAGTTCGTGGAGTGGAATGGCCATGTGCTGCATTTCCTTCTTCCACAGCAATGGCAGAATCACCCATAGATGGTGTTCCTTTCCCCAGGATAGCCTTGCTAGGGAGCTGTGTGCAGTCAAGACAGAGCCCACACTCTAGTCTGCTCTTGTATTTTCCCTTCTCCATTTTTTCTTTTGGAAAGACATTATCTTGCTAAGTTAAGACTTTGCAGTTGAACATAACGTGAACTGAGCACTGCCTTCATGTATGGTGGTTAACAAATTCACATGGTTCTGGTGATGGAAATTCTAGAGGAAAGACATAGCCTATTTTTATAGATGCCTGTTTAATATGGGAGAACTGAATGTATACTCTATGTGGCAAAAATATATACATACACAAATGTGTACAGTGATAATAGAGCTATTCTTAATACAGGACTGTAGTTTGTATTTCCTTCTTTCTCTTTGTCATGTAGCAGCATAGACATGCAGAAAGATTTTTCTCGTCTGAAATCCAAGGTGGGTCCTGGGTTTGAATGTCACATGACTGAGTTGCATTAAATCCTTTTTTTCTCCCCAAAAGGATATGGAAGGGGGGTAAAATTCATGCTGTGGTGCTTCTACTCTTTCTGTTGCTTTTGGCCTCCTGTTGCAATTACAGGAACCAAATAGATTCCAGACTGGTTGTCCGGAGATGAGACAAAGGAGCTAAATCAAAAAATCCCCTAAACCAAACATGCTCACTCAGAAATTCCTAGGGGTGATAGAAGTGAGGATAATGAATTTTCTGCAGGGACATAAAACATGTCTAGGGTTTTTTTCCTCCAGGATAGGGTTGGAACAGGCTGAAGGTTTGAACAGGCTTTCACCCCCAGCAGGCAGCTGCCACCACTGCCCTCAGGTGTTCAGCCTTGTGCCAAGGCTGCTGGAAGTGCAGCAGCTGCTCTCCAAGGGGTTGAGGACACCCAGCTCCCTGTCACCCCTGCCACCAAGGGTTTGCGTGGCCCCAGCAGCACCCAGCTGCTGCAAACTCCTGATGCTGAAGGGCACATTCTGCAGGTCCTAATGCAGCCTGGAACCAGAAAAAAATTTGAGTTGCAGCAGCTGTCCATCAACAGCTGTTTTCAGCTTCTCAGGTACAAAGGACCAAATGTAATACTTAATGTTTCCTAACTCATTGTACAAAAGGGTATTTTGTTACTCCAGTCTCTCTGGTTTGTGAGTAGAGAACATTATGTACATAAAACTGTGTTAATAAATGCAATTTTGAGAACCTTATTCCCAGTGTTTTCAGTAACACCAGTTCAGTGGGTGTTAATTTTTTTTTAATAAAACCAGCTTCAGCTTTTATTTACGAAGATGTTTTTGTGTCAGTTACTAACAGTTTTCTTCCATGGTACTTTTAAATATTCAGTAACCAGTTAAGTTAGATTTATTCCACATCAAACACTTCCAGTCTAGGATCTTTCAAATATTGTTGCATGGATTCTGCTTATGGGAAATCTATTTTCTTGGTGACTGTGAAGAGTTAAAATTAAGTTGGAGGAATTTCAGCCATTTTTTCTAGGTACCTTATCTTGATTAATATAAACTATACTACAGACTACACCCCCTCCCCCCACTAACAGCTCTTTATTTTGTCTATTTTGTTTGTTCTTGCAAAGTAATGTTGCTGATATTTTAAGGATGGAAAAAAATGTCATCGCATTAGCCAAATCTCTCTAGTGTCTAATCTCAGGAATGTACTATGAGACTTGTCAATATATTGTAGACTTGTAATCTAACATTTTATTGCTCAGTTTCTTAAAACCAAAGGTTGCTGGTAGACTCAGCTGTGGAATGTTACCACAATGTTAAAAATACAAAGAATTCTTACTATAAAAGTACTTACTTGTCCTACTATTACCATCTCTGCCAAGAAACATAACCATAGAAAAACTGCACACAGCTAGCATGCCACCTTCGTTGCCTACTTCTGAGGTTTGCATGTCAGTGGTATTTAGAATAATAAATCAAGGAGATACAATTTGTCCATTATTTAATTACAGAATGTGAGAGTGCAGTCCCTGGAAGGTAAGAGTAGGCACTTAGATTTGCTTTGTAAGCTTATTCTAGATGCAATATAAAAATAGATTATATTAATAGGAAAAATTTAGCGTTTAACAAATTGTTTCGTAAATAGGCTAACACAAAAGGTAAATCTTGTTACACATAAACTAGACTAAAAATAACTTCACCTGAAATAAAGTAGATAGTGCATTTATAACCTTCATTCAGATGCATATAATCATGCAAACTATGAAAATTGACTATGATAGGAAATTTGAGGCCTGATATTTGTCAGAGGAGCTGGCAGCTCACATGAATTTCAGTGGAATGAGAGGCTGCTGGCCCTGTAAATGTAAGAAATGCCATTAACCTTCATTGACTGACAGCTGTGCTCTCCTGCCCACCAGCAGCACTGGTCTCCTGCTCAGGACTGTCAGCTCCCCAGCCACAGCTCCACCCTACACATTCACAAATGCAAAATGCCTCAAGTCCTGCTGTGCTTCCACTGTAAATCCAGAGGGGCTCTGCTGCAGATACACCACTGCTCTCCAGCAGGAAAGGGCAGCTGGCCTCAGGTGCGCGCAGGTCACTGAAAACCAGAGATTCTTGCAAAAAGACTCCCTGCTTTTCTGCTCCCACACAGGCTGCAGGAAGTGACAGGAGCTGCTTATGCTTCTGATTCCTCCCCTCCTTCATGCATGGTTCCATCCTCTTCTGACACATCATTCAGAAGCATGAACTTCCCATCATTTGTTAATGGCACTGACTTCATAAGCTGAGCTAATGCTTCTGGATCCTGAAGAAAAAGAAGAGAGGTCAGCAAGCTGCAGCAGCCTTTGAGGAACACACATTTCCCAGTACGTCTTGCTAAGCTTTCAAAACTTTGATTTTTTTTTTTTAAACAAGCTTTAGAATAAAGATTTGAAACATAAATAATGCCTTTTGGTTAAGTAAAGAGAACCCTTGAGTATTTAAGAAGAAAAAAATGTAATTAATTTTGAGCCTTTATTTTGCTGTTCTTTAGTTACTGAAAAGCAAGGAGAAAAGTAACTGTCTCAAGAACTTATTATACATATACTTAGTGGTTATGATAAAAGCTCAATCCCCAACTTGTTCTGAAATCTCAGCAGCAAAAATATATAGCAAATAATAATGTCACATTTATATCGATAAAATGTACATGGGACAGGGTAACTCTGCCATTCATTTTAAGTGGAAAAACACTGTGATTTTCATCCCTAGGCGAGGAAAGAATGTAAGTTTCTAAAAGTGAAACAGTAGTGATTGTGATTTACACACCATATCAAAGAGCTGGTATGGGTTTTGAAAACTTTGCTTACAGCTGTCTTTCAGACATGAACATTTGGATTTGTGTAATTTTGAATTTGGATTGGGGTGGCACATTTTATCTAAAATCACATTACTGAGAAATCAAACAGTTTATTTTTGCTGGTTTAAATAATGTCTGCAAAACTTTGTCCTCAGGAGGAGCAGCAGTTCTTTTTTCTTATGCACACCAGAGGTACCTGGACAAAACATAATGCATCTCATACAAATGTGGGGAATGAAACAAACTTACCTTCTGTGCCTCAATAATTTCTTTTCCCAAGCTAATGGCATAGCAAATCTACAAAGAAGAAATACATGGAAAGTTCCATTCAGTTCTGGTTTGGCTTTTTGTTCCTTAATTAAGAGTAAACCACACAACTGTCAGTTCAGACTTAGTCTTAAAGCCAGAGTCTAAAAGCAAAGGTGGAATACCAGTTTGCTATGCTAACCACCAAGAAAGAAACCTATCTCAGGTTCATCTTCAAAGCTCACAGAGGCTGGTAAATCTTTGTAGTCAGTTTGGTTAGTTTTAGTCACCAGACTTTATTTCCACACTTGGGGGAGTGCATGTAAGTGTCTAGGGACAAAAGTTCTCCATCCCACTCCTTATTTCTGTTAACAGCAGGCAGCAAACAGCCAGTGATGTTAGCACATATGGCTGCATTGTCTGTGAAAGCTTCACAGCTGTACATGTCTCAACATAGCTGGAACTGCTTTGGTTACTGCTGCTACTGGACAGCACTTTCCCATCTCTCTTAATGCAGGGATTAGCAACCCCATCCTTTCCTCCTTATACATACTGCTGCATTATCTGTTCATTTGGTGCTTTATAGACATAAGCCAGTAAAGTCTTGCATGTTAACGCAGGTTTTCTTGGCCAGAAATGGAGCTGCTCTTGTTTCTATAGCACTGTTTCCCAGATGTGTAAGCCAAGAAGCCACAGACCTCTTTTCTAAATAAAGAATTGTTAAATGTTACACAAACCTTTTCCCCTTCTGTGTTGCTCTCAAAAACATATGCACTCATGGATTCTTCTCCCAGAGTCTCACTGAGGTGGGTCACAAAGCCTATCAGTCTCCGGTTCTCCTGATGGGCAGCAAACTGTGTCACAGTGGTGAGTTCAAACTGGAAAAGTAAAATAAATAATTTATTTGTTCTAACCAGCTCAAGTTAGCAGGTTACCTCAGGTTCATGTGACTGAGTAGTCACTGCTGTGATAGAAAAAGTTACTTACGCTTGCTCGTGTAACTTGGGTTTGAGGATCTATTAACCTGCAATTATATGTAGGGAAAAAAGAAAGAAAATTATTTTAGAGTGATTCCTGGTAATTTCAAGGGGCTTTATAATAGAAAGGCAATAACTCCAGCAGTTTTACAGATGAGGAAGCATATGAACAGAATCAGGTGCTTTAGCTGTGATTGGCAAGGTTCAAATCTAAGCCTTGACTCTCAGCTGCCTGACAGGTACAGGTCAGACCACCTTTCTGAGTCACTAGGAAATGATCCTGAGTGCCTGAGCTAACACAAAATGCAGAGGGACATAAACACACCCCAGCTAAAGGGAATGTCTGACATCAGCATATTCTACAGTGACACTACCATCAAAGGACATTGTTAGGAAAGAGAATCTTCCAATCCATTGTTTTGCCTCTTTTTTTTGTATCTCTGCAGGGTCTTATAGCCCCACTACCTCCCTTAGATTTTGATAGGACATTCTTACAACTTGGTCTGGAGGATCATTTCTAGGTACTACAGAATAAGAAGAGACATTTCTTTCTAGGTGAAGTGACTCTTGGGATCTTGCTTCCTCAAAGGGTGTGTGTCTTAGAAAAACAAAACCAACAATACATAATAAATTACAATTTGTATGAAGAGAACAGAGTATTGCCAAGTTAAGGCTTTTACAGTACCTCAGGTTCTTGCTGGTGACCATGAGGTGGGACTCAGTCATGCGGAAGATGTTGTGAATGGCCCGAGCAGCCAGCACTTGTCTCATGGCTTCATAAATCACCTCGCACGTCTCATCGGACTGAACAGCCATGGACCCTAAAAACCGAACCACGAACATCTGCTGCAGCAGGGAATCTGCAAGAGGAAAGACATGACTTCCTTCACTGTGCTACTCCAATTTTCCAGTAGCTCAGAGTATCAATGGAATTATTTTATTCACTTTGGAAATTCAACAGTAAGCCTGTGGTTGGTGACTGTCATGAGTGGTGGCTTTCTGCCATGAGTCGTGGCTTTCTGCCACGAGTCACACAGTGCCCTGACCCAGTTTCAAACTGTGTGAACAGGCAGCAGTGTGGAGGTGGGGAAGGAAGTTACTGTAGTTGCCTGGAAGCTTTAAAAGTGTGACTGGTCCTTCATGCTTCATTTGATTAGCTAGTAAAATTCTCTTGCCTATTTTGCTATCGGGTGCACATAAACTTATGAATTTATGAGCATGCACAAGCCTTGGCTTCCATTAAGCCTTGTACATTCTTCCCTTTCTTCTATGTCCTTCTCACCTTCCACGTAGCCGGGCCCAGTGACGTTTTCACCAAATCCTTCCTTGCTCCTTGATTGTCACCATAAGATTTAATGACAACTAAACAGCCATTATGCAGCAAAGCCATCACTTGATCAGGCTCCTTTTATGGCCCGTGTTGAGCAAGGGAAAGCGGTGAATGTTCAGGGCAGTAGGCACTTCTTTGCTTCTGAGAGCAGTTTTCTGACAGGGCTGTGGGTTTCAGGCACAGGGGAAGAGGAGAATAGCCAGGGCCAAGCCCTACATGTGCTAGCACAGGAAGGTCACTTTACTATGGATCTGTTACTTCTGCTCCATGGTGTTAGGTGCTTTTCTTAAGAGACACTGGGTAGCTAAAATCATGACTAATTTTATCCAGATGAAAGAGACACTGACCTTCCTCCTCATCTTTGCTGCTGTCTTCAGATTCCCCAAACGGGTTTGCACGCCTGTGAAATAAGAATTAAAATTTTAATTACAGATTCTGGTCATCACCACTAACAGATGCTGCAATACTTCATCTTGCCTGAAATCACACTGTTACAGTGATGGATCACTGTCTCTGGCCATACCTGCCACCTCTGTTCTGGTCCAGAAATTCCATGGCAGGCAGTACAATATCAAATTGAATTGGTGTTCCAGGAGCAATGAGTTGTGTGGAGTCTTGAATGCCAGCTGATCCACTGGGAATTATTTTGTCATTTTCCATATTCTTTGCAGTCTGGCTGAAGTGCAAATGTTAAAAAAAAAAAAGTTTCTATACATCAGTGACACCCTACCTTTGATCTGGAAGGGAGATTATTCAAGATTATTCAAAAATCCAAAGCAGGACTGAACCACTATGCAGACACGTAAGGTATCTTCCTATTTACCTCTTACTGAGGACTCTAATAAAATATTTTTTTAAACCTAGTATTTAGGACAAAAGTAAACATTGGTATATTAAACCTGAATGCAGATCAACTCTGAGCGTGGGCTGACTTTCAGCAGTAGGTGGCCATTTGTTGCCCTGCCCTGTCCATATTCACAGCTGCATTACCAACAGAGACCTGGACTTGTGTCTACATTCTCAGTGACAACCCCAACATCTTCTTAAGACCCCTAAGCTCCAAGCTCAATACAACTGCACACAGTCCCTGCTCCTTGCAAGGCAGAATGTTACCTGGGGTGCTGAACTTCGTGTTTTTTCCCCAAGCTGGTAATGGGAGTCACTGCTTGCAGGGCTGTCTGATTTAATTTGATTGCAGCTGCCTATGAAAACAAGACAGAACAGCTCTTTTAGACATGTAGTTTACCTTACAATGTTGAAGAATAATGGGACAGCAAGTTGAAGGAATGGACTGCAAGATGGAAACAAGCTCCCACCTCTGGATTGTCAGTGAGATAGATCTGTCTGGAGATGTTGTTGATGGCACATATCCACTGGAAGGGAAAAATGAAATTGAAGTCTTCAAGCTCATTTGTATGCAAGAATACTAATGTTAAGAAAATATTTTTACCTCCTCATATTCTTTCTTGCTTTCTGCTTGAAGGGTTATACCCCTAAAATATAAACACAGTGTATAAGTACTAACAGTGGACACCAGGACTGTTTGACTGCAGTGCTTATAATCACCAAGTAATATCACAAAGCTTTACATCTATTAACTACCAAAGGAATCATGAATAAGCTGCAGCTAAAAGACAGCACATGTGCCATTCAGGCACTTGTGGGGGAGGACTGAAAGGAATATGCTTTTAATTTGGGAACACCCTTCTGGAAACCCAGAAAAGCTTACTACTACACCAAGCAAGTTTTACAGGAAAGAGCATCTGAAGGGGTAGGTGTGACTGGCTGTCCTCAAACAAAACCTGTCTCATACGCTTTGCCTGTAGGAGTAGTGATCTGAAAGCAGTATCTTCTGTCTTCACAGTCCACAGCCATAACAGAGCAGTTATCCAGGTCCTGAATCAGTCCTCCAGCTACTGCTCCCCTTGGCTGACACATTAAGTTGCCACCTTGAGTGAAGAAATAGAGTCTTTCCCAAGTTGTAGTCACCAGACCTGTTTTACTGATGAGAAGATGCAGTGATAAAGACTCGTTACTGTTTAGAAGTAACTCCAAGCAGGTATGAAACTACAAACATATGATATCATATGATGATGCTAATCAGAACTTTATGTTGACCCTGGCATTTTTTTAAATGATGGGTCTCTGTTAAGAAGAAAAAGCAGCACCTGTTCCTAGCAGAAACTAATCCTTAATGAAAGCTGAAAAATTAAATTAATTCCGAACATCCAAGTTAAAAATTGTATCTTCTAGTTAAGGAATAAAAGAGTATTAAGTAACTGACATGAAATACTATGAGCAATTTCAGCACAAAGAATCATAATATAAAAAAGTATCTACTGCAGTAATATCTCAGAGTCTCTATCTCTTGCTTAGCTATAGAGTCCTATTATGTGTAATCCAGCTTTTGGAATACTAAGAGAAATTACTAGATGTACACTCACAAAGAAAAACATTAATAGATAAACATAATAATAAACTGATATTTAATCAATCACATAAACTGGGTTATTATATGCCACCAATATACCTAACTTCTGTGGAAGTTTATGGAAAATTTGATATGTAAAATCTGCAGAGGTAATTCTACATATGATACACATTCAAAGTTACAAACTTGCATTGTCCATAGAACTTTTATTTATGTAAAAGAGGTCATTTATGAAAACATGTATTAAGTACAAAATATAGCTGTTTTTGTAAACACCAAGTCTCCTTTAAGGTCAGGGAATGATCTGAACCCAGCCTCATCAACTTCCAATTTTTAGCCACTTTGAATGCAGGAAATTATTCCTTTAGGTAAATACAATCAGAAGCAAAATTCTGTTTTCAGAAAAATAATCTCAAATGCCTCTAATTTGGTTAAAGCTTCAAAAACACATTTCCAAAGATGACAGAGCTACTCAGAGGATGAAAAGTAGAGCTACCAAACTGATTTAGGACCCTCAGACATCAATACCTGAGGAGTCTTTATGACCCTCCCCCCAAAAACGTAGCCACTAAACAAACCAGCAGATAACAACAATCTTCTTACTTTCTGAGATTAAGGTAGCCAGCCTTCTGGATGAGATTTCTATTGATGGCAGGTGAAGTTACATCAGAATCTGGGGTGTAAACAGATTCATTAACTGCAATTAAGTCTTGCTGGGATATTCTCATTTTTTCAGCTTCAGCATCCAGCTCTCCCTGTATGCTGGAAAAAAAACCCAAAACAACAACACAGAAAGAAACCCAAAGCCATCATTAGTCATTTATACCAGGATACAGGTAACATCTGTAAGCCAAAATGAACAAAAATACCATCTGAGATTACCTTGGAGGGTACTGCAAAGATGAAATTTACTTTTCAAATAGACTTTATAGGAAATACTGTTTTGTAATACCAAAATGAGCACATGGGAAATGCTGAGACATGTTGAGAAAGAAGAGTTAAGTTTATTTTTTGAGACAGCTTCTAAAAGTAATGTTTCTATGAATTTACACTGCTGAACACATACAGACGTTGCCCTAGTATAATGGCATCATTCAAAGCAAGCTCTTCTAGAGGATTTCTTAGGCTTTCTCAGAACTTTGTCTAATGCCTCCAAGCCTGTAACACACAGGAATTCCTGCCTTGACACCACCTATTAACTGGTCATGGATTTTCATGAATTCAGAATAACACAGTAGCAAAACCTACTTTCTGCTTTAGTGTGATGCAGAAAACATCAGATCTGAATTAAATTAGACTGTATTTTGCAAGCTAATGCCTTTCCACTCCATCACTGAATGTCAGAATAAGAATTATTTAAATTCCATTTTTAAATACAATGGAACTATGCTGTCAGTTTTTACCTCAGTGTTATCTCAATCAATCTTTTCATCTGACATTTTTGTTGCATCACAAAACCTTGCACTTTTGACAAAACCTCCCTGGCACCTTCACTGTTTCTGAGGCTGTATTCCTCTTCCTACGATGTGCTTCTCCCATCTCCAAGGCAGGAAGAAAAGTGCTGACAATTCTGAAGTTATATGCATTTGTGGCAATTAGGCCAAATGGTCACTGAGAAAGTGTTAGTGTAGATATCTCATGTGTTTTTACACCATTAGCAGTATTCACTGTATAAATGAAACTGCTTTTAAATACCACTGAAATTCTGTAGCTGCACAATGGGTCACATCAGCTTGTTGTTCCAAAAGAACAAATATGACTAGTGAAAAGCTTTTAGCTTGACTAGCAAGCAGATCTGACTCACTGAGGCCTTGTGATCCCCAGCATTAAGGAAGGAGTGGGCAGCACAGTTTTCAGCGGCTCTGCAAATTGAAGTCATGAAACCCTGTCCTATGTCAGTAATTCTGTTCTGCACACTGCCACTCAGAATTTTACAAGCTTCTCCTTTGGTTTTTCCACAGACATCACACTCCTTTACTAGTTACATTTGAGTTGTACTTCAAGCTTCACTGTGTGACAGACTTTAAACACAAAAACCAGACTCAGCAAAATAACTGTGCAGCCTGTTTTTGTTTCCATTTACTAGTGCACACTGTCCAGAACTCAAATTCATCTGACTGTGGAAAACAAGGGCTTATTCTATGGTGAGGATCCAATGACAGGATCCTCCTTGTGCCTGTAAGACACAAGATGCTCTAGACTTATTAAACAAACGACACTATTTCAATGGCATTTAAAATCTGTCTTCCAGTCTATACAAATACTGCACAGACTGTGTAGAGGGATTTATTTCAAAAGAGAGTGTGCAAAGATACAAAAGTATAAAAGTACAAAAAATAAAGAATCATTTAGTGAAATAATCTACTGTACAGAGCACTTGTTTGTAGCATAGTTCTCAAATTAACAAGTATGCATTATTTAAAGTGCCACCAGAGTGAGAATAAGTAATGATTTGGCTACAGCTTGATATGAAAGGAATGAAGGATTAAAGTCAGGGACTCAGTTGGGACTATATTATCTTTATGGCCCATTCCAACCCCTTAACATTTTATCATTCTCTGAATAATATTCTCTCTAATATGATTACATTTCAAGTGTAAAGTTTACATTTAGAGGGACATAATTAAAAAGAAACTCTTCACTACAAGTAGAAGATGTGGAAAAGAGGTATAACAAAAATTTATGAAAATATTAGGAGTACAAAACCAGTTTATTGAAATTTAGGACTTAGTCAAAGCAGGTTGAACTCAGTGGACTAATACAGCCTACACTGGATACAATGAATATGTTCCCTAGTGTGAGGAGTTTTGTTTGCCTTGTGTAGCTACATCATTAAACACTTTAGGCCCTAAATACTTATTTGAGAGGTTAATGGGTTATTGTTGCTGTATTATTGCAGAAGACCCAGTAAATATAAATACCTATAATTCAGAAAGCACTTTAAGTCTATTATATTAATACTGTTAACCCATTTCTAGCCCAAATTCCACGCTTTTCTGTTCATGAAGGGATGTAAGAAAGCATATGAACACTTTACAGTATATAGTTTCTGACAATACTGTAAAAATACTCTCTTAAGTGTACAGACAGCATTTTCTTTTCCATGTACAAACATTTCCTTTCTGCCTGCTTCTTTAATAAAATATGCCCAAAAATGCAATGTAAGCATGGAAGGAGTCTAATTAGAAAGAAAAAGAGGCACTCTGGTACATGCTGCAGGTTAGAGCACTACTGCTCAGACTCCAATGGAATGACAAAAGCAAACAAAAGCACTAGGTTACCTCTGAACCATGTCTGAAACAGATGACAAAAAGCTGTCCATCCTTTTGGAAAACATCTCTGCTCCTTTCTTAAAGAAGTTGATCTGAAAAATACCAAGAAAAAAGGCACTGAAGGTTCTCTTGGCTTTGGCAGACAAGCAGCAGATTGTGGGAGTGTTAACAGTGCTCCCATTATGACTGGAACTTTTGGCGGGCGATCAAACACATGGGCACAACAGCTGCGTTGCCTTTCTTGCTACTTCCCACTTTTGCAACTCTCCACCCTTTCACACACAGATAAGCTGCTGGCTGCTGACAGGTATGTTTCCAAAGAACTTGCTAAATGGCTCAAATAAGGGAACAGGTAGCTTCTCCCACACTAACACTGGGCAGGGCTGAGGCTCATGGTGTTAGGAACTGCTGTGTGCAATGCCACCCTATCAAAGGGAATGGGACACAAATCATCCATTAGATTTAGCAGTCCAACCTGAACTACCAACTTCACCATGAAAGTTTTCAAAGTGCTGTAGCAAAGTCAGTCAAGCAAGTGTAGCTGTGCTAGGAGAAGCCTCCAAAGCAATTGGTTGTATCAACTACAGTTTTACCGTGGGTTTTGTACTACTGAAGGAGCTAAAAAAAAGCTACTAAGGCCAAAGTGCACATTATATGACAGAAGATTAATTCTCTTAGCTGGTATGGCTCAGCAGGCACACAATAAAGCAAAGCACTTGGTACAGACTTGACCTAGTATTATCTGCTGCAGGGCACATTCATCATTAGAGCCTACTGGCAACTTCATGAAACACAGATACAGAGAGGATGTGTGGGCATTTAATTAGGATAAACACATAAAAATCAGTGATCTACTCTGGGAAGAGATGGAAAAGCAAATTCTTGGATGTTAAGCAATTTATTAGCTATTTAATCCCATTTTACTTGTGATTTCACTCCCTTTCTCTAACCTCGGGACTTGGGATTCCCAAGATTTCTGCAACCATGTTATAGACCACAGCCTCCCTTTGCAAAGGAGAGAAAGAATGCCCTCCTCCTAAAGGGCATGATTCACCTATTCTATTTCTGAAGCCTGCTTCAGGAGGAAAGAGCTGTAAATTCCACTGATGATAAATGTTGATGCCAGTTTTCAGTCAAGTGAACCCTCTATTAGCCACTGCTTCTTCCAAAATTTCCGTTTGACCTACTCATTTGTTGGAAATGTGAAGCTGAAGACACATGTTTGAGTAATTAATTAAGAAAATACATATTTGTGCTGAAAGGCAGTTCATAATATTTAAGCATCAACTGGCTTCTGGTTATTCAGTCATTCCCATGACAACCTGAGTCTTCCCTGTATAAAGCACTGAGATAAAGCAGTTTTGCCAGATGAAATACAGGGAAAGAAAGTTCTGTTTGGCTTCCAGTAAAGGAAACCAGTGCAGTTCTTTCACTTAGGATAATTACAGCAGAGAAGCAGTGTGAACTCCTGTGGTGGGAAAAGTGACCGAATCCTTATTTACTACCTATTTTAAATGAGATGCATGGGCAGTAAAAGACAGGATGATGTAGATGATGAGGAGCCACACTACAATCTCAAACAGAGCATCACATAAATTTTTCCTCTTTTCATAACCCAGTTCTAATTTCCAAACTCTTTCTTTCATCAAAATCAAAGACCCTTAAAATGGGTGATAGTGAGAATCAAGTGCTGTGATAATACTGGTTTGTTGATCCTCCTGATATCCTGAGAGTCAAGACTATCAGACTTGAGAAATTCTCTATCAAATTGCTGTTAGAATAAAAATTAGAAAAAGGATTTTCCAGCCTTATGCTCTATCCTCTACTGTTCTGTCCTTCCAGCTTTCCAGAGCATGCTCTGTTCCTCATTGTGCACACTCCTCATCAGTATGCTAAACATTATGTGGCAGGAAGGGAACTGCTACATAGGAGAGTTTGTGCAGACTGAGTAAACAGTGGAAGTAAATGCTACTGCATTTAGCTCAGCTGTGAAAAAACTAACCCTAGGCTGATTTTGCATAGAAGTGTATTGGATTTTCTTTTCATTAGTGTCTTTCCTGAATATCTAAACATTCAACTATGTGCCACAAACAAAATCTGTTGTTAGAATCTAGGCAAGCTGAATGCAAATTGTTTCCCCGCAACCCTCATTGTAATTTGTCAGTTCTCAAAATAAATCCAGGACTACAATGTTTTGCCTTTCCCATGAACATGTCTAAGTGATACAGACACTTTACTGTCAATACCTGTCCTCGTGTATATCCTAGCATAGGTTCCATCATAGCCACTCTCTTCCTGTACTGCAGAGCATTCAGGGCACAGTAATATTGCAAAGATGACAGGTGCTGCTTTCTTCTTGCATTTGCCACTTCTTTTGCCACTTCTGCCTTAAGCTGAACAAAAAATTATAAAGAGGTTGACAGAGTGTTACTGTGTATATGTATATATTTACTGATCATCTTCAAGTTATTTTTAAATCACTCTCATTACAGAACTTCTCCAGGTTAAAATGAAGGATGAGAAACAAAGAAAGCAAATCGAAAACCCAAAGCAAGTACTTCATGCCCTTCTCTGTCATGATACTAAAGCAGTTGAGGAGCCCCTGTGACTACAAACTACATAACTACCGCCACTAAAAATCTGGATCAGATCTCTGTGCAAGAAATATATTTGCAGCTGAGATCACAACACAGGTCTGCAAGTGCAGAATTCAGAGGTAAATAATTCACAGTATGCTATATCACACTGTGCTCCATAAGGCATTTCCTTTCAAGAACCATCCTGTAGAACAGACTCACTCTCAGAACAGGGCCAGCCATACACTTTTTGACAAAGGGATGCATTTTAGAATAGCAGTCCAGTGTGCAAAGGAGGAATGTAGAGCAATCCCACCAAGAGAGTTATGTGCATAGTTAAGTGGAATGACAGGCCATACAGAGTAATTGAACAGGAAGGTACATGCGAAGAAATGCAATGCTTTAGGAACAGCAGACACAAGGCTTCATGGCAGCTCACAATGAATTGTGCTCAGTCACACTGCATCACCACCTCAGCTGTACAACACTAGGCCTATACAAAGCTATTTATAGTCACTTGGATTGCCTCTATCTGAAAAGCTCCCATGGATCTGAAGGGCTCTAGTTGAGCACAATATTTCCTCACTTGCCTAACTTGGAGAAAACAGGTGTAAGTGCTGAGTTGATGTTTAAAAGCTTTGTGTCTGCTTGGAAACGAAATCACAAGTATTCTTGAGCTACTGTGAATTTAAGCAATGAACTCTCCAAAGTTCACAATGAACAAGGATGCAGGCAGAACGGCTGATGAAAACATTCTGTGTTCCCTTTCACTTTTGTTACCTTTTCATTTTCTTTCCTTTTCGGTAACCTGCTATACTTTGCCATGGACACGTCATGTTCTGTAGACAAGGAATATTATTTTTTTAAAAGAAATGTGATGTGTATTTGCACAGATTAAACATGTCTTCTTTGCTCTAACAGCTGTATATGAATAGAAACAAGAAAGGGACACATACCATTGCTAGCAAGGCCAAAGAGATCCTTCAGTGTGCTTACTTCTGGAAAAGAGAAATCAAATATTCAAAGTAAAACCAGCTGTTAACACTTTGTTCAACTGAGACCATTTATGGCATATTTACTGCCCAAGTCACTCCAGCCCTTCCACAGCAGACATGTGGAACATTGTGCCTGTCTTGAAAATGCTAAACCAGATCAGCTGCTAGAGAAATGAATAGACAGATAGCTAATTAAGGGTGGAGTGAGTTTATTTTATTGAGCAAGCTGTCACTCTGAGAAAGATACCTTATCTGCCCATGTAATTTCTCCAAAGAAGCACCATTTCAGTATGTTTATTCTAAAAAAAGGCCCACCACTATCATACAAGATCAGCAGTTCTGAACAACCTGACAGTGCTTATGTGATACTGAGAAATTTAAGACCCATGGACATATGAACTAAAGCCTTTTACCTGTACAGGAATCTTCCTCAGTGCAGAACATTTTTGCTAAGCTGCTCTGTGAAAAGAAATCCTTATCTAACACACCTGACTGCTGGGTATGATGCTTGCATTACAAATACTGGCCATGAGATTCTGATATAGGAAGAGAGAAGACAGTCTAAAGAGGCAATGTAACTTCACAAGTGTTGGGCACAAGCTACTCTTAGTGTCCCCACTAACATATGCTGCAACTGGCAAAACTCTCTCAAAAAGCTACAAAGAAAGCACATTTACAAGAACAGACATTATGCAACTGTGAAAATACCAAGGGGAAACTGTAAGATGTCATCATGGTCTCTGATTATTTTTAACATCCTCCTCAATAATCAGTTTCACTCCACCTTTTTTTCCCCCCAGAATGCTTCATTATGTCTCAAATACAGAAAGAAGATTTTTCCACTTGTAACTAACTTGTATCTAGAGGTTTCTACAATATTCAATGTCTAGATGTAACAGTATCAAAAGCAAAAACAGTAACGCAGGTATTCTTCCTTGCTTTCTTGTTTAATCCCTCCATGAAATTCTGATGTGGCCAGGTCTCTATTAAAATGCTGTTCTACAGACAGCATCAGAAAAAGTGATGGATAGAATAAAAAAAGAATTTACATCCAGGGAAGTTGAAGAAAGTTTTGGTTTTTGTCATGCAGCAGCTGAAGCTTTGGTTGCAGGCTTCAAATGCATTTTCATATCTTTTTTATTGAATGAGAGGGAAGAATCCATAAATATGGAAGAAGAATTACTATCTCTGAGGCCACATGAAAAAGGTGAGGAAGTGTTTGTACCATCAACATCTTACCATCCAAATTCTGCTTTATATTTGACAGTATATGATAAACAATGTATTTGTTAACATAGACATCTGGATGTCCCCACAATTTCCAATCAGATCCTATAAGGAACTTAAACCAGGCACTGTTTCGCTGTAGTCGTTTTGTCTCAAATCAAAATGATGTCCACAAGGACATAAGTGGAATTGCAACAAGTGAAATAAACAGTGGGCTTTAAAAAAAAAAAAAGAAAAGAAAAGAAAGAAAGAAATGCTGCTGCAAAAACTCACATTCCTGTTGCATAAGTAGGTAAGACTGACCTTGACCTTGAATATGAGCTTTTTTCTTTGGAAATTACATCAAATGTTTGCTACTGTCTTGCTGTTTAAATAACGAAATCCCAGATTTGTGAAATCAGGTAACTTGCATTGGCAAGGATTTAAAGAGGACTGATTTCTTAAAAAGGAGGGAATATACTATTCTCTGAAGTTAAAAAAACATTCTTGCTTGTGCTTGTCAAACAGCCCAAAACTTCTGAAGTGGAATAAATACTGTTTGCAAGCCACATTCACTGCTAAATTTCCCTTCTGGCAATTACAACATCATTGACTTCAGTGAAATTACGCTGGTATAAAAGCACAGTGACCCAACAAAGAACAAAGCTGTATATATTTTTAAACTTGCACCATATGGTGCATAAAATGTTATGTGGTGGACTTGAACTGGTTTTGTCTGAGTAAGAGCATACACCTGTAAATGAAATTCTGTAGCAGAAAAAAAGCCCCGCAAACTTTTCTGTGAATCATCAAAGAACAAATTAATACATGGCATTATGTCTCAGTTTATGATGAAATAAACAAGAAGGAGCATATAAAGAAAACTGAAACTTAGAATAAAATTTACCTGTGAGATCCTTTTCTCGAAATTGTATTATTGGGAGAACCATTGTATCTGCAAGCTGTTTTGCCAGTTCAGAATGAAGAATATTGAGCTGAAACAGAGAACTGTTCTAAGACACAATGTAAATAAAAAGACCCAAACCCCAGAGAACATCATAACACACCAGCCATTTGTGCCCAGCAGATATAATGTACTTCAATGCTTGAAATACACTTCTCAAGGTATCTGAGACAGATGGGGATGTCTCCCTAAATGCTTCATTCCTGCCTGGTATTTCCCAAGGATCCAAGAACTTTTCAGTTCCCACATAACGGATTAGGGCAATTCATTTGACCGAGAATTCCAATGCTTAACCCAACAAGATTTAAACTGTAATTATCCTTTATTAACCTGTTTTTGTTAAGTCTCAATGCCATGGAGTTACAGTCCCACCACAACAACTACAGTGTCTTCCCATGAACAAGGGTGAACCAGGACACAATCACAACGGGGGCAACCGCAACGAAAGGTCTCACTCAAATATTTTACCTTCACAGCAGTACCCCATTCCTGTTTTTGTGTTTCTAAACTTCAGCACACAGCTGTTTTAAAGCACCCATGTGACACCATTTAGGATGAAGGCAGGCAAGGGTCTCATGTCAACAGTGGCCTACCAAGAATCTGAGATGGGTGCAGGTAGGACAGCTACCAGTCACACTGCTGGAGCACCAGGAGAGTGCCACACATTGAGGTGACATCCTGCCTGTTTGCTCAGTGTCCTGGGATACCACCAGGCAGCCTCATGCAGGTAAGGATGAACTGAGGATTTCCCACAAGACAATACAATTCAATGCTGATAGAACAGACAACTAAAACAAGAACAAGGGGAAGCTAACACACAGAAAAGGAGGCCAAGGAATGGAGCAAGTTCTCCTGAGGGAAAATGTGACTGACAGAACTGAGCAGAGGCTTTCAGCTTTTCACCCCCAAATGGCACCATTCTCTTGAACCTGGGAAAGAGAAAGTTCCTGTTTTGATCTATTTGGAGTCCACATAAACAACTACAAGACTTGTGATAACAAATGCTCCTTTCTAGTACCCCAAGAACACGCATGCAGCAGTTGAAGTAAAAAAAAAAAATGTAAACCTTTGGGATTCCTCTCACTACATCCTTAGAGTTATCCATGGGCTCTAAATTTTTTACTTACTTTTTGTCCCACAACCCTCTCTCCTCTCCCAAATAGCAGAACTCAGTACAGCCTTTTGTCTTCTTAATCAAAGTTGGAAATAGACCAATAAGAACAGACTTTTCTGATGGCACAGCACTGCTCACAGCAGAGAGAGTGATTTGGCAAATGAAACCTAAGCAAGAAGGACCTAGATACCAAGGCCATATTGAAATGCTATATGGGCAGGTCTAAAAAAAGCATTTACAAACACTCCCAGTACTTAGCAGAAACCTCCAGGGCATGGGGGTATTCACTGCACACAGCTTCACTGTCTTCACCTCACAGTACTGCAGCCTTCCCCAGACATCTCTGGATTCTGCAGGATCTCATAGCAACTAAGCTGCAACTTTACCAATTCACAGCTGCCCTGCATACATACCTGGCAAGTTTTGGTTCAAACTGCAGTGTTTTAAGCTAAGAAATGTGTCATTTTAATATGTAATTAAATAAAAGATTGCCCCAGCCTAGATGACACATCCTGTTTTAGTCTCTCTTTAAGTTCCCTTAGGAAGTTCAGCTTTCCTCTGAGGATAGAATATGGGATGAAGCCACAGAAACCATTCTAACCATTATGGAAGGGTGGTATCAAACTTCTTTATCCAGAATTAAACTAATCTAAAACTCAGGCATAATCTAGCCTTCAGTGGGAAGGCTCTGAATCAAAAGGAGAGACACAAAGAAAAACTACTAATATTCTGTATTGTAAAAAGAGAATATTAGCAATTCAAATTACCTCATCCACAACTTTTGAAAAATAATGGAGGGTGGATATCACTTCTTCATCTCCTTTACCTAAGGCAAAATGCTGGAAATAGAAACACACATTTGGTCCATAAATCAATAAAGATGAATATAAAATACAACATGTTTTACTACAAATCTAATGAATATTTCTACAAAATGCAACAAATGATAAAAATAAATGTAAAAACAGAAGCTCATTAATATACATTCTTTACCCTGCTCTTCTTGTGTTAAATGGATTTTGGACAACACTTCATTCTTATTATACTAATTTTAAAGTCATAGAACTGGAAAAAACTGACTTGTATCTTCATACATTTATTAACACAGATTTTGTACCTTCTTGGGTTTTTTTAAATCTGGCTCTTCTCTTTTTTTAAGATTCTCAGAAATGACCCAACTCCCTTGAACATCCTGGGGAAATTCACAACTGCCTTCACATGAAACCAAGTACAGCAAATGCCCTGAGCACTTCCAGAAAACACACTGTTTAGACTTCTTCACAAGTGCTGAGGCAGAAAAGAAATCAAAGTCACGTGCTGAACATACCTGCTTTTCATAGGCAAGGAGCTGCTTCGAAAGCTGTTGTGTGGCAAGACACATTTCATTCTACAAACAAAAATGACATTTTAATAGAAGTAATGAAAGGTCCCCAGTGCTGCTGTTACCACTACTTTGTTACCAGCTTCTTGACTGAATCTGAAACCACTTACACAAACATTCAGCTGTGCGCAAACAGCCAGTCCCAAAATACCTGCACACATGTCCTGCTTTCAGTTAGGATGGAGTTAATTTATTCTCAGGAGCTGTTACAGTGCTGTGTTTTGGATTCAGAATAAGAATGGTGCTGAAAACACACTGGTTTGGATTTTTGTGAAGTCATGTTTATCCTAAGTGAAGGGCACACAAAAGAAACTCAGGGAGGGAGCACAGCTGGGACAGATGACCCAAAAGGACCAAAGGGATATTCCACACCACAGAACATCATACCCAGTGAATAAACTGGGGCAAGTACCAGGAGGCCAATATGGGTTCAGAAAGGGAGCTCTGGCATCAGTTAGTGGGTGGTGAACAATTGCAATGTGCATCACTTTTTGTTTTCCTTTTTATTATTATTATCATTTACCATTATTATTGTATTTTACTTTATTTTCAATTATTAAACTTCTTTTATCTCAAAATACAAGTTTTACTTTGATTCTCCTCCCCATTTCACTGAGGTGAGGGGAACAGAAATGGGGCTGGCAGAAATTCCAGCTGGGCTTAAACCATGACAACAGAGAAGCAGCAGTAAGAGGTACATACTTCAGAGCTACAGTTTAGCTACTTTGAATAGAGCTAAGATTTGGGGGTTTGGTTTTAGCCTTGGGTTTCCCCCCATCACAAGAATATAACAAAACTAGAACAACCTCAAACATGCAGGCTGCCATACCAGCATAAGAATGTTTCATACTGGTTAATCATCTCTCCCCAAAACCTACAGCAATTAAGTGAACCAGAAGATGTGCCTCCATAATGTATTCATGCTCAGGGAATGTACCAATGTAATTTCAGCACTTTAAGTGGATACAGGAACACAAACCAGCACAGCTCTCTTCTCCTGAAAACACACATGCACTTTAGATGCGCTTACACCAGGTAAGATTCATAGGGAAGGTGTATACTTTTACATTAAAGCTGGAAAAACCAGACAAGCACTTGGATATGTCAATCTTTAATCAATGTATTCCTAACACTAGCATATCAACTGCTCTGCCCCTGATTTGTTGACAAGGACTTACAACAAGAATAAAAGACAAAAGGGAACGGGGTAACTGACATCTGTCTTAACCCCAATCAGAACCTTCTTGTCCTCAGAAATGCAGAGAACTAGTAACCTAATCTTAAACCTTAACAAACTATTCCTGTCTCCAAATATATAAGGCCACAGAGAGTTTGTAAAACTAGGAGCAAATCTCTGAACTGCTTTAACAGAGCCCTTTTTACTAGGGCTGATACAGAAAACCATTAAAACTGGGACAGAGCTTGTGTGCTCTCTTACTGTCCCTTGTCGTCCTGAGCAAGCATAGCCCAGCACAGTGAACTATCTGGGCCAGAGACCCTGAAAGACCCTTTGCTTTGGCCTGCTGCCACCTGTGACATAGTGCATTACAGCCTGGTGCTTCTGCACCACCTTGGCACGCCAGGAACGGGGGTTCATAGGGCAGCCAGGCCCAACATTCAGTGTTAAAGTGCGCTCAAGTGCTCAGGGGAAAAATAAAAAAAGCCAAACCAAACCAGCCACAGCCTAGGTACAAACAGCTACATGTGAACACAGGACAGGGAAAGCTGAACGACATAATTTTGACCATCTTAAAACACCAGGGTGACAACACTCCCAGGCAGAAAGAGATGGCACAGCAGAGGCTTCCTAGGTACCAACAGGAGTTCAGAGCTGAGATAATGTGGGCCCATGCTCAGATCATGCACACCCCATGACTATTCTCACTTCACAGTGATGGATTAGTCTTATTTTTTGTCTCAGCCCAATTAGTAATAAGGACTACAATTTCACACAACAGTAATGCCAATGATTCATGTAAGATTTGCAGGAGTTTTTACAGATTATGTCGTTTTTACAATGAAAAAGCTTTACACAAACACTTGGTATTTAAGTATTTCCCAAGCTAGTGGATGGAAAAGGATGTTCTGCCTTATAATAAAATACAACCCCTGTTAAGGGCTCAGGCGTGGACAGGAATGAGCCTTAATTATCTGCCCCCAACCAGTAAGATCACCAGAGAGACTTTGCCACCTTCAAAGTGGGAGCTAGCAAGCAATGAGTTTATGAGAGGGAGGACAGGACTCCCTGCAACTATACAGAAGACATTAAAAGGGTTTGTTTGTATGCGTGTGGGAGGAAATTAGGATTACAAAAAGAAGCAGAGGTTCTCAGACCTGGCATCTTTTTCATAAACACAACCTCAAAGATAGTCTTCTTGCAGTTCTTACCCAGCTCTAAGTCCTCACACAGCGACTGTGATGCCACCTATAAGTTGTACAGCTGGATCAGGGTGAGAGAAATCTTTTGAAATAAACCATGTATCAGAAACATGCCTCTTTTCCCCATTTGTTTCAATTTACTTATTCCTGCAAAGTCTGCAGTTTCATGGTCTTCTCTGAAGCTGGAAAATACATGCTTCTGGCTTAAATTTGCTAACACTAAAAGAAAATTCAGAATAAAGGGCTGATAAAAACAAACAAACAAACTAACTCCCCAACCCCAAAAACCCTGGCCAAAGACACCCTGGTCTTTTGTGTTTGCCATCCACAAAGCTTCTACCAGTTTGGTTGTTAGACTCAATCTTCAGTTTCCTCACTTAATATTTAAAGGGCATCGCTACTCATCTGTGTGGGGCAGTTTGAAGATGGGCAGTGTAAAGAGGTGTGTGGAATAAGCATCTTCCAGGGATCACCACTCCCCAGGAGTGGTCTTCAGTATGTGACAGGATAATGGGAGAATACAGAAACCCTGAGGATCTCAAAGGGCTGTAAATGAACAACAAAGTACACAACCAGGTGACAATTGTTAATTACAGACCCCAAGCAGACATTCACAGCCTACTACTCCAGATACAGAACAAATTGAGAGGTATGCCTGACACAAAACTTACTTTGGAATTTTAGGCTGATTTGGGGACAACAGTTCCATGTATTACTCACAACCCACTGCTGCCAGCTGGTCACATTTTTCATTTATTGGCTCAGTTCTTTGTGTCAGAACACCACAAACTTGTTACTCAATCCCTACCCACGTGGAAAAGTTAATCCTCGGTTCTTCATCCTCCCTCCTAACACCTGCTAGACTTAGTTCCCATTAGAGGTACAAAATTGTTCATTGTATCATTTGGGGAAAAAAAAACCGCAAACAAAAATCAAAACGAAACAGACACACACCCAAAAACTGTAAACAAATGAAGTTAAGCTAGCAAGCTGAAACACATTCCATTGCATAAGGAACAGGAAGCAAGCAAAGTGCTCTGCTGACCTAGTGGTAATACTGCATTGCTAAGCACACTAATCTGGGAAAGTTTGGTTTAATCCTCCTCTCCTTTCTTCCTAATCAGCCTTTTCCCCTCCCCCTGCCCTGCTGCCATTCAGTTCCAAGACTTAGAAGTTATTTGCACTGCTTCAGTTGACAGATCCACTAAATCCAGGTAAATTATTTTAACAAGTTTTAATCTATTTCCAAGGCATTTTCCCATGGATACAGCAACATTGATTTCCTTTGTCCTAAAGTGACTGCAATGCAATACACCAGAGCAAAAGGAAAACTACAATACATTCCTGACTCCACATCTCTTCTACATTATCTTGACATCTCAGAATTCATCACACATTTATGGAGTGGGACAGCTATCAATGAGAAGATATATCAAGCAAAAACTCAAAAAAATCCCGAACAGAAATTTAAGCCTTCTAAATGAAGGCAAACTTAACCAATACTGGGCCTTGCAAATAAATTAATTTGCACTAGATGGTTTTGCTTAACAGGGAAGACATCTCTGCAGCATTAATATAAAAAAGCATACCAGAAGGAAGAAAAAAAAATGTAAATAAGTATAAATTAATCAGTAGTGATTACAAATGTGCTGCCTTTTTTTCCCCCTTTTTTCTAACCCTGGCTTGCATGATAGCCCTATGAATAGATTTCTTTAAGTTCAGTTCAAATGGATAAGGTAATAGAAGTGGGTCTTGATTCTAGCATTAATCCACCAGAATTGAAAAACAGCTAGTTTGAAAAATATTGTTTAATTTTCAAGTTAGTTCAATACCTGACCCAACCTCCAAATAAATCAGTGGAAAAAGAAATAGCCCAGTTTATTTTCTGAGCTAGTGCCCAGAGTAAAGACATGTGGTTGATTCCACTTTCTTCATTATCACTTTTATTCACTAACTTGCTCATATCATCAGAAGACACTGATTTTTCTATAACCTCTGTAATAAAATATCCATGCCATTTACAATTTTCAAAAAAGTGAGGCAGTCATCCATTTTTAGGATCTCTGTATTTTTCCAAAATAAACTCTGAGGATTAATCTGCTGAAATCCAAAGATATATCTGTAGACAGTTGTCTAACACACTACAGATTTGAGGGCATGTAAAGGATTAAGTCGAGCTGTAAATGAACTTCTAAAGACACAGAACTATTCCAGCACACCCAGTTCCAATCCCAATATAATGAAGCTTTCTGCAAAACAACTTTCCTACTCCAGCTACAGTTGGCATTTTTAAAACTCCAAGCAACTATGAGACAGAATTGCCAAAGACTGCTTCATATAAACAAGCAAGACACTTGTAAAGGTATTTATCCATGCACTCTTTATGCACAGAATGACACATAATAAATTTTGGCTTACATCTGGGAAAATTTAATGCCACATCAAAGAGAAAAAAGCCAGGTATGTGGCTGAAGTGGAAGACCCAGGAGGTAGCTGCAGCCTGTTCTCCTTTTCAGAACCAGGCAACATATTTACCTTCAAAATCAGGCACAGCACAGAAAGAACTGGGTTTTGATACAACAGTTTTATGCATTTAACGGTTGTATCCATTTACATATGCTTATATTCCTACAAAACAGAATTATCTAGCAATCTAGTAAATGACACAGTCCTACAGGCTTAGGTTTGCATATTAAATGGTTTGGAAACATGAACCCAGGGCTGCAGAAGCTGAGCCTCACCAGGGTGCTCAGGCTGCACAGCACTTTACAATATCAGGCTAACATATGGCTTGCCCTGGTGCTGATTCACAGCATGGCATCCCATCCTTACAAATGGGAACAGTTCAACAAAGGATCATCCCATAGCTCCAAGCAATAGAAGCCACCAGTCAAAGCTCTACTGAAAAACACCAAAAGCAGCTACAACAGGATGGTTAGCTCAGTACAGAAAGAACCTCTTCTGTCAAAACAATTACTATCAGCAGGGTATCCATACATTTATGCTGCCTCAGACCCCCAGATCCTTCTTAGCACAATGTTAACCTGCTTCCAGGCATGGTGACAACTCTGGCTTTATAGGCAGCACTAAACCCAACTCCCATGCCTTTGTAAATACATTAGTTCTCATGTGATAATATTCTGCTTATCTCTGTCAGCAATACATGGTGAATAAGCCTCAGGAAGGTAAGAGGTATGATGCGAACTTACGTGTAGGGAATAATAATACACACAGTATTTCACTGAAGTCAGTGATGACAACTGTAATTTATTGCAAATGTTTGTCCCATTCTAACACTCTGTTAAAGCTTCTCTATGTTGAATTAAAACTTTATAAAATGCTAACTTAATTTTTATTCCATCAAAACGTTTTAGGGGAAGAAAGGTTTTATAATTTGAAAAGGCAACACAATTGTTCCCTGAGACATGAAAAGAAAACAATTAAAAGAAAAGCTGTATCAGTGCTTACTTGCTAAATAAACAAGAAATCTTGGCACTTGGGGTTAGCTATGCAACATAATAAATATGAAAGTCCATGCATAACCTAAAGAGCCTGACATACAACTACTGGGTTACAGCCTATTGAAGACAATACACAGGAAAATCAAACAAGCAGCACTGTTGAAAAACGCAGACATGAGGAATCATGAATTTGCAGAGAGAAGTAACACTTATAAAGCACTACCTAAAATAGCTTGACAGATTCAAGCTGTCCTGACACCCATGTAATGTGGTACCTATAAACCAAGACTATTCCATAACTGTCAGAAGTTTCTCCAAGAGTCTGGTCGTAAAAAGGCAGTGAGCCACAGAGGCTGTTGCTGCTTTGCCTGTGTGACTCTGGAATCACAAGACAACTGCTCACAGAGACAGAGATGCTGAACAGGATCATGCTTCACAATTCCCATGCTGTTCCCTCTCCAGATACATTGATAAAGACATGTTTCTTTTCACTCCTCTTCTGATATCGCTGTCCCTGTATCGAGACAGGTTTGTCAGGACTCATGAGATGAAATCTCTTTACAATGACAAAATACTGCATCTTATTCTCCTCTCACCTGCTCAACTGTTTAGCCCTTCTACTAGTCAGCAGAGACACAAGTGTCTCCTAAGTTTCCTAAAGGCATGTTGCTTCAAGTGAAGATTCCCAGCTCAGCAATTTCTAGAGCATGATGGAGAACTGGAAATGATAGTAAAGCTCTAAAAACAATTTACTATGACTGTGGTCAGGAAGGTAAACTGGGCACACTTTGCTCATACACTATTGCAAGAAACTCAGCATTGTAAATTAAGCAAATTAAATTTGCTAACAGTCTTTGCTTGCTGCTGCATTATAATATTGCTCAAGTAATAAAACATCCAGACTGACAAACACAACATTCACAGAAATCAGCAGTAATGCCAGATGCAACATCAGGGCTTGCATGCAAGAAGGAAGCACTAGAGGAATAAACTCTGTAAGGAAGATTCCTGTATAAGACCACTACTGTGATAACTATTTCAGGGTACTACAGCACAGCTGGGAGATCTACAGCAGGAAGTACTCACATGGGTGTGGCTTATTTGATGAATATAAAAATGCTTCACTGTATTTAATCACACTGGTTTGCCAGATCCAACAAACCTCACTCCTCCAATGCTACTTTTGGGTTCTGTGATTTCTCCTTAATCAGGGCATCAGGGCAACCTCACTCCTCTAGTGCCACTTTTGGGTCCTGTGACTTCTCCTTAATCAGGGCATCGCACACTGCATCTGTCTTGTAGCATCACATCCTCTTTTGCACTAAAGAGCTCCATGTGCAGAAGAGTCACCACCTGCTCCCATGTGGGTGCCCACGGAGGTGAGAGCACTGTCCTCATCCTGCAGGGCAACCAGAGGCTTGTAAAGCACCGAGGGCCTTGCAGCCAAGGCAATCTGCTCCCCATGCATCACCCAGCTGCAGCCCAGGCAGCAGAGCCACTGCTGCACAGGATGCTGAACATCCCTCCTTACACTCTTTTTAAAGTCCTGCTCAAATACATGTAAGTCTGAAAAGATGTTTAAAAGAATTCCTATTTTCCTAAACTTTTTTTTAAATATGCGCAAGTATTTATTTTTCACACTCCTTTCAAATGCTCTGCTTAAAGCAGTTTGAGCTGTCACTTTACAAATTTAGTGTTGCTCTCCACACAGAGCAGTGTTTTGACACAGCTATAGACAGCTATATGCATATGTCCACATGGTTAATTAACAGCATGCAGTTGGTGCTAATTGCTACTCCCCTGAGACTTGGCACTGAATCCATTCAGAACCATTAACTATTGTTATTTGATCACAAGCTACAGTGGTTTGAATTACATAAAAATCTGAGTTTTCATCACAAGAAGCACCAGACTTCTAGTAAGCTAGCCCAAAGAAATATTGAAAACATGGTTAAGACATCTGGGAAATGTTAAAGTTCAGGAAAAACTATGGAAGAAAACAAACTTAACATTTTTTTAAACTGTTGTAAGTGTTTTGAGGAGGCACAAACTCTGAATTTTCAGTACTGGAGACTGGTACAACACACTGATACTTTGCCTGACTGCCTTGACTGTGATCCCAGTCATTTTATGGCCATTGCTTTAAAGTAGGTCAGTAACTGTAATTCCTATCTTACAAACACAGAAATTAGAGCAGGAGATGACAATGACTTTGCAAAGAGAAAATTTGACTTTGTGGAGACAAAATTTAAGCCAGGAAAATAAAAAGGCAAATTCAGAAAGTGGCTTCTCAATACTCTCAGCTTTTTACAGGATTAGTAACACCTCCAATATGCTGCTATTGAGGCCCAGCTAACACATAAACAAAAGCGCTTTTTCTCTCAAGTTGTGATTAGGCAGCCAAGAAATATCACACACATTTTTCTTAATTGTCCATAACTAACTTTATGTTCAGTATGCAATTCAGCATTACCCTTCTCTTTCTACATCTCAAAACTGCATCAAACTCCAAAGACCTATTTTAAAGAATACACCCAATATTCACAAGCAACTGAATATTTACATCAAACTAAAGCAGTGTTCAGGAAAGAAGTGGCGAAAAAGTGATGGAAAAACAAAGTCAACTCAGTAGTACTGCAAAATATTGATGGATAAATGTACTGAGACATGAGAAGAAAAGGGAAATGTTGTAAATGTGGTGAAACAGAAATGGAGAAAGCTAAAAACCAAAATGAAAAGGCAAACAAAAGCAGATAAAGCTTTTTTTTTTTCTTGAATCACAGACCAGAGCAACCACTTCCTAAAACACCATCCTAAAATGTCATCAGCAGTGGAAAGGGACATGCAGCCCACAAACTGGACATTGAAAATCAGATTTATCTCCTGATTCCCTTCTTCATCCATTTCAATCCTACCCAGTCTTTGCTATCAGATTCCTACCACCAAATGTGCCCATACTCTTTGTCACTCTTAAAACACAGTGACTCTACCAAAATCCTATCCCTGGCTTTCAGTGCTGATTTCATGTCACCTCTCGAGCCCTCAGTCATGCCCTGCATCATTTCCTATGTACCTAAGTTGTGCTGCAAACCTCTGGCTGCTCTGCATGGGCATAACGCCCAGGATGTGAAGACTCTGAAGCTCTCCAAAGCTGAATCTTCCCGGTGTAGGCAGCCAGATCCTGGGCAAATGGTTCTTCCATGTCAAACTATCAGTTACCCAAAGAGCAATCTCACCAAATGGACATATACTTGCTTATAGCAAGACTTATAGCTGAGCTGATTTCTAATAATGTAGGGATCAGGCACTCTTCAGGGAAATTCAAAATACCCCTGAGCTCTTAATCGCTCAGTGTACTCCGATTTACTGGTTTAAGAACAGAAAAGTTGTTTCTAGTGAACTCAGGAATTTAACCTACATAAATACTTGCAAAACTTCCATGAGACACCGTGTATATCTTTAAAGACCCAGATACAGCACTTGGAAACACCTAATTTTATGCACATGGGAATCAGCTTCACTGAAAATCACTCCGATTTTCATTTTCCAAAGCACTGGATATAATTTCTCTTACAGGTTTTACTTTCAGAGGGATTTAGTCATCTAGGTCATGTAAACACTCTAGAAGATGTCTTGTTTTTCTGCTCCTGCTTGTTTTTTTCACAACTACTGTAGGCACTTGACTTTAGTATGACCCAAAGTGCACATCTGCTCTGTAATCAATGGACATGGGCCGTTCCCTCCATGAGGTGAGTCACAGCATCAAAGTTAGGTGCCTAAAGTCAGTGTGCAGACCTGGGAATTGTGTCTACATTTTGGCAAGCAATTTTGTGAAGGCTGGCCTCCCAATGTACCATAAGGTAAGGACACAGCACAGTTTTACTTTGATTAATTGTTTGGAGACAAAGTAAATAACTTTTTTTTTTTTTAATTTATGAATACTACTTTTCTGAGTATCAAGGCAGGAAGAGGTTGAGCTATAAGATGAAAAGCACCCACAACTCCTCTTAAACCACAGAAGGTACATATACTTAGCAACCCTAAGGTAAATAACAGCATCATAATAGCAATTTATCTTCTACTTCACATTGAACAAAAGAAATACAAATGAAAAATTACCTGGGCACCATAGACTCGTTGCATTGCCTGAAGCAACTGGTTTGTGTATTCTGTAAGGGTTCCTGCATCTTCTTCAAAGACACTAAGCAAAGAACGAGTCTTCAATAAAAGAAAAAAAAGAACAGTTTTTAGTCCTGAGTGGAAATATTAAAAAGAATCAAACAACTACAAAGAGATGGTAGTAAAAAGTAAAAAGCAATCAGAAATAATATGCCCTTGACTTGCACGATTCTCTTTATTCAGAATCTCTAAACACGTGGAATTGGTTCTTTTATTATGGATAGGCAAACTGAGGCACAAGGAGGCAAACTAATAAAATGCTACAGCCACATCCCAACTCCCAGGCTCTTGCTCCTACTAACAGACAGTCCTTCCAACATAACTAGGAATGTAAAAAATCCTGAGTATCTTCCTGCTGATGACAGTAATTCAAACCATGTTAGGGACTGGGGGTTAAACACCACAGCTTGCTCACTTTACTTCTCTGGTGTCAGACTGCATTGAAGGCGCCCCTTTCCACTGAGATAATTTACACTCTGTTATTCACTCCCCACTGTCTTGAGCAACGCTTAAGGGGCCACAGTCAAAGTGAGCTGATGTCACTGGACCAAACAACTGAGTGCTCATCTCCTAGAGGTACATGATACACCCACTCAGAGATACCCTGTACTTCCTCCACTCTGCTAACTCATCCTTGTCAGCAAGCAGGAAGGGGAAGGATGAACTTGTGTCATCTTAAAAAACAAATTCCCTTGGTTCAGGCGGAATTGTCAGGAATAAAGAATTATGTTGCTGACATAGCGTCCGAGATGGGATAAAAAAGATATTTCAGAATAATGTTGGGCTCCAGAATTTGCTAGATCTTTACAATAATTAAAGAGGAAAGATTGTCCCTTTAACAAACTCATGGTCCATACTTAGTCTTAGCTTTGATAAATCCAATCTATTTGAGGCTAACTGGAAATGTCTCTCCATCTGTACAGCTAAATCATATGACATTAATGAGCTTCATCTGCTTATGTGAGGGGCATACATAAACTCCAGTACTTTCATAGACATGTCAGTCCTGTAAAAGAACAAGAGCTTTATTTGTCCCCCTATTACTGAAATCTCTAATATACCTGAAGTATCCAGATTCAAATTTGGAAATTTATTTTCCAAGTTTTAAGATACTTCTCTACTATTTTAACAGAAGGCACATGCATTTTCCAAGGCATTTCTTCTCTGCAAAACTCTCTGCCCAGACTTTCTGAGTCCTGGAAAACTCAACACCAGTATCCTTCAAGAATCCTGGGCCTATGATTAACTATCATTTCACCTCTGCTGAGAAGCAACCAAGCCAGAAACTAGTGCTGCTCAATGGTTAAAACACATGACCTGGGAGTCAGTCTTTGGGCTCTCTTCAGAACCTTCTTCCTCTGAGTAGCTTTAAAAGCTCTCAACAGTTCAATGGGCTGATCAGTGGGCAGTTCAGTGCTGAGCTGCTACAACACCTCCTACCTGAGAGATGCTGGCAGTTTGGGACACTAGTCTGAGATCCTAGCATGCAAGGGAATATGCATTACACAGTACTGTTTTCAAATAAAGTGAACATAAAAAACAGAGGATGGAGAAAAGTCCAAGTCAATGAAATTGATACTGGGAACCCAAATGTTTAAAGCACCTTTGTACAGAACTTCCCTGTAAGGATAGCGGCATGATTTTGAGAGTTTTCCACATTAACATATTATTTCAGTAACTGAAAACATATTGATTTTCAAAAATATTTGTTTTCAAATGTTTTATCTTCAATGATGTAAGGCAAAATAATGTCAACAAACTATTTTGTATCTATACAGTGTTCAGTTTGTGTTACAATGGCACATGAAAAGTACAGGGTACAAAGATGGCTAAAAAATAAATCTGGGGAAAGCAAAAATTACAAAATTTGACACGTTTATCAAGCCAAATCTCAAGCTACAACTCAAAGGCTAAACAGAAATTGCTTGAAGTTGGCTAAAAATCTCACACTTCTGCCTGCTGGAAAAGGTTCCCAAATACAGAAATGTCAGCTGCATTTGTAAATTTTACTGAATTTTTGCAGACTCAGATTTTTCATTTGTCTAAATATGGTTTGAGGTAGAACAGCTCTGGGAACCAACTTCTGAAAGTCTTGGCCTCTGTTATTAGCACATTGTTCAAAAATAATAAAAACAATAAATGATTCAGACAGTTTGGAAGTTATTCTTGAAAACTTTTACATTTAAGAATACCATATTAAATCACTGTAACAAAATATCAGCATGTATGTATTTTCTTTGTTGCTGTTTTGACAAATTTTGGAATAGCAGCTAATGCTGCTGAAATAAACCAGTAATCCAAATATTAAGCTAATATTTAGGAGGCCCCATTATTCACAACATTATCTCAGCTTCTGGAAGGATAGGAAAAAATCTTCTAGTTTCATCTAAGTACTTCCCTTGATTTTAGCCTGACTGCTGACATAAATTTTTCTCTATTTTGTAGCCAAACACGTGAAAATTAAGACACTTTTTATAGCCTCTTTCAGCCAGTGTCTGGAGACAAATCAAGACAAAAGTACTGTACTAATGGGGAGAGATAAATCAAGTTCCAGAAACCTGATGAAGAAATAACTTTGGCCTAATTGTCCTCGGTCTTGCATGTAAATTACATACTTCCCACAGATTATACAAAGTGAGGTAAAATCCTCATTTCACCATCCCTTTGCACTCCTGTGACTGCACAGAGCAGGAGAGAATGAGGCTCCTTCTCACAGAAGTAAGTGATCCTATAAGACGCTATGCTGCTTATTTCTGTGTAACAGAGACTACCTTTTTGCCCTGATTTTGCAAATCTAAAGTGCTCCCCAGTGAAAAAAAAGTAACAAAAATATAAAAGACTGAAAAAAAACCACTCCTGCTTCCTTGCATGAAAAGAGAATATATTTTAGCAACACTGGGCCGTTATAAAAATTAAACAACGTCCCTCCCTCTGAAAGCTGTAGAGCTTGAAGAAAAAGCAATGACCAAATCAGGGCAAAACATCCTGCCAATACTCAGGTTTATGCATTGCCTGGTATTCCAGTGACTGCAAAGGAGATGTTAACAGCCTTCATTCCAGGACACAGGAAAGACCATGACCTCCAAATTCACTTCAGTGCATTGTTCAGCTGCTTTCAGTCAGCGTTACATTTTTAATCATTGAGGGAAGTGTTGACTGAAGAGATAAATTAGTTCACTTCTCCTGCATGCATAAAGTTTCTTCAGCTTTAGGACGCAGTGGGTAGGTTAAGACTAAAAATGTTACTAACTGTAATGTACTAATGATACATTCTGGTAAACTGTGGAACATGGAAAAGCTCAGGCTGGTAAGGAACTCTGCAGGTCACCTTGTCCAAACCTCTGCACCAAGCAGGGCTGACTTCGGTGTAACATCACGTTACTCAACACTTCTTCCAGCGAGTGCTTAAAATTCCCAAGGATGATTACAAATGCACCACATCAAAGAGGTGATGCAAATCCTTCTTACTAGAATGGGATTTCATGAAATTACAAAAAAACAGGATAAAACGAGGCAATTAAGATAAGACCCAAGGCTCATTAAGTCCTGACAGGTGCACTTCCAATCTTTTCTTCAAAATGTCTCATGACAAACTCTGTAACACCTTGCAGCAATCTGCTCCACAGCTTACCTATTCATTTCTCCTCCTGATCCATCAGCAGACGAGTTAGGATTACAACACAGGGTTAGCTGGGAGCTGCACCCATTCTGATCCACCCCGCCCTCATTTGTTTATTCCCTGCTTCACCAACAACGTTTGTATCTCGCTCTGCACCACGCTTAGCCCTCAGGCGCACCTTCCGCATCCCTCAGCGGAATTTCCATTATTTCCCCTTCCTGTTACTCCTCTTTTCCACTCAACCAGCCCCTGAACACATCAAGATGTGGAATGTTCTTCTCTGTGGGGCTTCCACAGTCCCGGGACCCTCTGTGCAGGTGCGGCACATCGCGGCTCCCGAGCACGGGGCACTGCACTGGGGCGAGAGGAGGAACATCCTCCCCTGCCTACACTCGGGAAGGGAAGGGCAGCGACCGCCTCTGCTCGTTCCTCACACCCCTTCAAAGGAGGTCATCTTGGGTAGGATCCGCCTCACGTATCCTCATGGGAGCTCCTGTATGGGAACTGCGGCCCTTGAGGAGCAGGCCCGCTGGCGGTGACACTCCTCCAGCCCATTTTGTCACCGGGGCCAGGTGACTCACCGCACACAGGTGTCCCTTTCCCTTCGGGGGAAGCCAGCGCACCGAGCCCTGCCCACCTGTCCTTCCTCGACACACCTGGGCTGTGCATAGCAACCCTCACAGCCACCGAGCGCACACCAACATGGGACGGTGCGAGGAAAAAGCCACAGGAGTGTCACTAAGGGCGGTGAGGAGAACGGGCGCAACGCCCCCCGCGCTGGGGGACAGCCCCCGTCCCGGGGGACGCCGAGGAGCAGACTCTGCCTGCTTTTCACCGGCGAACGCCCCGCGGGACACCAGACCTCCCCCGCGGTCGCACGGCTGCCGTCCGCTGCCTCAGCGCATCGCCGCTCCCCGACGGCTCCGACCCCCGAGCCCGCCCCGACCACTTCCCCGCCCGCCGCGCTGTCCTCCCGCACCGGCCCCAGCACC